>JAPMUY010010198.1:0-77500 GCA_026901105.3 Galaxias olidus
GCAGGGCCCCATCGTGGTCCACCACAATGCCCCCTCTTTCCACCGCACTGCCCATTGTGCACAGATCCAGGCATTGTGCGTGTCTGCCTGTGTGTGTGTGTGTGTGTGTGTGTGTGTGAATGAGAGTATGTGTGTGTCTATGTGTGTGTATGTGTGTGTGTGTGTGTGTACGGGCATTGTTTTGGCCCCTCACGCCCCAAGCCAGCTGGCATGGAGATGGCAGTACCGTTGACAAGGTTCACAATAGGCCTTCCAGTGGGCCGCACAATGCCCGAACATGGACACGCACACCTCTCTTGGACACAAGAGGCTGTTCTGGAGGGGTTCTCTGTCACACACAAACACACACAAACACAAAGACTAACTCACACTAAAAGTCTCAAGCAAAGATACACACACAGAGACAGAGCAAAGCTTACAGAGAGAAGGTCTCAGACTCACAAAAAGACACAAACAGACACATACCCAGGGCCTAAGGGGCAGGTGGTGCTGCCAACGTCTGGGCAGAGAGGCTCTGAAGCTGTAAGGGTCCTATCTTCTTAAAGAGCCCACATGGTTCAGCAGGCCAGGAGACTCACTTCAAGCAACAGGGCTGGTGTGGTACTTGTGAAGCTTGTCTTAAGAGCTCAGTGTCACACGGATGCAAAAAAACAGATACGCCGGCATGAAACTGTGTTTTTAAGTGTGCAACTCAAGACACACATTCATACAAAGGTAGGGGCACTTTCTGTTTATTCACCAAAAAATCCCATAATCACATTTGCTTCAACATTGCTTTCAAACCCAACTGTGAGTGTGATTCACAGACAGACCAACACTTCTCGGTCCCCTGCGCACCTGGAGGTTGTTTTCAGCGCCAAGTCTCTTGTCATGTCTTATCGAGTGGAGAGCTGTGACACTGCTATATTTGTCTCCACAAACTGAGGGAAATTGCTCGGGTGCACGGCTGCCGAGAGAAGATGGAGTGGCGAGGTGTCTCCCCTCACAGAGACTAGTCTCCTCCGTCTGACAGCCGGGGCTGCCAGGATGCTGTCTTGGAAGTAGAAACACCAGCTTTCTCTTTCGTTCCGGGTGTGGTTGTTGTTGCTGTTGTGTTTCTTTGTGTGTTTGGGGTAGTTGAGTCATCAGAGGCCTGTACTACATAGCGAGGTAACTGGCTGACCTCGGTAACTGGCTTACCTTGGTAACTTCAAGAGTAACTTTGTGACGTCGGGTGTAACTTCCCGAATAACCCCTACTACTAACAGTGGATACGTTTTATCCGGGGTTTGCTGTCATGGCAATTTATGCTGCATCTCTGAACTGCTCCGAGCAGTTTATATTTGTGGGTAACTCGATGTTACCAACAATAATAGGGAGCTACTGCATATAACGCTGCAGTTATAAAAATTGCGATGCGTAGTGTTTTCAAACTGTTTGAGTGGACACAAATATAATGTTTGTTTTTGTAATCTGTAATCTGTTCTTTTAAATCATTCAAGATTAATACTTAGTTTCACAACATATAAGTGTTAATATACATCTATAATTCACAGTTAGCTTCCAAAAGGTGGATTGTTCTACCTTGAAAATGCTTTTAAACAGTAAAGTTTAATGACATAAAAAAGTAATATATAATCTCAAACGCCTTTTCCACTGGGGTTGCAACTAAAATGGTTGATAAAATGATGTTTTTCTCATCCCAATGACATTGCATTCATCTTAAATCATTAACACTGATTAACTGGTACATTTCAGAGATGTAGCCCATGTGTAGGATTAAAATTGAATAATCCAAATAATTTTTCACAAAATTCGATAGACTATTTCATGTATCCTTACATCACAATCATATTACAAATAAATCTGTATGCAAAATAGAACACATTGGTTAAAATGATAATTACTTAAGAGTCAAAGGTGACCATAGCTGCAGAAATATACACATACAACAAGAACACTGTGCTTTCCACTTTACTCTGGGCAGAAACTCTGCCTATGTTGCCATCCGTGCCCTTTTTATGTGAACACATACAAACTACATTAAGTTAACACCCACTCAACTGGCCAACATATTAATGTTCGTTGTAGTACCGTTAACACCAATTTAGGTAATCAGAGTTTGTCAACTCCAACTTGCTTTGATAACTCTGAGTTAAATATGTGTAGCTTAAACTCCCTTCGTAGTTCCGTGTTCCCCTATACCTCTCTACAGACATGCCCCCCCTGCCTCTCATCTCTCCACTGACTTCATCCTTTTTACCACCTTTCTTTTCCTCTACACCGCTTCACCTTTCCCCCTTACCCTGGCTCCTCTCTTCCCCTTCCCCTTCCACTTTCTGTTAGTTCAGCACTTTTTGGAGGAGGAGTGAAGGGGTCTGGGAGGGCGATGGTGTTGGAGGAGAGGTTGCTCTTTGAAATGCACGGCGGTCTGAGTAGAGCGTTGGCGTGTGTACACTGCTGAGTAATTGTCGAGGCCCAATGTTTAATTACACATGACAGGCTAAACAGCGAGGGGGTGGAGGGGGTGGGGGGCACAGCAGGATAGCAGCAGCACCGCCAGGCCCAGCTTTTCTGACGCAGTGCCTCGTCCGCCTGAGCTGGCGAGTTGAACAAAGTACCACCGATCAGGTGGCCCAAAACGCAGAAAACACAGGTCAAAAGGGCAGGGTGACAGGAGGCATGTGTGTGAGTCTACCAGAGCTGTTTTTTTTACTTATATATTCTATGTCAGCAAATTTTTTATACTTATATATTCTATGTCGGTCAGCATTCTGGCATGTGTATTCATGTTTACGTCTTTAACATGGCATCATTAACATTTCTGACACGTTCAAGGAAATACTGTGTTGTGGTAGGGAAAGAAGAATTTATTGAATCAATTGATTCAGTATGGTCAAGATTTTTTGTCAATTTAGGTGGCATACTCCACCATATTGACGTGACACACCCTTACTTTGTTGCATGTTAAGTTACTCTACATCCCCCCAAAGGACTAATATTACACAAGCTCTACCACTAACGCTAACTCTACCAAGCAAGCCTGCGCCAATTAGGCTAATTTGAAAAAAAGGCTATGGACAGAACAAGCTGGCATGCAAGTCAACGTTAACGTTCCTTGAAGTCCTACAAGTGGCCAATGTTCGCTATGATAATGAAACCCTATCAGCTAACTTATGTTAACAAGTCCATAAGGATTGGTAGGATTGTGAGCTAAGGTTGACTATAATGCTTCACACTGAAGTTAGCTGATAGGCTGTCATAATCATAGCTAACATTGGCCACTTGTAGGAGTCAAACTTTGAGGAACATTAACGTTGACATGCATGCCAGCTAGTTTTTAGCGAGCATCTAGTTAACACACAATGAACAATTTAGCTGAACTTACCTCTCTTGTGGTGCCTCTGGATCTATTTAACAAAGTTGGAGGTAGTCCCTGCAGTCTCCATAATACATTTGAACTAGAAGTGCCTTTATGCTTTTTACTATTAATAAATTCCAAGTGATTGGTGTATCCAAACCGAATTATAAAGGATTTAGATGACATGGTCACTACTAAGTTGCAGGTGATGCTATACTAACAAGTGAGGTCATGACAGTTGCACCTGCTGAGCTGAATTATATTGGAGGGATATGGTGACCCTATTAGGTTCACACGTTAATACGGCATGTCTTTATAGTCTACCCAATCTTACTTTAAAGGGGATGTTATGCTTTTTGGGTTTTTCCCTTTCCTTTAGCCTTAAAGAGACAGGAGCTAAAACGGAACGGTTCAGACAGAGGGGGAATAGAGGTGCTGCATATCCAGGCAGTTTGGGAAAAATAAATAGTTTATTGAACATTAAATCACGTAAACCTATTCTAGTAGACCTCCTAAATAAAGATATGAACCTGAAAATGTGCATAATAGGGCCCCCTTAATATAACATTGATTATGATATTTGTGGGAAAATCTATATTTTCGTAGGCCCACATTTACTATTAAAAATAATTATCTAAACGGTCGAGATTAAGTGAAGGCTGAGACAAATAGGTCCGAGACCGAGTCAAGACCGAGCCAAAATGGGTCTGAGTGCGAGACAAGACTGAGAACATTGAATGAAGACCGGACTCGAGTACTACAGCTCTGGTGTCTACAAACAGAATATTTGTACGTGCTGTATTGATTATTCTTATTCATGAGCCTGGTGAACTCAATGTCAAACCTCTTTTAGGCAAAGTAGCATCCGTCTCCCATTAAGCATTTGAAGGTGAGCTAGACCATATTTACATCCACCTGTGGCCCAGATGAAATGCAGAGGTTTTCATCTGATGTTTGTTTGTGTGTTAGTTGTATGCTTTTTGTGAGTGTGTGGACCCGCAGCGTTGGTTGACCATGTCTGGGGTGTTTGTTGGTTCTGCTAATGGAAGTAGACAGGTCCTGGAGAGAGAGCTGTGCGGAGGCCTGGCTTGATAAGGCAGGGAAGCGAGGAAAGACCTCAGGGCGGGAGGGGGGTTAGTGGACTGGAAGAGGCAGGGAATAAAGGCTAAAAGGTAAATGGACAGGGGTTGGAGGAGGGGACTAAGAGGCTGGCAGGAGAGGGCTACAAGATGGGGCTCAGGGAAGCAAGGGCCCAGGTTGGTGACCTCTCGCTGTCAAAGTCCACGTGAGGAAGTTCCAAGCAGCGGGGGAAGACGGGGCACCTGTGCAGGTCGGCGGTGACCCGTCAGGCTCAACTAATTTGAAGGCTGACCTTTGACCACGTTCCCACGGTGCACAGGGGGCTAGCCAAGCAGCAACGGGCCGGGGAGCATACTCCTCCTGGCTTCACGCCTGTCTCTAATTACCTTGTTGGGGCTCGTTATCTTATTAAAGCGCCTTATAAAACCATATCATTGATTGTGTGCTTTTCCTCGACGCTGTCGGTACAAATTAGCCACCATTAGCTCCCTACAGGGGTGTGGGGCGAGTGATTTGATCAAATGAACCTAAAGCCGATAATGGTGGCGCTGGCTTGAGTGTTGACCCACTGTGAGGGATTAGCAGAGCGAACTTGACTTGGCTGGCCACCGATACAGCTGGAGTGCACTCACACACACACACACTCTCTCACACACACACACACACACACTCTCACACACACACACACACACACACACACACACACACACACACACACACACACACACACACACTCTCAATCACAAACATGAATTTACTGACATGGATATGCTCAGAAGCATAATCTAAATCAGACATACACACATATTAACTTACATTTAGCCAGATAAGCAGACTTAGAAATCTATGTCCTTATTAATGCAGTTACCTTTACACAATACAAAGGGATTAACTGCAAATAAAATCACAATTAATAAAGGGTTTACAGTTTTATGTCGATTATTAAGAGTGAATCCTTTTGAAGCACTACATACAGTGAATGTAGTTACTGTTCAATAATGGAGAGCTGAGACCTGTTTTTTGGGAACACCCAGTTATGTCTAGCATGATCGGCAAAATGTAATTTAATGCGCCAAAACTGTCTCACACGTGTAAAATTAATGGGATGGTGGGTTGGAGTTTGGTACATGAACAGGCATATCTGTGGGTGAAAATCTTATTGGGGGGGGGGGGAGGGTCAAGAGGGACACATGCCAAGTGAAAGGGGGGCTGAGAAAATCTAACTGATCAAATCTTGTGGAAATTCTGGCAGTGGGTGCAATCAGATTTCAGAGGGGTCCCCTTGGGCCCCCCACTGCATGAACCCTTTCATGTGTTTGCTTGTGTGCAGGCAGCAACACGCTCAAACAATAGAGCAGCTATTCGTCCTCCCTGGCTCCTGTATTTTCAGCCAACCTGTGTGTCTGATTCATCAGTAGTTGTTAAGCGGCAGAACATGCAAAAACAATCACGTTATAAAATTCCAACTTGAATTGATGTAGTTATAGTATGCCGCTAATCTGGTTCTTAACTACTCTTTGTAGGATTACTTACCGTTGCCGCACCAGAACACATGAAATCCAAATCTTTCGTATATAAATATTTATTTTGAGAAATATAATTATGATAAAATAACAGAATATGGTAAATTGTCCTTCTTAAAAACATAGCTTCCTTCCTGCATCAATTTACGCTTATTCCATGGCTCCAGTGTTCCTCTAGTTGGCATCTATCAGAGTGTACACATACAACAAAAAAGACATCCAGACCCAAAGGTGAGATTTTGATTCTTGTGTCCGAAGAATGCTCTTTTATTTTTGCAAGCAAAGCTGGTCAGGACAAGCTCACTGAATTCTTGATTCAGTCACAGTGCCAACTCCCTCTCCCTCTCTCTTTCTCTCTCCCTTCTCAGTTGGATTAATCAACTATTTGTCGTGTTTGGTGTTGCCACGGCAAAATGTGTTCAGGGATTTGACCCAGGAAGTATATGGAAGGTTTATCTTGGCAGTTGCATGTTGGCACAGACCTAACCTCTGGGCCTCTTACCCTTACTGGCACTTCAACACACCAACAGACGGACAGACAGAGCAATACACAGACATGCACACAATGCTACAACAGCCTGCAGAAATCCCTGGAACACACACACACACACACACACACACACACACACACACACACACACACACACACACACACACACGCACACATGCACTGATGTACTTTCGGAAACAGAAACACACACACATACAAACACACTGTTCTCCGTCTTTCCCCAGATCTTAAAGCCTGTCCCTCCCTCGGCCCCGTGTTAGCCTTAAACCACTGTCATTAGCATCATAAAGGACATGCATGGCTTCATTCACAAAATCATTTCACTGGGAATCGCCGAGGAAATCTGAAAACCCCAGATGTCAGGTCTTGGAGCTAAACGACAAAACTATAAAACACCGTCCAGAATTAGACGGCATGTTCAGCAGAGCGAGCCAGAGCAGGACAAAGAGGCTGTTGTGTGTTTTTTAAGACCCGTCGTGGTGTTAGGGATCCATGACCTCTACTGACCTTAGTCCTGACGTTGTAGAGAAACGGTTGGTGACACTGCTGATTGAAAGCCAGCAAGCAAAATCTGGGGTTGTCAAAACAGATCCGACCATGGGGAATATTTTGGTTCAAATGTTAAACTGAAAACAATATAACCACACCACCCTTTGATAGATCACTTAAGAGTGCTAATCAAAAACTTAGAAGTGAATGATACAATTTGAGGTTTATATTACATACTTGATGGTTGCCATCACTGTAGACAGCAATCCACCACTTCCCAGAAGGTTTCCATGGGCACTTCCGTATCACGTGATATTTGTGGCTTGTTGGTTTAGAAAAAAGGGGCATTGCACACATACTGGAAAAGCCCACGGTGACGAAATGACAAAAAAACATTTATGCCCCATCCAATCTTAATTTAAGGCCTTTTACTAGTAAATGTGTATTTTAGAAATTTTAAGTCTTTTTAAAGACTGCACAATATTGTCTAAAATTAATATCCCGACATTTTATGTATTGTTACCACGATTATCTCAACGATATTTGATTTCTGAAAACCAAAACAACGTAATAAACAAAATATTTCTGTATTTCTTAGTTATTACTGAGTTGGTAAAGGAAAACACAGGTAGCTGCACTGCAAAATACCAAGTAATGTTACTATAACTAGCCAGCTTTTTGTTACGTAAATTAACGCTGGTCTCAGACTCTTGCAAACATGTAAAGGAATGGAATTTAAAATAAAAGCCTGTGCACGGTCATGATAGTTTGATTGAGACAACAATAATGTTTTGGGAACATTCATATTATTTTGTGGGTAATGGTTGCTTTGGGCGGACAGCAGAGCTCTGCCACTGTTGAGTGTTTCAAGAGTTAGTATAATTGTTCCACACCGCCCTGCCAAACCAAAACTAATCTGGGCACAACCGGATCATAACATTATTAAACTATATTAGTTTTAATGTCCTCATCGCCTACTGTACTTTGACAGATTTGTAGTTTTACTTTGTGGTACGCTAACCTAAAACTCAACCTCGCCTAAAGAATGCAGGTTACTGATTTTCGAAAGTAGTAAGCTATGCTAGCACAATGGAATTTGTGTCTCGTCTGAGCGAGAATCAACTCGTTAGCATGCTCACAACTGTGATTGGTCGTAGCGCTCATCGAAACGAGCTTAGTTGAAACGTAAAGTTGAGCTTGCTTTGATGGAGTGGAGTGAGTAGGTGTTTTAATATCATACACATTTTCCAAGATAAATTGTTGGTATCAATATCGTAATCGCGATAAAAATACAGTTTATTGTGCAGGCCTACGATAAAATGATTTCAATGAGACGGAATGGATTTAAAAGTGAGAATGGCTGCTCACATCCTCATTCACCTGTCAACTCATATTCCTTGCCATGAATCTCAATTAATATGATTGTATGATGTAATTGTTAAATGTATGCAAGATATGCATAACATGTTAGGCATACAAATGTACTACGATACATATCACATAAGTTTTAAGCATATTAGCAAGTTAGGGCATAAGATGGAAAATGCTTCATAAACAATATGATCTGCACCCCTTGTTGGTCATGTTGATCATTTTGTGAACGACTGAATCATGTATCGCTTTAATTGTTGCCACCACAAGGAATTGTGGGGTGGCATTTTCTCCTTTCTTTCATAAAGGATGGTCAAGTGTATCCTATGCCAAAGTACACAAGTTAGGAAACATTGAAGCACCTTTCCTTATAACTTAGAGAATTCTAACAGCACTTATCATGGCACTTATTAGATACTTCCGGGTCATTTCACTCAGTTATGAAGGTTCCTCAGCAAAAAAAGAGAGAATTCGACCATAGCCAGGGTCTCCTGCTGTTGGGTTGCTCCCAAAATGGCTGCCATCAACACGATGCCACACTCAAAGCATGCTGGGCCAAGGGCCCTCTGGGAAATGTAGTGCTGTGCTTTGCTGTCCTTCTCAATCAGTAAACAAAACTTTCCATTTATTTTAAAAATAGCATCAGTCATGAGGTTAAAAGGGTACGGTGCGTTCACAGCAGTATACTTATATATATACTTATATATTTTTATATCAGATGCAGGCACAAACGATATAGTACAACTATATTAAATATTGCATTAAAGTGAATAATCAATTTTTGCTAAAATAAATTAGTGGTGTAAGTGTGATGACATTTTGTCGATTGATTAAAGAAAAAAAGCTATTCAAAATAATATCCTGTACTATGTTTACTATGTGAATCACCTTTTACCCTAAAACGGCTGTGCATTAAAAAAAGAAAAATCGTTTATGTAGCCAACCCTGAGATTGAGACAAACCTAATTTCAGTTTATCGTTCTTGAGCATACTATACCAATCATCTCATTTTCCACTTGGTCTCTTCTCTCATATTTTCCATCCATATTATTTTCACATGCATATACAGATTCATATAAATACCCAATGCTCTGGAGAGGAAAATTATTTAGATATGGATTCTATAGTCTTATTGGATGGTGTTGGTGGAGGATTTGGAAAAATATATTTTTGTGTAAAATAATCTATGCTTAACAAACGGTCACACACACATCAGCAAACACAGAGAAAAATGTATTTTCCCCAGTTTGATCCTGTAATGTGTTGAGACAGTGGGCTTGAGTCTTTACCACACACAGCCACTCTATTATAGAATGAATGACAATTAAATAATACACATAAAAAAGTCTTCTCATAATTACAGGAGCATCAGTTTCCATTGTAACTGCCCGTATAGCCCCAGCAGCTCAGTATAATATTGTTAATAAAATGCTCATTGGGTTATTATGTAAGCTTATAATTCACAGATAATTATCTTATAACTATAAGAGAATAATTCACAATATGTTATCTGCAGTTAGAGTTGCGAAAAATGTTCACCCTCTTTCTGTTTTGTTTGTTTGGATATTCGGGCTACCTTTGTTGTAAACAGTAGCACTTTAATGCTGACTTTAAAGTGCCTTTGTTAAACAACGGTTTATTCTTTGCTAAGTGAATATATTTCCTCCACGTGAATTCAATGATTTTTCATATGCCAAGATGATGGATTATTCAGATCCAAGATCCCAACTTTGACAAGCGACAAAGGAGGGACCTCACTGTGGGATGGGCTGTGTTTTACATTGCAAGGCCCACTTACGCATAGACTATAAATCTTCCCCATTCACATTTTTATCCATAATAAGTGCTTGATGTTTCTAAAGGTTAACATGTAAAAAAAAGGGGCAGGTGTACAGTACTGTGTCCTTACAAAGTCAATTAGATAAGCAGGCAGGAAGTGGGAAGTATACCATAGAGACAAATAGTTTTCAGGTATATTTTAAATCAGACTTTTGGTAAATTCTCCTCTGCTTTAAACCAAACAGTTTTACAGCATGTTGCTTGCACCTCTTAAGAGTTAATAAAATAGATTTATTATGAAGGATTTGTCAGACCTGAGGCAACTCAATTAATAAAATGTGAAATGTAAATTTGCCGTTGTGTTCATATCTTCTGTTCATATGTATTTCTGAGTCAGCCTGTGCCTCTGTCTAAGCTGACCTCTTTTGAGAGCACAAACACACACACACACACACACACACACACACACACACACACATACACACATACACACACACACAGAGGCAGACAGCACAACAAAGGCAATAGGGCCCATTCTGGCTTCGATAAACATACATGATTCAAATGTCAGCTCTGTGGATGTTGGCCTCAAAGACTCCTCTCCATCAGTCCCACTCTCATTAAAGTGGCTGGGAGAAGGGGGGAAAGCGAGATGGAGGGACATTGTTTCATGTGTGAGCAGCTCTACCCATCTAATTACCTGAAGGCCCTGTTCTCTCTCTCTTTCTTCAGAAGAAAGGCACGGAGGCAGAAGGAGATTAAAAGGTGTGCATTGTTGTCTTTTGACAATTTTATTTTTCTTGGGTCCAGTTTTAATTTGAGCGTTAGGATGCTGAAGAAACATCCCCCCCCATCCCCAGATGGCAGCGCATACCTTCGCTCATTCCTCCCCACCGCTCTCTCTACCTCCTCCTCTTCCCCCTTTCTCTATCTCTCTGGCAGTGGCCTGGGTAACAACGATATGCAGATGAAGTTGGAGCGCGAGGCGTTTCTGGAGAAGCGCCAGCCCCCCATCTTCTCCCACCAATGCGGGGAACAAATTGAGGTGGCCTGTGAAAGAGTGCCCCCCAAACAGCATGGGCCTGAGACGGGCCCCTGCCAAAAACACCATCCGTCCACGGTGCCAACCGCCATACCCGGTGGCGGGGGGAGAGGGCGTTGGCACCACTCGGGATCAGATAACCGAGGGCCACCGCTGAGAAATAGACAGTGTCAACAACGTCGTTAACCACACAAAGAGAGCGTGCCAACAAACTCATTAGCCCAAGTGCTCGCAGCACGACAAGTTATGGCCGCGTGATAGAATGATAGCCCGTGATAGAGGGCTAATAGCTGGCCATACGACGTGTCCTAATGGATATCTGTGTGTGTGACGCTCTGCTGGAGAGCTTTAAAGCTGTGAAGTGCAGTGGCTTGGTTTGGCCCGGTCCTAAGTCGATGTGATTGGTGTATCACCTGAACCGGCATAGATCCAACACTCATTGAACTCTCCCAATAGGTTTGTGTTTGCTAAAGATAGCATCTCAATATATTATCCTACAACCACAAGACTTTCTGACATTTTTAAGAGGATTCTCTGTCTCTCTAGTCTCTAAATAGTACATTTGGCCATGCAATAGTTTACTAAACAGCAACCAGCCCCAATGTTCCACAGTTTGAGGCGAGTCTTTACTGAGGAATGAGTCAGAGCCCAGTCCAGTGGGAACAGCACACCTTCAGGGGATTACAGCGGTCCGCCTCGCTCTCTCAAACATAATGAGTCCCACTCCGGGCCTTTCCTCCCAATCAACACAAATCAATAGACGCGCCCCAAACACGCCTTAACCCGGTCCTAATGAATGGGGGAGAAGGGAAACGTGAGGACGGAGAGAGGGCGATGAGGCGAGAAGGGTAAGGAGGTTAGAATGGAAGGAGAGAGAAAGACGGACAATCGGGTAGAAGAGATTAGCGTAGGACCCCTTAGTTAATAAGAATACATTGTGTAATCAATGCACAGAGGAACAGAGCTAAAAGGGAAGGGAGGGAAGAGAGAGAGAGTAAAATTGGGCGCATAAAAGGCTGGGGCGGGCAGATGCAAAATGTACCATTTCTATACAAACCCCACCTCTGTCTCTCTACCTCTCTGTCACTCCTTTAAATCAAAGACTCATACAGTATGTGATTAATCCAACACAGGATATATAGCATTGTGTGTGTGGGTGAGTAGGTGTATAAGACTGAGTGAGAAAGCAGATTTATTAAATCCTCACTTTGCTTTGGGAGAATAGGGGACTTATTGAATGCATTGATGACACTGAAAGGTAGACTTACCAGGTTATTTTCTGTACAACCTAGACCCCACTTAGACATTACTAAAACTCTTATCATTCTCTCATATTTAATACTGAATGGTATCATTGATGTCACATTGTGATATTGAAGGTAATTGTCTTCATTTTATTTTTTCTATAAATTAGATTTATTTTTGTTAATTTTACAAAAGCCAACTCGTAAAATGAAACCACAGTTAAGAAGAATGTGTGTGTGTGTGTGTGTGTGTGTGTGTGTGTGTGTGTACGTGAATTTCCATATATCTGGCCTTCCAAGCATTTGTGACCATCTCTTTGTTTCCCAACTGGGAATGATAAAACAAAGAGTCCATGGCCCAGTCTTGCTGTCCAGTTCCTCCAGGGGATCCTCTTGCCCTGCCCTATGCCGGCGCTGAATACCCGGGCACTGGATCCTATGTGCCCCCCCCAGAACCCCCAAAGCCCAGCCCTTCTTGGTTGATTGACAGCTCATAATAGCAGCACAGCCTATCATCCCGTGGAGACAGCCTATTAGGACACAGAGCCAGGAGAAATGTAGGAAGGCAGCCAACAAGCAGCTGAGTGATAACAGAGACCTGTGGTCTAGCTCCCTGTTTTGTGATGCTGCACTGTTATGCAAATAGCACAAGGTCCACTCTTTTCTTTTCCCTTTCCTTCGCCCTCTTTCCTTACTTTATTTTTTATTCCATCACTTCTTCTTCCATCTTATACATATTCCTTTGCTAAATCCTCTGCTTTCTTTCTTCTCTCCTCCCTGCTTATTACTGTCTCCTTCCTTCCTTCCTTCCCTCCCTCAAGCCCCTCCCCTCCACACTGCATCTGAAGGGCAGGTCCTCCATTTAATTGATCAATGGAGATTTCCCTCCTGGTTTCCTTTTCATCTCGAAATAGGGAAAAAGGAGAGAGGCTGTAAAACTGTCAATATCAAACATCAAAAATAGGAGCAGAAGTAAAAACTAGATCAGTGTATGATGCTGTATTGTATTTCAACAAAATGTAACAATTAAGCAGATAGACTAAAGCCCATATTCTGTTCAATAAAAAAAATCTGTGCATATATATATATATACTGTATATATACACTGTACATATACTGTATGTATATATAAAATAGACCGTTTAAAGAAACAATGACAATCCAGTGGATAACCCTGAACGACGTTGGCTTTTGACCCTCCATGAGGCTCTGAGGTGATAAGAAGAACTATTACCATAGCAATCGATTCCAGGGAGTGTGATTAATGTGGCACCTCTCTGCGAGTGTGTCCCAGGGCTGGGCTTTAAAGACCTTGCTGTTACCTATCAAAGCACTACCAGTGGCCCATAATATTATGACCATCACAATTACTGAGACGTTTTGTTTATGGTCTACATACTGTAGACTTCGACGTCTAGTTCGGGTGTATCCAGGCTTTCCCACTGGTTCACTGTGTTCCCAATACACTTTGATGGTGAGCATGAACATTACAATTACATTTTGTCCTTTCACACATTTGCACATCTGGGTCTTTTCCAAACTGCCAATGGTTGGAACTTTTCAAACCAGAAATAAAGTATCCAAAGTTCAGCTCAGCTCGATCTACTCCGTCCCAAATGCCAGTGGCAATTTGACGCTTCTTCACGCCTGTAACAGGGCCTGCTATCTTTGGTGTTCTTAGCCCTATAATCCATCAGGATCATCTCCCTCATCCTGTCCCCCCAGCCAGTGCTAACATAACCCAGCTACCACAGTTATCAGACAAACAACCTTGATCATCCACACAGTCACCCTCAAAGTTAGTATTTAAAGGATTACAGAGAAAGACAGAGAGCGATGGAGGGAGAGAGAAAGAGAGAGACCTATTCAACTCTTATCTCCGAGAACTGATGATATAAAGAGGCATATTGTGCTAATGGACCAAAGATCACCAATATCTAATTCCTCATCTGTAATTGCTACAAAATGCTTGCTCTTTCTCTCTCTTTTTTTTCTCTTTCTAGACGCATGGGACGTTCTCTTCTTCCTCGTTTGCTCAGCCACTGTATTGAGGCAGTAAGGAAAGAGGACGCGAGCGGAAAGAGGAAAAGAGGCTCTCTGTGGTCCCTTTAAGTCTCTCATTCTCTCCGATGGATTCCCCAAGACCTCATTAAAGCTGCTCTTTCTTTATATCTCAACGAGAGACTAAAGGGACTGTCCCGGTGCTGCTCGCCGCTCCTCCTCATCGTTCCCTGACGGTACACCAGTGACATTTTTCTGGCAAGGAGAGAGAGAGAGAGGGAGAGAGAGGGAGGGAGAGAATGACCCATTTGATGGTACTTTATTTGCATTAGCATTCGTAATTAGTTAACGACGAATCAGATATGGTTCATTGGTGCCAGGCACAGGAACAGGGCTTTGGGAGTCATGTATTTCAATTAGAAACTACCACTAAAACACGTCCCCTATGACCACCCAATAGAACGAGCACTTTATTTATTTAGTGGTGGGATTAATACGGAAGTGAGTTGAGCTCAGTAGAACTCCTCTGATTCCGCAGTGCAAGCCTAATTAACAGAATAGGCTGGTATGGAAGACAGATAAATAGAATGACTAGAGAGTTCAGTCAGACAAACTCATACGTCTTCAAACATTTATTAAATATTAATACGCGTCAGTTTTGGCATGGTTGGGTCTGCTACATATTGAAGCTCCCTGCTGTACATATCCAGTACACCATTTCGAGGCAGGGAGCACACATACATCAATCCCTTTTGGAACACATTAGCAGAACAAATCAGCAGACCCCAAATTGCAATTGGGGTAGAGGTGGGAGCATTTGCTATCACCTCGTCCAACAGGCCCATAAACCTAACTTAAACATCAGGTCATATAAATATCTCTCCCTTCCCTCATTGACATGATATTTGATTGTGAAGAGGTGTGTCAAGTGATTAGTGTTTGTAGCACACACAGTATGGCGCTTAAGCCAGCAGCGCACATACTTTGAGTTATCTGCCTCAATTTACGTGGCATTTTAGTAGAGTTTGAATTGAAGGGATGGATGGACAGCCTTAAAATGAAGTTGCAAATTTCATACAGACTAAATTCAACATTTGTCAGAGTGGGTACACACTACAATGACACTGTTCCAATTGCACAGATCTTGGGATGATCTTTCATATTTAGCCATGCTTTACACATTCTGCTTAACTTTAAACACACCTCTAACTCACCCCACCTGTAACACGCAATGAAAGTATTGCATAACTGTTAAACAAGAGGAAGAACTTTCTTTCTCCTTTGAATGTTTAAAAAAATCTGCTTCATTGGCAATAGTAGTTTTAATCTAGCAACCTGCTCTACAGAGAAGTACAAGGGGGAAGTGAGTGTAAATAATGTATTAATAACCCTCTCTCTCCCCTGGCCCCCTCGGGCTGTGCCGGTACACAGGGAACCTCAATATCTCCCAAGGATCCCTTCATCTAAAAACGCTGCAGAATAAAATTCTTGCTCTAATTAAGGGAGTTGAGGGGTGGGTGAGCCTGGAGGGTACTGAACGAGACCTGTGTGGAGACCGGGGCACAGGGATGGAGGACAGGTGATATAGAGGGCAGTGTATGACAATAGACAATTAGCTGTTGGGTTAGTACTCTTACCAAGAACCAGATAATAATTGTGTGGTCATATTTTCAGATCTGTATGTATCTACATGTTGAGATCAAAATTTAAAATGTCACAAGTTAGTCCCTATTTTGGCACGTGCATAGTAAATAATGTCCATTACAAAAAGATAACCATCCTGAAAGATATCACTTTACACGAAAACTTTAACTTTCAATAACTGAACCTAATTGAATATGATTGTGTCGGTATCACACACATTGATAAAAAAATCGTGTGACGATTTGACTAGCACCGAACATTTATAGAGAGCTCTAAAGAGAGGTGTGGTTTATGGTGACTGTTGTGAATAGAACAACTGACCAACAGGGAAAGTTCTTTTGACAGATTGGACAGACAGCTGACCGGAGGGAATAGACCCCAGTGTGGCAGACATGGGCTAGTAACTCATGTCTGCAGCACTAAACACTGTAATCAGTGGACTGACTGCATCCAGGAAAGCCACAAACGGAACTAAAGTGAAAATACCCCTGGAGTCTGCAAGAGCGTGGAGGAAAGATGACTCATATGGATAACACGGTTTTGACAACTGTGAGCATGAGGAGCACCTCAGAAACCAACGCAACCATTGGTGATTGTAGACCCTATTTAAGGCATATTTAATCAATATCTTGCAATACTATGCAAAATTATCAATACATTTACATATTTATAGTATAATTATAATATCATTTATAAATGTATTAATTGTTATCCAGTGAAATTGGTGATTTAGCAGGGGGTTAAACACTTTTGCAAGGCACCATGCATTGCATGTCACATTCACAATAGGGGCTGAGCACCCCTAAAGGTCTGATCCTCGAATCGCCCCTGAACACAATCATAAGTAAAAGTCACCAGATCTGCCCTTATGGTTGGGAGAAGGTAACAACTGTAAAGGAAAATGCAGTTAGACGTCCAAGAGTTGCATCGGCACCATGGCCTAATGACGTGAGTACCTTACAGACTGTACAATAATGCACATGATGTCTTTGCCCATGTTTCTGTCTTAAAGTACTGAAGCTTGCGTGGTAAGAATTAATTATTATGAATTATGAATCATAAGTATCCAGATTGATACCTTCATCAGTAGGGTTAAATTGGTGAAAAAACACCAATAGCCATCCATACACTCAATGTTGTATTCTGTAGCGTTATCAACTAGCTATCGATGCAAAGTTTACTTGAAATAACACAATCAGAGAGAAATCTGTTGTTTCACTTTGAAGGTTTCTGCTAAATGTAAGACGTAATTTCATTAACGATCAAAAATGTAAGCTACCATTTGCTAACAGCCAGCAGAAGACCCCTATACATTAGTTAACATTAACTGGCCTCACTTTATTGTTTTTTTTACCAACCTAACAAATTTGCCTGTCTTGAGGTGCATAAACTGGTACTCTTCGTAGCCATTGATGGGATATTTAAAAATAGCAGGTTTGTTTGCATTTGTACATTGAGTCGAAAATATATCTTATGTGCAGTGTTTCTAGCTCCACCTTTAAGTCCCGGGTGAGTGTGCTAGGAACCTCAACACAAGAATAGCGAAAATCGGACAGAACGGAACGGTTCTTTTCCGTACCATCCACAACTTTTGCCAGTGGAAACACAAGAATAACTGTTCTAATATGTAACGAACTGACCTGAACTGAAATTGTCAGGTGGAAATTAGCCAACACTCTCTCTGTGGAATACTAGCCTTACTCAAGGAAGATATTCCCGGCCCCACGATCAAGTACTAAAATGCTTGGCGGCAACAATAGTGCATAGACGGTCAATAGAGAATTCGCTGTCCATTGCGGTAGAGGACAACAGGCATTAGATTAGGTTTGTCAGGGAGGCAGTTCAGGTAGGAAGAATATAGGCCAACACAGAGCTCAGGACAGCTGAGGTAAGCTTGTGATGGTAAAATGCCAGCAGAAGTTGGCCAACTTCTGGTGAGAGTCTCACCAGAGATGGCAACAACCAATTTAAGACCAGACTTATTACTCAGTCCGACACGCAGCAAAATGTGAACTTTCTAGTGCTAACGGCCCAGTGGGAATAAGCCATAGACTACATACAAAATAAATAAACTCTACTGTAGCTTTATTAGCGGCTGAGGCAGAACAGCAAGGCTGGAGAACAAAGGTGTGTCCTGTGTAAAGTGGATGCCATGGCAATATCAATAATCAAGCTACTTAAGGAAATAGGGATATGAAGCAAAGAAATGTTCCAGACCGTAAAAGACATAGCAGAGAGAAGTAGCCAGTGGCCGTGGCTGAAACGGAATGATCCAATATGGGTGCCAAAGTAAACATCAAATCGAAAAACCAAAGTAAGTGATTTCACCTCAGGGCAAAGGTTAGCTTTCCTCGTACCAAGCCTGCAAGAATAGAGTAGGGAAAGATTTGTATTTTTAGGTGATGGTAAGTAAGTATGGAAATGGAAAATACTTCATTTATCCTGGGGAAAATTGTAGTATCCCTGCAGAGCTGGCAAAAAAAAACACCTTCAGAAACAGAATAGGGATATCGCACAGCTTTATAAATACTCTTTGGCTGTTTATCAATACCAAGGACGCAATTAATGTACTTGAGTGGTCTCGCAAAATTGCCAGGACGGAGAAGATACCTATGGGAGATTGAGATGCTATCTGTACTTCCTACTGCACAATGTCCTGGGGACAGCTTATTTAAGCAGTGATATGTCAACACTGACATTATCAGTGCAATATTTGATAAACTTGTGATTTATTGTTTGTCTATTAAATTAGCGTTTTGCCATAATATAGGTTGCTACTTTGCTCATGTAATAAACTTAAGACAAACTCATAAACTCGTGTTTTTCATTTCACTCATGGTAGGGATGAGTAGTCTACTAAAATGTTACTTAACATTACAAGCGTTATGATGCTCTTTGCCCTTAGCTAAACAGTCGTGTGAATGGCCATTAAAATGTCACAAGCAACTAGCTGAAAAACCTGAAGTAGAAAAATAAACAGACAACTGCAATGACTTCTGGGAATCAGATGCGTTCTCACTGGCAGGTCACCAACCAATGCATCCTCGATAAAAGGGGCAGATCTGAGGAGAACAACACATCTGGGCATTGTATGCGTTCTTGGTCACTTGCGTTCTTTGGTATTAAAACCGTACTTAAGCCAAAGATTACATCAAACGAGTTCACGAGAACGGACAAAAATGTGGATTGAACATCCTTCTTTTCTTTTTGAATGTCTGACCATCCCAAGTCATTTTGAAATGCCAAACTCCAGTCTCAAGACATATCATTGTCAAAATACTTCTTTCATGAGTTTTCTATGAAATTTTAATTGTTTATCATTCCACTATCGAATGCAAATACAATTAAATAGATTGCCGATTAAATCTAAACTAGCAGTGTAGGGCCAAACTAAACAATTGAACCAACAAAACATCTGCATTCACAAGTAACATACAAATGTTGATAGCTGAAGGTCACAGTGCACAACCGGTAAGTCGGTAGACGCCAAAATAATAGCCAGCCCAGCTGAGGCTGTTCTTCACTGACGAGGTGACCGTCCACGGTGTGGACATCAGGTTTCAAATATCCTGGTCGTTCTACTTTTATGCGGACTACATTAACGTCAATACAAGAAACCATGTAATCTACTGATATGTGTGGCTGTGATTTGTATATTTGTGTGTGTTTCTTAGCAGCATAAACACCCTTGGAAAAGACCATACAGTGTGAGCAGCCATAGTGACCAACATACCTAAGTCTCTGAGTCCGGTCTGAGGCGTGGTCCCTCACACCAACCGGAAGGGCTTTAGAGGCAGGGACCTTGTAGTCTGGAGAAGAGTTAGTGGAGTTAGTTCTCTCTCTTTCTCTCTCGCTCTCTCTCTCTCTCTCTCTCTCTCTCTCTCTCTCTCTTTCTGACAAACTACACAACATACAGCTCTCTACTATGTAATGTTTTCTCTTCTTTATCTCTTTCCTCACATCCCATCTTTCTCTTTGTGTACTATATTTAAGAATGGGAGAAGGTTATTTATTTTACGTAATTTTCTCAGTTCAACCTGATCAACTGTATCTCTTACTCTGAATAACCCAGATTGGAAAAATGGCAGAGCCAGGAAGGATATTATAGTTTAAACTACCAAAAAACACAAGGGACAAAAATGTGTAAGGAAAAGTAAAAATGAAAGCTTTGCCTTCCATGACTGAGGGTTGACAGTCCTCTTTGTGTGTGGGTTACTGGTGAAGGGAGAAGCCCTGCCCCCCACAGCCCCTGACACTCACACACACACACACACACACACACACACACACACCAGCGCCTACGTTCCCGACCCTCTCAACCCACCACCGCTGGCTGTCTTTTGTCTTTACGCTTCCCTTTTCTCCCACAGAGACAACTGAGAAGAAAGACACTTGCTTGACCTGGCGGGGGTGGGGTGGGGGGGTGGGGGTGGGGGGACGACAAACAAAACACTTAATAAAAGGTCCATAGAGAGAGCGAGGTAAGGAGATACATCAATCAATGAACAATTACCCCTGGCTGCTAATCAGCTGTCTATGGCCCAGGCCGGCCACAGAGCCTTTGTAATCCGGTTGGCAGCATCAATTAAATTCTTAAGGTTAGTCTATTGAATTTTCCAGATAGGGGAGATGACAGGCGAATAGGAGATTAAGAGGAACCGTATGGTTAATGTAGAAAGAACTTAAGCGCAAGTATAATCGTTAGGCTTTCATTCACGAAAACACAAGTGTAGACACAAAAACACATACAAACACACTGAGTCTCTTGGCCTTTCTGATCTAGGGCAATGCCGTGCCTGTGTTATTCCCCAAAAATGCAGTGAGAATGAAGACGCGTGTGGAGGTAAATAGGAAGCCTGCCCTCAAAGAAGGTGAAGTCATCTGTGTGTATGTGTGTGAGGCTGACGAGAACCCATGCAGTGCACAGAGAGGAGGTGAAGATATCTTGTCCCTGTTTTATCTGACCCTATCTGACCTTTCCTCAGCACCCCCTCTGTGTTATAGCAGGTCTCCTTGAGCAAAGTCAGAGCACACACACACAAACGTCTGGCTGCACAAATACACACCAACAAACATACATACAGAATACACACTCCATCGACACACAAAGACACACTGTCAAGAATCTCCACCCACTCTCAAATTCAAGGTCAGTAGTCTAGTCTAAGATACCAAACGCATGTTGACATGGTGACCTCCACAGCCTAGCTAAAGCCAATACACCTGGAAACAGAAGTCCCTGGAAAAACAGCTGTTTGTCACCGAACATTTCCTTTTCCTTTGCACTTTATTTACTGTGGATTAATTACCCAGGCCAAATCAATAAATCAGTATTTCTCATTCTCCCGTGAAACAATGCTCTGCGGAGGAACAAACATGCAGTGCAAAGCTCATAGCAGTGTTCCTCACCGTGATAGCACGCCTCTACCTCAGAGCCCTATTTGCAATTCAGAACAGAACTCAATTTGATATGGCTCTGCTTCTGTTTACTGGAGGAGGAGGAGAGTAAAGAATGCTGACTGGTCTGAATGTTCCTGAAATGAAACTTTAACTGGCTGACCCAGTGGCCCCGCCCTGTTCCCTTCACCACTTATCTGGGGGATTGCTTTGGACACTGATCTTATTAAGCAAAACAAAAGGACTGTCTCTGGGAGGGGCCCAAGCAGAGTGGGCGGATGAGTTGGGCTTTGATGACATCATAGGATCACCTTGATGACATAGGATCCTCTTTTACTTATATCCACTTTGATGCTACTTAACTTATATATGTTTATTGTAGATGCCATTTAACAGCCTGATTTCCAATATGGGGCAAAGCCAGACTTGCCAGGGCTAGGGTCGAGTGAACCTATCACGAGTCTACACAACCTTCCCATGTTGTTCTCATTGTGGAAACAGTGCATGCAAATAACTTATTAGCAAAAGCAAGCTAAGGCTAAAATCGCTACGTAAATTCTACTGGAAAGCCCACCTAGGGTTGAAACACGGTTCAGCCACTTTGTAAAAAATGACTGGGCATTACTTTTTTGACTGGACAGTTTTTGGAGAAGGTAAAGGCAATTTACAGACCGTCTAATATACAGTTAGCTGTAAGTTTTATTACAAAAATACACTTATTTTTCACCTCGACCAAGGCGACCAGACAAAGACCTATGAACAATACAGCAGCCCCCAAATATGGCTGGACACGCCAATGATAGTGATTAAATGTGTTCTCCCTAAGCACACACACAAACACGCAACACCCAGACACACCTACAAATCACCAGAAAGCAGAAGGTAGCCGTCTCATCTGTATCTCACCATCAGGCTCCCCTATCAGCGTGTCTTAGCACGCGTCGAAGCGTGAAGGGACAGATTTTCGGGTAGCACAAGCCTGAGATGAGCTCACACATCTGGGTGAGCTTGTTTTTCGTCTCCAGCCCCCCGCGGAGCACCCTGCCGCCACTGCTCATAGACGAAACGCTGTTGCCCCGAGGACACAGTCAAGATGGAGGGATGGCTGGATAGGTAGGGGTAGGGGGGGTGGACCAATATTCCTGAAACCCGGCAATTCATTTTTGTCCCCTGTGAGGGACATAGCACTGAGGTCTATATTTCAAATACCATGCATGTAGCCTTTTTGAGAGTATTGTGAAGAGTACATCCTGGGCTTTCTAGTGAGTCAAACAAATGGGGGTGTGGCCAACAGAACATGTGTTCTGTCTTTTCAAAAATGGCTGAAATCACAACAAGCACCTTCTATGGTCGTAAGGGAGGTAAGTGATCAAATTCATGCAAATATCTTGTTTGTATTGTTGATAATGCTTTTGTTTTTTTTATATAAAACCCTTAACTATATTATTAATACAATTTCAAATTTGTATGCTAATTCTAAGCCTTTTAAAGTACCATTTTATGTCCATGTCCTTCGTAGGGGACAGTGGGACTTGCTTCCTCTAATTTTCAACCATTTTCCTTATTTAAGGAAACAGAGCACTGAGTGAGGCAGAAAAGATATTGTTGACAATCATTGAGGGAGAGTCAGACATTGAGCTGTCAGGAGATGAGGAGGAAGGTGGCCAGGCAGTAGAGCAGGCTATTGAAAGCTTAGAGGAGGACACACATCAGCTGATGACGAGGGAGAAAATGATGATACCCAACGGCCATTTTGGATTAGAAGTGACAAGTAAGCTAGGGCTCTGAAGTTTAGTTAATTTATCCAGGGTAAAGGGAGGGAAAACAGGTATGCACACACACAAACACATAAAAACAAACACACATAAGTGCGTGCATGCGCACCCACACACACACACACACACACACACACACACACACACACACAGTTAATATTACCATTATGTGAAATAGATTTAATTATGCCTCTCCTTTCTCTTCCGATCAAGTTTCCACCCTGTCCTTGAGGAGAGTACTGCGGACATTAACACCTCCAACCATGAAGTCTTGAGGCCCTCTGAGTACTTCAAACAGTACATAGATGACCAGGTCTTTGAGGAAATATCAACCCATACAAACCAACTGGAGGTTCTTGTCTCTGGGAACACCCTTAAAGCTACTCCAGAGGAGAGAATGGCAATGTACATGTCATGTCTTAAATATCCTAGGATCCGCATGTATTGGGCAGCAAAGACAAGTGTCCCTATCATCACCAACTCAATGACCAGGGACAGATTTTTCAAAAGAGAAAAGTGACAGATGACCTTGCCATCTCAGATGATCAGAAAAAAAGAGGATGCTCTCTGGAAAGTAAGGCCTCTGTTAAACAGAGTGCAACAAGGCTGCCTCTATCAACCAAGACCCTTGAAGGCCTGCATAGACGAACAAATGATTCCTTTCACAGGCCGGTGTCCTGTGCGGCAGTTTGTGCCAGGAAAGCCAAATCCTACAGGTCTAAAGGCTTTTGTGCTTGCCAGTCCCAGTGGCCTGGTCCTTGATTTTGAAGTGTACAAGGGACGAAACACATTCAGAGATGAGCAGGTGGGCATCGGGGGGAATGCTGTCATTCGCATGGCAGAATCATTGCCATGGGGTTCCCACCTGTACTTTGACAGGTATTTCACATCTGTCAAAGTGCTTGACCTACTGAAAGCAAATGGTCTCCTGGCAACAGGGACCATTATGAAAAATAGAATCCCTAGCATCTGTAAGGCAAAGATGTCGACTGACACCATGTTTCAGCGACAAGAGAGAGGTGCCCCCGAAATGTTAGTTAGAAAACCCTCAGAAGTGGCTCTAATTAGGTGGCTGGACAACAAGCAAGTCCTCATGGCATCTTCTATCCATGGGATAGAGCCCCAGGATATCTGCACCAGGTGGTCAAAGAAAGAGAAGCGTCATGTTGTTGTTCCTAGACCTGCTGTTGTGGCAGAGTACAATAAAAACATGGGTGGGGTTGATCTGTGTGACCGCATGATCAGCTTTTATCCCATGTCAAGCCGCACAAGGAAGTGGACTGTCCGCACCATTATGCATTTCTTTGATCTGGCTGCCACAAACAGCTGGATCCAGTACAGGTCAGACCACCAGGCCTCAGGGAGACCTGCAAAAGAAAGGATGCAGTACTTTGACTTCAAGCTGCTGCTGGCCGAGGAAATGCTGTCCCAGGCACAGGGTGGTGCAGACAATCACGTTGAAGATGTGGCCAATATATATGAGCACCTATGGGGATATATTTCCAAAAGGAAAAGGAGGTCTGTTGAGCCTCAGCCTAAGAAGGAAGTCAAAAAGTATGGAGCGCTGCATTTTGGATGCAGCAAATTCTTCAAGGTGCAGGAGAGAAGGATGTAATGGGAAGACCTTTGTGAAGTGTGTGAAGTGCAACATGTTTCTTTGTGTCTCAAAGACAAAGAATTGCTTCCTAATGTACCATGCATGATGTGATCATCACACGGAGTGTGTATTGACTCATCCTTAGTTTAAGATCTTCATCCACAATTCACACTGTTTTTAAAATGTTTTTAAATGTGGTAATTTAGCAAAATGTTCTTAAAATTGTAATATGTGTTTTTTGTTGGTTTTATAATGTTTTAAATGAGAAAAATGTATTAGCAATAAGTAGCAAATGAGATGTTATTAATATCAAATTGATGGCTTATAATGTATTTTTGCGTCAAAGGAGACCTGATGTCCCCTACAAAGGACATGCAATAAAAATAAATGAATATATATATTTTTTGAGAAAAAAAAATCTTTGACATGTTTCTTACACCTTAATAACTTGAACTAAGTAAAATAAATCAAAATATAAAATCTTTTTTTCTTCCGGGTCTCAGGAGGATATAGAGAGGAGATATAGAGAGAAGGACAAGAGGTGAGTCACAGACATAGATTGGGTAGCTGCTGTAGATGAGTGGGTGTAGAAGGGTCCAAAGAGAAAAGAAGGGCATATTGAACGAGGGAAACTGTAAGGAAGATAGAGGTTTAGGATAGTGAGTGGCAGTTCAGAGGGACTGCCATAGAGAGGGGGAAAGAGTGAAAGAGAAGAAACAGGGAAAAAGACAGGAAGACAGACAGAAAAAGACATAAGACCTGTAGAGGAGGAAGGGAGAGAAAGAGGGGACAGACGGTGAGAAAACAAACAGAAAGGGAGAGTCGGTGAGGGAGAGAGAGTAGGAGAGATAGGGGGAGAGAGAAAGAGAGAGAGAAGGAGAAACTGGAGGGGAGCGATTGCTCGCGGCTCATTTCTCCACACCCCAGCCATCTGCACATCGCCCAGGGTGGGACGCCACCACTGCTCTCCCCGAAATGACGGAGCGAGCCAGAGACACCCTGGCACGGCGGGAAGCCAAATGCAATCCCGCCGATCCCGGCCTCGCCTATTATTCCCCCCGAAAAGCCCCTTTAAAGTGCCCCCCACCCCTTCCACCCAGAACCCACCCCCTCCACCCAGACCCCACTGCCTTGTTGATTTACTCTCCTTCCCATCACGACTTAAAATGACCGTCATGTATTTGAAAGAACTCTCTGAATTCGGCGTTTGAATTTCTTTCGGCCCTTGTATATATATATAAATATATATTTATGTTTTTATCCCTGGCAGCCTTTTGGTTCCATCAGCAGACAGCACACACAGTGGCAGAGAGCACACACATATTGTAATATTTACTGTTAGCACCTCGGGCACACACATCACACACACATCTGTTGTCAACCCCCCTCCGCCGCCTGCTCCTCTCTGAACCCTGCTATCTCTGTCCCTGAAGAGGGGAAGAAAAAGAGAAAGAGAGAAATATCACCCTCCAGTCAGAAACTTTCTGACCCACCTTCCATGTTTCAACACACACACACACACACACACACACACACACACACACACACACACTCACAGCCTATCCTCTGACCATGGCTGAAGAAGGCACGAGGCCAACTCAAATTGATCATTGCTCGGACCAATAACTCATTGTGATGTAGCTGATGGTGTGTGAGTGTTTGTGAGTTTGTGTGTTTCTGTGTTTCTGTGTGTGAGAGCCGGTGGCTAGCACCTCGCCGCCACACCACAGCTCCGGCATACTAATGACCCTTGCCAACCAATGGGAGTGCCGCACCTTGCATCAGGTGACCCTCTGTTTATCCTCTGATAAATGACAGGTCAAGCGGGGGGGCGCTTGCTGCCACATCCCTCAACGCCATCGCTTCCATTTCAACCCCTCGCTCTTTCCCCCGTCTTCCCCTCCCGCAAGCCCACGACAACTCGTCAACTCCCCCACCTCCCCCACCCCAAAAGAGAATGTCCCACGCACCACCCTCTCCTACAGCCCTCCCACCCCATCCAGCATCCTGCTCCCACATCTCCTCCAATGCATCCATTATCCCCGCCTCTGCACCGTCAGCAGGACGCGCTCAAGCTGCCGGCATCTCCTCGCCTCTGGACTCTCTGCTTTGAACACAATTAACTTGGTAATTGCATTTGTTTTAGGGGAGAGGGGGGTGGGGGTTGGTGGGGCAGTTTGGGAATAATTATTAAAGCAACCTATGATCCACCGAGCATGGCGAGCCTGTCGCCTCTTCCTGGAGTTCGGCGCAGGCTAAAGCCCACCTCTGTGTGTGTGTGGGTGTGTGTAGCACATCAGATTTATTGATTTGTTTGTGTCTTTATTTGCAAGGGTCATCACTGAGGTATCTAAGCTGGAGCATCTTTTTCAAAGAGGAGTTGCCACATGGAGATTGAGGATGCTCGGGTGGTGAACACATTGTGCTTAAGGAACCAAGGCATGACGCAGGGTTAAAGGAAACCTGAAGAGAGGTGTCCCGGAAAAATATCTGTTTTAAAGTGCTTTGTTTATGTTGTCCTGGTTTGGAATGCATAAAATAAGGCATGATTGTTTGATTGAATATACAATTGAGATGTGTAGTTGACAGCCTATAATTGACATTTTCACACAAATAACATGTTTACTGGTAACCGTTAAGAGCAAAAGAAGAATACAAATAAAACAGGGGACCTTTGTTGCAACCCTTTGGGTAGCTGATGAGTCTAAGTCCGTCTTGTTGGAGAGGGTGCCATGCTGACGATAAGGTTGTTGTCAATGGTGCTCAACACATTTGATTAATTTGCCCAAATAACACTTAAAAGATTTCTGACAAAGGCATTGGTCACCTATTAAGTCTGATAAAAAAAAATCACCTACAAAATTTGGTACATAAATACACGATGTTGTCTAAAAAATGACTACACTCTTACTAACTTTTGTACCCCTTTCACATATTATTGCACTCATGAAACTTTAAGTCAACCTATAATGTTTCACACTGGCACGGCCAAAAAACACATTTCTTCATTCTTCTTGCATTCTGTGGCTCCTTCTTACGACATTGACTTTGAATAAAAGACCAGTATTTGGCCCTTTTTTTAATTGAAATGCAAACTACATCAACGGGCGAGCCACAGAATTGGCAATACTCTCCTGGCGGCGTGATAAAGGCTTTTTCGCTGTTTCGGTGGCTATCGACTTGGTCATGTGTGTAATTGCCTAAAGCGCTTCTGAAGCCTACGATGCTCCAATGTAAATATTAAAGAGAGAGCCCAGCTTAATAAAAAATGCTGTTCAAACAATACCGGGGCCTTAGTTATCTTCGCCTGTCCGGTTTCACGCCCGCGCCTGGAGAGAAAGAGAGAGAGAGAGAGAAGGATGCGGGGAAAAGGGGATCGGTATCAAGATCCTTTATAAGCGACAGGAAAAAGAGAAAAAGAGAGGAACCAAAAGAGAGTAAATGCAACTTGCGAAAGAGGGAATAGGACAAAGAAATAAAAGAGGAGAGAGGGGATACAGAGGGATACTGCTTTTTTTGTGCAAAGCAACCCTGACCCATACCAGTGCTATGCTTTTCATACCAAACGAATTGGAGTTTGGTACATAGGCAAAGAGGCCATTGGGATCATCAGATGCAATGGAGAAAGGCAGAGAAGGAAAATAGTAATGTTGAGATGGAATGAGAGTGAGAGAGACAGAGATAGAGAGAGCGAGAGAGAACCAGGCAGGGTTGGAGGGGTTGGGGTGTAGCGAGGGAGACCACTAGACCAGACAGACTCTCTAACGGTATTGATCTCCTTCAAGGCCACGTTGGAGATGAAGGCCCATGCCTCCGGAGATGTCCCGCTGTCACCTTGACCTTGAACCAACACACACAACCCCTGAACTCTAACCTTTATACCCCTTCAGTGCCCCCACGTCTGCTTCCTGTCTTTTGTGACCACTGAGGTCAGTTCCTCGACGTCAACAGAGAAGTGCACACACTCATGGAGGCATATGCTTACACACACACACTCATGGAGGCATATGCTTACGCACACACACACATGCACGCACAGACGTACGCAGACAGGACATACGTGCATGTATGTGCGCTCACACACATAGACATCCAAACACAATATCTTGTACAAATCCTATACCCCCTTCAAATTAAAATCGACTTTCCCTCCCTGCCAAAAGGTGGAAATGGAGGGTTAAAGCGTGTCAATCGTTTTTCACAAGAACAATTTTTCTGGAGCCAATTCTATACGAGGGGCCATGTTGTGACATTTTCTTGCGGTGTGGACAGAGTAGTATGGCTCTGAGAGCTAGTCCACATGAGTTGTGGGGCTGCTAGCTGCTCGTTGTTATTGATCCGACTGGTAAATTGCATGCAGTCAGACAGGCTTGGGGAGAGTCCTCTCTTGGCCCATGGACAGTCTTTGCACCGACGCTGTCCTTTCATGGTAATTGCTTTCGATCCTTGCCCCTCCGACCCCCGTGATTTAGAGGCGCTCTTCTTTTCAATAGGTGACACCAAATATTGGGTCGGGGGTGTGGGGTGCGAAAGACAAATGTATTTTTGTTCTGAGAGGTAGGGCGTGGGAGACAGAGAGAGAAAGAGAAGAAAGAGAAACGGACAGAAAGACAGATAAGGAGAGAACGAAAGGAGAGTTAGAAAAGGAAATGGAAAAGGACGTGAAAAAAGATAAACAAATGTAAGAAAGATAGATAGAAGGGACTTTATTGATATTGCAGACAAAATGGTTTGTTTAACGTGGTACAGTTGATCATTTGAAAGTGACTCTTTGCTCTCTGCTCACAGTGCACTTCATCACAGCTTCTCCCTCCACAGTGTATGAAAGGTGGTGTGTGTGTGTGTGCGTGGCCGTGTGTGTGTGTGTTCCTCTAAGGTGATTACACCGCTGAATGGATGCAGCACTAGACGTCTGTCCCTTGCTCACACCGCCTGACAGAGGCCATTTTTTCTCCACACAGCTCATTTTGCCGAAATGGGTTAGAGGAAGGATTTGGACAGACAGTAAAAAATCCTGTTGTGTCCAGGCAGGTTAATGTACTGCTGTCTTATCTTATTGGAAATAGATTATCTGACTCTTCTCATCTTTCATGACTAAATATATACTCAGTATGTGCAGGGCAGTAAAACCTACACTTTTCACCTTACTTTTTTGTTTGTTTTATCGTCTGGTCCTCTAAATCATATGTAGACAAATGTCAGAAAGCTGTCATCACATATCTGCTGTTCATATTCCCAGAGACATAAATTTGTATTTTTTCACGTAAAAAAATCCCACGCTTTGCTGTTTTCCAAATCAATCAAACCGTAAACTGAAAAAACCCACATCAGTTCATTAGCTTTGGATGAGTTTATTGCCGATGGAGTGGATGAGAGCTGCTTGTATCTCTTCGGCTCTGGTATCTGCCAATGGTAATCCTGTTTACAAGCTCACTAAAACACAACTTAGTGAGCTATCCATTGCTGGCTCCCCGTCCAACTGTCGATAGCCTAAACAACCTACCCAGAATTTATGTTCTCAACTCGTCGGCCGGCCTTATGGAATCCATTTGTTACACTCTCCCTATCAGATTTAGGCCACTAACAAACAAATAATGAGCTGGGTTAATTGCCAAATGTGGTTAGTAGCACTGGTCTGTTTATTTTACATTTTGTACAAGGTTATTTTAAATAGATTGTCAATTATTTAACCTAGATTGTAAACTTCACTGTTTCACGGTTGCTGTGAAAGAACAGTTATTTCACTAGGTCTGATAATAATAATAATAATAATAATAATTCATTTTATTTAGTTTTTAGCTTTTCTAGATACTCAAAGCGCGTTACACAAATTGGTCGCCAATTAATAACACAGAACAGACTATGGACCGACAGCTATGAAACACAACACTCAGTCTGAGTGATACCACGGCAGCCAATTTGCGCCAGACTTGCTCACCCAACATCTTACGACAGACTTGCTCACACACATAGGACACACAGACCGACTCCAGTTGAATTCGCAGTGACTGGTCAGGCCACTGGTAGGAGGATGCAGCATGTTTTTTGATGACCTGATGATGGTTCTGTTTTGTGTCAATATATAGTTTTACACAGTATTGTCAAACCTAGCTAGAAAGGATTTCTGAAAAATATGGAATTGGAGTCAATGGTTGTGTAATTGTAAAAAATAAGTTGGATTTAACTAGTGATGTGGTTCAAATTGTAATACTGGAAAGTTTCCAAAGTGTTTCCGACCTCAGATTATGTTTTAGTTAGCAGGAGAGACAGCTGCTTGTTGATGCTCCAATGAATAGGTTGACTGTCTTTAAAAAAAACATGAGTAAATATTAACGGCACATGCTGCTGAGAGACTGTCTCTAAACCTATTTTGATCACAAGGAAGTGCTTAAACATTTAGGGAAACATATTCGGGTCTTTCAGCTTTTACATTCCAGTGTAACTGCCTGCAACCACCCTTGTGAGATACAGTACACACAAAGAAGAACAATAGTAAATGTAGTGCAGTGTTTAAAGACTGTAGCCTGTTGTTGGTATCTGTATTTCGTTTTTGAATTAGTTGAAAATGAGCACTACGAGTGCCAAAGAGCTGCTTCCCAGAACTTCCAATCAGTTGGAGTTGGAGCCGAATCTTTCAATGATTATGTCCTCATAATGAAGTCATTTTCATTTCTTAGAGTATCCTTGGCCTGGCTCCAGGTGCCTCAGATGGCGACCAGATGTCAGTAAGCATCTCCAAAGACTTCCCACGACTTCTCATTTCACTTTGGGATTCTCTCCCATAACCTTGTGAGAGGGATGCGCCGCACTTCAACCCATCCCTAACAGAATAAAAGTTTTCCCCAAAACTGTATACAAGTACATTTCCTTTTCTATTTTTGACTGAACTGGAAGCCATAAGGTCCTTTAAAAATTTAATTGGGATTCTAATATTGTTAGAAAAAGTTTCATTATACAATATGTATATATGACAGCAGCAGAGTCTACTTCTCATTAGGCAATGTACAAAGTTGATTTCAAGTGATGACAACTCAGTGGCAAGCGTAACAAGCAGGATCTGCTTTTCGCCAGCAGAGGCAAGTGAATCTGAGATGAGGTCTGGGGGAGTCAGAGAAAGTGCTGAAATATTTATAGAGTTTGATTTGAATCCCTCCCCTAGGAAGGGGCATTGAAAACTTGCAATGTGTGAATCGCCAAAGGCAAGCTGGGCACAGAGGTTAGGCCTATAGGTTTTTCTTTACATGAAAACAACTCGTCGGAGAAGAAAAAAAGACAGAGCGAAGAGAGTATAATATATTCTACGCCTGGGAGCAGGGTTTTAGCTTGTGAGGGTTATGGATTTTTTTTCCTTCCTATTTTTGTTGTTACAGACAACTCCCCTCATTTTCCTCGGATCAAAAATCCATTTTGGATCATCCATGCGATATTAAATCTGGCAGGTACTTGTATACACAACAAACTCAATTTGCCCTGGCGATTTTGAGATCTTTCATGGACATATCAATGGCTGACATCAAAGCCCTCTTTCATTTTTCAAATCCTTGCAACAGGTTCTGTTCTGTGTATGAAGGTCTGACATTCATTGTGGGCTGTACAATGACAAAGCTTTATGTTTGTTTTGACCTTTCTTCATTAACTTTCTTCACATTTTATAATTGCCATGTATTTAATAGTGCTAAATCACCATGGAATAATTTTGTCATTAACTATAAAACACACACATATACACACACACACACACACACACACACACACACACACACACACACACACACACACACACACACACAAATGTACAAACTAACCCAGATACCAGATTAATTGCAATGCATTAATACACTATAATACACACTATTATACACTGTCTGTGTATACGTACATGTCTTGATGATAACTACCAAAATCAGCAGGAAATTCAGCATTTCTTTTTCTCAATGGTTTGTTGCTAGATTTATACTTCTACACTTTTTTTGTTTTGTCCTATCAATATAAAAATAGGGTCTCACACTAGACAAGACTTGCGATTTAGGGGGCAGGGAGTTTTTGTTGCCGTTTTGTGAATTTAAAAACAACACAGGCAATAATTACAAGGCAACAATTACCCAGCCGGGGCCAGACGTAATCGATAGGCCATCAGACAGAAGGTCAAGGGTCAAATGTCACGAGTCAAAGTTCAATGCCTCTGTACCGCAGTGCTTGTATTTGTGAATGTGTACGCATGTGTGTGTGTGTGTGTGTGTGTGTGTGGGTGGGGGTGGGTGGGTGGAGGGGGAGGAGGGGGGGGGGGAGGGGGGGGGGGAGCACATAGGTCCCCTCCAGGAAAAGGATGCTGATTCACAGAAGGGGGTTTTGTGGAAATGGAACAGGCACTAGGTTGGCTGGTAGATAAATGATCTATTCTGCTTGGGGAGTATTGATCAGGATACAACATTATAGTAGGCCTGGGGTGGGGCCCTCAGAACAGCTGGGATACAATTGTGCATGTCTAGTCGTTTACAGCAGATGATACCCTATGCAGACAAGACCTATAAGGTAAGATGCCATTAATTACACTTCCAATATTTTATTACATAAGAATTAAGAATAAGATTTAAAAGACAGTAGTTGCCACAGAAGACAGTTTTTCTAACAATAGGGAATAACTTGTAGCTGGCATATTTATCTGATATATCAAGTCATCCCTCTTTTCCTTATTTGAGTGAAATCCAAAAACCTGCTTCCGGAGACATCACACCTTTGACAGCAAGGCTCCAAACAGGAACCGTGACTGGCCCGACCCAGCTGTAGTGCCTCTTTGAGGAGTGCCCATTGCCCGCTCTGCGCTCTGGAGGAGGTGCAGTCCATTATCTCCCTCATCCTGTAGAACACCCACCTGCCCTCTTTCTCCCTCCCCCTCTTCTCCCTGTGAGGCTTCTGGTGAAATATGTGCACCTTTCCATTTAAATTAGAAGGCCCTGAACCATGAAAGGCACCACAGGTATCTGCCGTGTACAGTGGGGGCCCGGCGCTGGATGAGGTCCGGTGTCGTAATGCTCTGACAGCACAGACACACGACCGCTGGGCTGTGACATATTAAAAGCAGAGGAAATAAAATATGCCGCTTGTCGGAGGAGTTATGAGTCTCGTTCTGTAACTCAGAAAGCTCCCATTCTGAATGATAGGTCAAGCCTCCTTTCTTTATGGTATAACAATGGTTAATTATACAAATACGCAACCAAGCACCGGTCACCAATCAGGATGAACTGCGTTAATTTCTCCAAGGTACAAAGACCTTACCTATGAGCTCACACTAAATAGCAAGGAGCCAAGGACCATAACACAAAAACTGAGAAAAATATTTTTCCTACACTTTGATATTGGTGTCACTCTGTTCCTGCATTTTTTTCTGCCATGACATCTACAGTTAAAAATGGTTTGACCCTTTCTGCCCAGCTTTAGTCATTGGAAAATATGTTTATCATAGTAATGGTACTGAAATACAATCCAACCTTTTGTGTATGAGCTGTGTTATTTCATAGTAATGTAAAAATGGTTTACTTATTTTGAATGCCTCATGATAATTTGCACATTTATGGAGCAGACTCACTGTCTATAATTTTTTTATATCCCGTCAACAATATTTAATAAGAAAGGTTGAAAAGCACAATGAAAAGCATCGCAACTGCATAATTCCAAAAATAAAAGATAACATAGGCCTAAAGAATGATGCCCTTCTTTGGGGCCAATAGGTTTGTGGAAATGAACGTAAGCCATGCAGGATCAACCCAATAACTTGCAACACCGTTATTAAGTTACAGCAGTAAACACAGCAGGAGGAAAATCTATAGCCATGCAATGAGCTCAATGAGGCCACTTGCAACAGAGTAAATATTGTAGCAGTTAATAAATCCAAACCATTGTCCAAATCACTTCAGGGCAACCCAGCTACTTAGCCTGTGATAGTGTAACGTTTATTGACTGCTGTGTTGTACAGCTTTCGGAAATGCTAAAAGGTTTGTCTTTGGCTTACTGGACGACACATGACTAATGTAATGCATAGAAAACAGCCTTAAAAGAAGGAAAGTCCAGACCTCACTGCGGTGCGGCATTGTAAATTAGCTGCTTTTAGTAATCACTAGACCTACAATTCGCTTGTTTTTACTGTATGGGAGGAGTAAACATATACACAGTAATTTAGAGCTTTGAGGTTCAGCCAAAGTCACATTGACTCCCTGAGTGGATGCTGTCAGACCAATCCATATCGTTGATTTGATTTACAAACGGGGTTCAACTAACTCCAAAAAATTTGGGGATATTTTGATAAAACACTTACAACAAAGCAGCGGAATAGACCGTTCCGAGCTTTTTTAAGGTTGTATGATGGGCCTTTCATAAAGCTGGTACGCATGACGTTTAACTCTCATCACCTTGCCACCATCTCCTGATACAGACAACGTTGTAGGAGGAACATCTCTCAGCCATGAGTGATGGGCCAAGGAGGAGTAGAGCGCTGCATAATGAGATAGTAATCAGCGCAGCGCGGGCCGAAGGGGTCTGAGCCCGGCTGCATCACTGACGACAGAAAGAGAGATGGGGAAGGAGGTGAGAGTAGAGAGACAAAGTTAAGAGATGAGATTAAAGATACAGAGAATGATAGAGAAAGAGAGAGAAACATTGGAGAGAAGGAAGTCAACTGTAATGGAGATGATCCAGATTTCCTTGTTGTTCGCCGTAAAGGCGGAGCTTGTCTGAAGGAATACTGAAGCGGCTCATTTGCATGTTGTCACTGACTGTTGTGTTTACGCCGAGGTTCATGCGAAGCTGCGCTCTCCCCAAGGAGAAAAAAGACGCTCGCTCCACTGTAACTTCTGCAGTAAACAGAGATATGCTAATCTAGTGCATATACATACGCTCACCCTTTTCAAACACACGTAACAGACTTAAACAAACACACACATTAACACTCACACGGAAATACACACAGACTGACGCAAACAATAAAGTCTGTTTTTAACAACCTGTGACGATACAAGTACGAGCAGTCTTTGTCAATATTGCAACAAGTTATTGCATATGGGAGGTTGGGGAGGGTTTAACTCGTAAGCGGGAAATATTGTTTATTTAATACAGATTGTTGTATTGAATCAAAGAGCACAACAAAAGCAAATGGGCCAAGTGCTCTCTAGTTAGTCTGGTTATGTCTGCTGGCTTCAAAGTGGAAGAGAATTCTGACAACCTTCTAACCATCGGACAAATTTCCAGTCTGAATATATCTTTTTTGATATAAATGAGGCAATGTGAAAAATGCCAGACATGCCAATCTCTAGCAAAATCATTCTTTATGTGTAAAGAATGTGTATTAATTACGAGTGTGGATTCTGATGACTTCATGCTATTAAAATAAAATTGAGAAAATACCATACACCAACAGCTTTATAAAATTAATTTAGATAATTTCAAGGGGTCTTAAAATCAGAACAATTCCATAATCTTCATTCCCTTTGCTTTTTCTTTTATTTAACTTTCCTTGCCTTTGCTAAACTGTCTGTCTCATTCACTCTCTCCTTCTCTCAACCCCTCTGGCTGTGTGAATACCCTGTGGTAATCTTCTCCCCCTCACTGTTCCAATGCCTTTCTGTAATCAAAAAACCTGACAAAAGGGTCCTTTCATTGCGCTCTTTGCTTCTTGTGTACTTGATAATGCTCTTCCCGCTCACTCACATGCTTGTCTTAAAGTCAAAGACCCCTGTGGAGTAATTTTACATTGAATAAAACTGCAGGTGATCAAAGTCTGACCAAGTCTTTTTGATTCGACAGAATAGCCAGCGTCTCCCTCTGTTCTGCCTTTTGAACATCTTAAGACTCCACGTAACAGAAAGGACACCAGGAAAAGTGCTACTCCGGCATTCCTCTTGTAGGTATTCCCAGCGCTACCCCCTGCTTAGGAAGAAGCGGGCTCCCCTGTGTTTTAGAGGGGAATCTTTGATGGGAAGGAGAGGACAAGGAGTATCTGCTGCTTCAAGGGCTGTCAGTGATGCTCCTGTTCAACTGCCTAGGCAGTAGATGACACTTGATACAACGGTCATGACCGAGGTCATCATTTGAAAATAAACAGGATACAATGTTAAGATATTCATTAGGCCATAATCCAAAACAAGCACCTTCAAAAATAACATTTAGAATGAATTTGGATTGATTAAATCCATGTGCATGTTAGTAGAACATTTACGTATAAATGTCAATGACTATGATGACTAGAGAACAGCCTTTGCATATCCATAGCTTTGAATAAATTTTACTTATAAAGAGGATGATTCCTGTATTTTAAAAAGGGTATAAATATTTATATTGAATCAACTGACTTTGGATTAATTGAGAAACATCCCAGAGATTAATAAAATCTTGTGTCAATGGAATTATTGACTTTAAAGGGGATCTATTATGCTTTTTGGGGTTTTCCCTTTCCTTTAGTATGTTATATAGCTTTTTGTGCACATAAAAGGTCTGAAACGTTACAAAGTCCATAGTCCACGCCAAAGGGAGCTACTCTCTCTAACAGAAACACTGCTCCTGAACTGCCTGAACGCCTCATTTGTAGTCCGACGTTTTCTTCCGTAACTTATCTACGTCACTAAGTCACACATTTGCATAATTCCCACCTTGCGGCTACTTTGGCAAGCCCTCAAACAGAGCCAGTCAGAACAGAGGCCGTGCATTTTGTATATTGGTTTCGCCACGTTGAGAAAACACTGTTTTTGTCAGTGCAAAGGCAAATTCCTTTTTTTTTGGCCAGCTTACCAATCAGAGCAGACTGGCCTCGTTGGGAGGGGGGCCTTAAAGAGACAGGAACTAAAACAGAGGGTGAATAGAGGTGCTGCAGACCCAGGCAGTTTTTAAAAAAATGAATTGTTTATAGAACATTAAAACGCGTAAACCAATTCTAGTAGAACTCATAAATAAAGGTATGAACCTGATAATTTGCATAATAGGGCCCCTTTAAAACCTAATAACAAGTGACCCTATTTCAAAAAGTTTATTTGGTTTGTTTAAACCAGAAGCTGGCAACACAACAGAGAACATCACTCCATTCAGTATTTTGAGTCAGCACTATGTAGTAGACTAGACCACAACTATAGGTCTGTTGTCTTTTCGGTCCCAGTCAGGTTTTAGAATACCTGTGGGGCTTAGCTCAACGACCATCCATTTGATTAAAGAATTTTTCTTGCGATAAGGCCAGCCAAGAGGCTGCTGTCCCGGGGCTCCCAAGGCCATCCCCTCCCCTGGTCCCCCGGTTCTCTGTCGTCTGGAGCTGAAAAAATCCATTGCAGAAATTATGGCGGCCAGTTCAATAATTCAGATTAGCGTCTCATGTTTATTAATGCTCTACATCTGTGCAAACAACGTGTCAAGCAAAGAGTTTATTGTAATTGCCTCAGCAAACAAAACCTGAAAGAAGCAATTTCCAGTTACAATATGCTGGGATGGGTAATGAGCCCATTGGCATTCTGGGCCAATCGCAGTGCTGCCGTCACATCTTTTCATCACCTCCAACGGGATTGTAGGCGATAGATTTTGTTTAATATATGAAACTACGGTATGTTTGGATAATGTGGTGGTGCCACTAGAGGTTCCTTAGCGATTAAAGATAATCATCGTTTTCCAACCCGCAAGATCTTTTTTCTCTTAGCATTTCATGGACCCCGCTGGCACGTGGGACTGCCTACCCAGTTGTGTCACTGGCACCCGTTTATCTTGTAGACGCTGGACTATTTATACTCACTCTAATAAATAAAGGCATTTATATTATTACCACCTTGGAGCCACAGGCAGGTCTCATTCAAAACCGAGATCCGAAAGGGGGACTAATTGGAAATGACTCTGGCTATCAGCAGAGGATTTCATATCTGACTGAAACACATATTAGTGACCTCCTGAAATGAGTCATTATAGCATAATTGAATTTACAGCGTTAAATATCTAATTGAATCACAGCTCCAGAGTTTTTTATTGAATTCACCCTCGATTTGTGCCTCACAGATCAGAAGTGCTTTGGCTATGAAATGTACATTTCTGGGTTCAGATCAAGTTGAAATGGTTTGTTGTTGTACACAGCAGGGCAAGCACATGTTCTTTATTTTTTACTAAATGTTTTGAGAGTAGGAGAATCACTTATTTTGATTCCAGGATGCCATCAAGGGTATGGCTAGAAATGTGGGGCCCTTTGAAATGCGCTCTTAATCAAATGATTAATAACAAAGCTATATATAGCCGGACCCCATCCAATGTGGGACCACCATAATCATTCTCTGTTACCCCTGTGACGTATGTTACGTAAACTGCCATGCAGTTTCATTGTGATTACAGCAACAGTGACCATTCTCAACAACGTGATTGTTGTTTTTTCCCTCTAAACGTTCTGTTGTTTTATGTATCTTAGAGTTATTTTACAGTTGCGTATATGTGGTTTTGATTCAACATATAATGCCAGTTTTAAACATTGGTTTGTCCTGTATCTACAATTTCGAATAGTAACTCTAAGTAACTGAACTGCACCTTTTCTATGCTCTCTATTGAATGTGTGCACATGTATGTGTTTACAGAAAATGTGTTGTTGGACAAATGGTATTGCTGGCTGTTCTGTATGAAGTGTGAGAGTAGCATCATGGTACAGCAAGATCACACATTTTTACTCCTCAAAATCTTCAAACATTTTCACGTCAAGATTGCCTGATAACTATGTGAAGGGAGGGAAAGCATCTTTCTAAACTATTTTTATCAATGAAAATGTTTCAATCACCTTTTCCACTGACTCCCCAAAAATATTTTTGGGTGGGAGCAAAACCCTACTCAAAGCACTATAGACCCCACTGAGAGTTGCCCCTCAAAGTGCTGCGTTTTGCAGATGCTAAGTGTGTGTGTGTCTGTGTGTTTGTCTGTGTTTGTGTGTTTGTTTATGAATGGGGGCTGCAGTGACAAAGTGTTTAGGTTGCAACTCCGTCTGATAGCTCGGGATTAGAATCCTGCTTTATGATTGATAGATTTATTTGAAACTCCGGTCCAGGCGCAAGCCGCTTACATGCCAGCCAAAGCCAGCCGCCATTAATCAGTGTAAATAACACTCTTCTTACACGCATATCAGGAGTCTGTAAGCGAAGATATTTGACACGGGGGGTGGCAGCGAAGCATATTTGCAGTAAATAGGCGTGTGAGCGGTTGATCGGGAAAGTGTGGTGTGGAGGCTGGCAAGCGATGAGCTGACTGGCTGGAATAGTGCTGCCTGTGCAGCTGATGACACCAACCGTGTGAAAATTGATATTTCCTCTATCATTCTATTCGGACAGCTGGACACAGTTTGATTAATGGCAACATGGTGGATGTCCCATTTGAACTGTACCACTGTTGACTTACAGTTTTGCCAATGTCTTTCGCTGGCTTTGGGAATCATCAGAGTGAAATCAATTACCATTGCCATTGAATGCCCATTTTATTTCATGCCAAACTGTAGCAAAATGGCATATAGTGCAATTGTTTCTTCAAGATAGATATCCACTCTGACAAATTCCTTGATAAATGTAATTTGTTTTGTCTTCTCTAATAGCTATTAGATATATTAGATATTAAATATTAGATAAAGATCTTTTCATTAGAATTACATTCATGTAATGTGATCTAGATGACAATTACACCAGTTTTGTGTGCCAAACAACATTGACCAAATAGCACATTTAATTTCCTTCTATTGTTGCCCAATGACGCAATCTGATTGGACCACAAACTGGGGATTGCGTCACCCCAAGGTGCACTACCATCTTTGCATAAATGCACACCTTGTCATTATTTATGGCCTAATTAGTGTGCTGCTTAATTAAATCGACATTAATCACAAAGACAGAGGTGGCACTTGGGGAACACTTTACACATGTTAAAGATACTGTACTTTATTATCCCAAGCACACATAAATCATATCGCTTTTCTCCCTGGGATTTTGCTAATAACCCTTGGCTGGCAAGAAGAGAGAGAAGTGTGGACTTTGTCTAAGTTGTTGTGGAAGTTGAATTTTATATGTCCATGTCTGACATGTTAAGGTATTGCCACACTTGTATGCTGCGCTTAAAGTAACAAATGGCATTATAACTGCCCTTGATAACAAAAAATGGTGTGCATCTATTTTCATAGACTTAGCCAATAGACTGAGAGATGTTGGTCATACTGAGAATTTATTTGGTTTTAAAATGACCTTTCTAATCAGGTTCAGTTTTAAGTCTTTTAACGTTTTAGTTAAAAGGGGAATTCCACAAGATTCAATTTTGGGTCCAGCTATTTGTCCCCATCTATATTAATATTGTTGCGTAAGTCATAGCTAGGCCGTTTATGAATTTATTTCCTGACGACACAGTTTTATATTCGATTGGCCCCTCAATTTTCTGTTATGCTTGACCTGCCTCATGACTTTGAAAATGTTCATCATGCATTTGCTGATCTTCATCTTTTGCTTAACTCTGCTATACGCTTTGTAATTGGTGCCCCTTTCCAAACTCATCACTGTGATCTGTGTGTCTTGGTCAGCTGACAGCCTTGTGTGTATACTAGATGTCATGTTAATTTGCTGTAGCTAATTTATAAGTATATACTTCGAAAAATGCAAATGCACATTTGTTACAAAATTTCCTGTAGCTCTCATACCCTGAAGTCCAACAAAAGTATTATCTTCAAAACACCAAAAGTTCGCACAGTTTTTTGCCATGGCTTATTTCAGTTTGCAACTGCAAATGACTGAAATGAGATTCAATCTGATTTTACGGTTAACCATTTTATGTCCAGATCATCATTAAAATAAGAACTGGTTCTCAATTGACTGATCTGGTAAATAAAGAAAATGATAAACCATCAATCGTTTACCTTTACCTGAACTGGACAGGCTCGGGTTGGTCCTGAGAGTTGGTTCACCTTCCAACGCAGCTATTTGGTGCATAGGTATTTAGCTTCTTTAGTGGAAATGGCATTGTTTTCTGATGCTATGATGCCAAACCACGCCTGATGGATTTCACTGTCTCAATGATCCAAGTTTACCCAGAGTTCAATCTGTCAAAAGCATCATGGTGTCAGACACCAGGCATCCTACTTGACTGGCTGTGTTCTTAATGGGTTGATTTTATGAAGTATTGCACCCCCACCCCACCCCCCAAATTCTAATTATGGATCAAATATAGAGTCTGTGATAAGAAGAAGGGGGGATGCGGCCTTCTCCAATCCCCCTCGTTCCTAATGGAGAAAAGGCAGGGAGGGATCCCCTGTGGCGAGGGGGGAAGGCGAGTGTGTGTGTGTGTGTGGGTGTGTGTGTGTGTGTGTGTGTGGGGGGGGGCATAGGAGGAACGAAGGGGGCCTAGCATGAGATGGCGGTGGTTGAGGAGGTGTGTGTGTTGGAGTGTGTGAGTGTAATTAAAGGCGTATTAATGGGGAGGAGCAGTGAGGTCAGTCCCTGTGGAAGCTGAGACGTTTCGCAAACATGTGCACGCCGACGTCCTCGACGACGCTCACCGCGTCCGCATCCTCCCGCGAGACGGGAGAGGGGGAGCGGCCACGTCGCTAAGAGGATTGGGGCAGTGGTTCCTCCTCCCAGGGAGAGGCGCCGGGGGAGAGGCTGAGAGGATGGAGGGGAGCCCCCTGCCATGCTTCTTACACAGACAAGCCCTGATTAGCTCTCTCTCTCTCTCAGCCTGTCTCTCTCCACCCTGATCTCTCTCTGACTCTCTCTCTTTCTCTCCAACAACCTAATCCTCTATGCAAATGAGGGAAGCCTTGCAGACCTAAGTAAGAGTAGGAACAAGCCCACACTGTAGTGTACAATGGGAATTGGGGGCAGGAACAGAAAAGATGGCCGACACTGTAGCATTCTAACTAGCCAGTAGTTGTCAGTGGCAACGGCAAATATTTCTAATTCAGTTGACTCATGTTTGTTAGTTCAAAACAGCAGCACAGCTGGTCCACCGTTTAATTTCATCTGATATGAGTGTGTGTTGGGAACTTTTTTGAGGCGCTTTCATTGTTTTATAGAGGAAGGGGGAGGGGCCATCTACTTGTCAGTCAGGCTTGTCCGTCCCTTGATGTGCTCCATTGTTATTCCGAGGTGTGCCGCGTGTACAGTCTCTGATTCCAGCACAAGGTTGCTGTATCCCAGTAGGATTGGATAAAGGGTGGATCCGCTAACTTTTCAAAGTGACTTAAGCAGAGAAGGAGGAGGGCTGGATGTGAGTGCAGGGCTAGGCTCTTGTCAGCTATTTCTTTCGCCCATCACAGACATTGGTTTTGAAGATTGTAGGACTTTGTGATGGCATAATACAGGGCTTTGTGAGACTCTTTAATGGAGCCCACAGTTGGGGATTTAGCACACAGGCTTTTGGCTGCATGGCCTTCACTGATAAAGGAAGTGCCTACAGAACGAGGTGTTCTCATTCTGTTCTTTCTAATGTCAGGAAGACGGAGAGAGCAGTCAAGCTGAGCTTTTATAAGTGCGTCTGAGTCAAAAACGTGTTGATAATTTGTTGAGTATGGGTAATATCTTGTTGATATCTGTAAATTATTATATTATTAGATTTCTTTTTTCAGGCAGATAGTATGTTGTATCAAATCCGAAATGTCAAAGGTCACACATAACGATTACGTTGTTGCTCCTTCAAAAAGTATTAGGCAACCTCAGCCCTCAACATGTCAGGCAATCTCCTCTGGCAGTTAGCACTTCTTCAACTCATGACCCTATAGTTTTCATTTGGTTCTTGTTGGAAAAAAAGAACAATAAACACAGCCTTCAGCCAATTCTAATCAGATCACCAGATCCAACCAGGCAATTAAGACTTTGAAGGTCGTGTGGGTTTCCAAACCAGATGGTGTTCACCCAGCTTGGTGGTGGTTCGCTCTTTTTTGTTGGCGTCAGTCTGTTTGACACTCTCATTCTGAACCTTGGTTCTTGGCACCTCTCAGTTTAAGCCCAGTAACCTTTACGTTTTTTGCTGGCAGTGTGAGTCTTTCTCCTCCCCCTCTTCCTCTTCACAAAACGTGCCAGCTTGACTTCTTTTTAATCGAACCAACAACAAAGTTATCTCAGTTATGGACAGTTTGTGAAAACTATTTTCAAAACTTACTGCAGCTGGTGAGATGCTGGATTTCTAAGCCTTTAAATCCACTTAGCTGTGTTGACTTTCTCTTTCTAATTCGTCTCTTCCAATTCATATCGATGTTGCTATCAGTTACAAGTTGTTCAGTAGACTGAATAATAATTTTTTATTACAACAGAATTGGATTGAATTGGAGTTCTGCGTGCACAACTTCTTTTCCCTCAGTGAAATACTCTTAATGATGGCGGTAAAGCAAAGAGACAGATTTGAAATGAATAGACGACACCTTTCCCATCTCCTACATTTGTCATCAGTTAACGCACTTGACCTCATAATCAGGCTGCCACAGGAAACGGAGCGGCCGACAAGTTGCGTCGCATTATCAATTTATCCGACATGACAAAGTAATAACAACAATAAATGAACGCGTACTTTCCGAGAGAAGCAGCATGGCAAATTGAAGCGCATGGACATGTGTGTGTGTGTGTGTGTGTGTGTGTGTGTGTGTGTGTGTGTGTGTGTGCCTGCGTCTCACACGTCCTGTGTGTACACACTGGGGAAAGAGTAAAGCGAACATGATGGAAATTGTTTCATAGGAGAAGACATGTGTTTACACCGTTGTTTTGCAGATCTTACCAAAGGAGTGCGGCCGTTAGGTCTCCTGGGTGGTACACCATGAACAGCCTTATATGCATCTGAGATTCAGTGTTTCTTACACAGACTCATTTACAATAAGTGGGATTTGGTGTGTAGAAAAGATCAGTTAAACTATTTGTGTTTTGTGGTATATTCTAACTTCATTCTAAAACAGGCCTTTCTCAATGCACTTTTCTAGAAATGAGTCAGCCTTGACAAACTCCTTTTTCAAATGGCATGACAGACTTTTGCATTGAGTTTTGTTCCAAACTTCTAAAGGGTTTTAGATTTCTCTTTTTGTGCTCCAAAATATTGTCTGGAGCTACAACATGTATCTATATCTCGTGTATGGTGTTACAATTTGAGTCACCAAACACTTCAGATAATTGGAGCTAAGACCAAGCAGAATTGAAATAAGTAACTGCTCTTTCTTTAATGCTAATATCCAGATGGATATTTTGCCTTGAAGCCATGGCCATGGTTGTCCAGTCTCTAGTGGTTCAAGCTGTCCAGTCTATCCCACTCTACATCAAATCTTCCAAAACATGCATGTTGGCCTTATGGCAATTCACCTGCAGACCAAGAGCAAGCTGGCCAGTTTCTAAATTCTGTAGTAAGATCTAATGCTGGAGGCCTGAGGGCAGTTCTCTCACAGGCACCCCGTCACTTCATAAGAAAATACCAGACACATCAGCCTGTTGAACAGTGAAACGTCTGTGTTCTATTTGGTGTTTCAATCAGGACGGAGTGAGGGGATTGTCGGAACACTGTGTGATGTCATTGTGGAGTCAGATCATTGAGCAGATGCTGGTACGGGGTTTCAAATTGCTTTTTCAGTTGCTTCATGACATGATATAAAAAGGTTATGTTACTGCTTCACTATCAAAATAGGAACATTTCATATTTTTCAGTACTGCTGTCAAATTACTGTTGTTACCTTACAATTTAATTACTGAAGTACTTTGATTTAACTATAGTACTATAATTATCAATGCCTTACTATTTGGCAGAAGTATTTAACTTTTCTTATAAACTTCATATGAATTTTACCTTCCATCATCATCAATTGGACAAAAACAGAGGAAATCATATCATCAGGAAAGTACATATTGTGAGTAGGTTTCTTTACACAGCGAAGTGAAGTCTATCTGGCCCTGCCGCCGTGACCCCGCCTCCTCCTGACTCCGCCCCGCCGCTGATCCACCCACAGGGCTGAAAGGCTCACATGTAAACTGATGGTGAAAGTATAGGCTGTCATCTGTGGGCCTGCCGCTGTAATGGCTCCAGTAGCAGTTACCCTCCCATTCTCCAAGGCCCGTGGCAATTACAGAAATACAATGAGGCATGGCGTTTTCTCGCGGGGTGTAGAATGTATATACTAATTCGTAATAAAATACTACAGCTGTCAGGGAATTTTCTGCTCTGTTACTTCAATAAATTGGAACTCTGAGTCGAGAAGGAGGAAAAATTGGAATATTGTATTATATGCTTCCCCCCTAATAGATGGTGGAAGAGTCCTCTCTCACAAATGCAATTTGGAAAAAATTCCTTTTTCTTTTTACAATGAGAAAATGTGACTAGTCGTTTTTGGTATTTTTTTGTTGCCGGAGAAATACAAATGTTCATGACTAGCACTCATAATAAGCTCAGGAAACAATTATTGAGGAGGACTAACAGTGGACTATGACAGAGCAAGTGTGATAGGTAATACTTTTGAATTATGCAAATAGTGGAGACTGAAAGTGGTTGATTACAGGAGCAGGCAACTCTGTCACTTTGACACTACCCTCTCCACGCGATTGCATTTGATAGTGTTTGTCTGGGCTAGAGAGGTTACAGGCTTTCCTTATTCATTGAATTTATAAGGATATGTCACATTGCCAACCTCTATTTTGAAGTCATCCATACGAAAGCATGTTGCAGACCATTCTAGACAAGCTATGACTTGGTGGGATAAAGTGGTGACAAAGATCATAGATATCACATGCAAACAATTAGGTTCTCTCTGAGAAGCGCTGTGACATAACAATGCTAGTGTTTCTCTGGCAGTGTGTGTGTGTGTGTGTGTGTGTGTGTGTGTTTCTATGAGTTGCCATGTGTGAGCTGCCACGGGACTTGACCCCCGCATGGCGGGCCTTAGAACAGCTCCCTCATTGTTTAGTATCACTGATGGCCAAGGCCAGCTGCAGGGGCAGTCTCTCCTCCACGTGATTAACGCCCCCCCCCCTCTCTCCCTCTCTTTTATTTATTTATTAATTTGCTGTAGTATTGGTTGGTATCTTTGAATGCAGTCTTCTTCTCGCCACACTTTCCCCGTTCTCGTCCAAAGCAAAGGCATCACTGGGGCTGCTCTCCTCTCCTCTCCTCTCATCTCCTCTCCTCTCCTCTCCTCTCCTCTCCAGCTGGCATGTTGGGAGCTGGGCAGCATCCCGGAAGCTCCATGGAGAATTCTCGAATCCCAGCCGGAAGGTTCCAGAAGCTAAGGCACCATGCTTCTAATGATGCCACTGCATAATGTAGAATCTGGAGCGTGCGGATTTAAAGAATGAGTAGGGATGGGAAAGAAGGGAGCAGGACAGAAAGAAAACGAGAGGAATGTGTGGGGTGGGGGAAGAAGAGAGTAGGGCCAGGAGAAAAGAAGTGGACGGGAAGACAGAGAGACACAGGCACCCATCGGCCAAGAAGAAGCGGAAGAACTGATTTGGAAGGGCGGACACAGAAGGAAAACAAAAGAGAGAGAGAGAGAGAGAGAGAGAGAGAGAGAAAGTGAGAGAGAGAGAGAGAGAGAGAGAGAGAGAGAGAGAGACGATGAGGAAGATCAGACAAACAGTATTATCATGGTTGTTTTGCTGCCACTGTAAGTAGTAGCAGAGAGAGAGAGAGAGAGAGAGAGAGAGAGAGAGAGAGAGAGGGAGCGATAGTGAAAAAGAGAGCGAGGGATTGGAGAAGGGAGAAGAATAGAGAAACAGAGCAGAGCAAGAGTCGTCGAGAGAAAGGAGAGAGTGAGGTAAAGCCAGCTCCTTGTTAGGGATCATTTAATAACTGAGATCATCTTTAGGTCGGCCTCGGGGTAAGAACTAATGTCAATGGAACATTTCACAGTTGTCTAGAGAGATGAATTAAATTTGCAATAAAAGGCCCCTTTGGCTTGTTGTACGCGCTCATTTGCCAGAGCTGGAGAACTAGGAGTCCTGCAAAGCAAGTCGAGATCGCCTGGTTTAATTTCCCCCTAACGTGACGCTCTGACCTTTTTCTCTCGTTATATCGGCGAAAGAGATGGAAAAATGCATGAAAAAAAGTCCTTGTATTGCTGCGGAAATGATTAAGCTATTTTATATTAGAAGTTCTGTTTGCGTGAGCGTCGGTGCTTGGGCGCCAAGTGAGGGTGCTGGTGTTCATCTGTGTGTGTTGCGGTGTGTGTATCCCCCTTACAGAACAGAACGCAGATTAAGACCTGGCTGTCCGTGTTCCCTAATCCGCCCATTGAGGCCCGGCTGTGTGTGAAGGCAGAATGGAGTCCAGACAAAAACCTGCACCCTCCCCCCGCCGACCGCCACTCACACCACAGCCAGTTCCACAAAACAAGGCTGCGCGTACGCCCCCCGAAAGAGCCTTTCAAGATCCCCCCCACACACCCTTCCTGAGCCCCCATAACACTTCTCCAGTCGTTGCCCCCAGGGGTACCCCGCTTAGAATAGGAAAGGGAGAAACACATAGAAGAAAGAGTCCCCTTTTTTCCTCTTCTGTCTTTCACCTTTCAGATTTTTGGGGGGATTTTCAACCCCCTTTTCTTGACAGGCCGGGTGACACAATGGGGTGGTTGACGCTCTATTTGGGCTCTCCCGCAGCGCCGCCCTATAGGCCAATGGGGATCTGGCACCCAGCGTGAGGCTAATTGTGAACAGGGTTAAGAAAATAAGGGACAAAAATCAGTTTGGAGACGATTTGAGTAGTTCAGTGCGGCGACGTTGAGGCGAGGTTTGTGTGGAAGGAGGAGATGTGGGGAGTTTCAGGGGAGACGAGGCCAACCCGCTCTGCACTCTTCATTACTATATGTGTCTTTACCGTTACACCGAGGGCCTGCTATGAATTAGTAGACAACAGTCGGCAGTATACTCTGTCTGTCTGTCCCTCTGTCGTCTCTGTCTCTCTCTCTCTCTCTCTCTCTCGCTCTCTCTCTCGCTCTCTCTCCCTATACACAATCAGCTTCCTTTTTTTAAAGAACTGAATGTAACATTTAGCTGTTAATTTCTCCGGCTCAAGTGTTCCCGTCTTCAGATGATTTAATTGCCTGGCAATTTTCTCCTGTCAAAAAAGCAATGCGCACCTCGCAATGAAAACGAGTGAGCGCGAGGAGGAGAGTTAATTAGCCACCTCGTTAGGGACTTGGAAGTGTCTACTGGGGCCGCCTTAGTGTGTGTGCATGTGTGTGTATTGGGTCTTGAAATTGTCTGTTGGGGCTGTCTGTGTGTGTACATGTTGTGTGTTTGTTTGAGCGTGGATTTTCGCCTGTGTCTGCCTCTTGAGTGTGTGTATCTGCCCCTCTGTGTGTGTCTGTGTGTTCTGTGTGTTTTTTTTTGTGTATGCACGTGGACGCGCATGTTCAATGTCTGAGTGTTGGCAAATGGCTATGGGAACCAAAGGGGGTCTTGGCCATGGTAAGCTCAATACATCTCTCATTGTCGATGTGGGTGCTGTGGTGGGCCATCATTTTCACACAGCCAAAGTGAACCAAATTAAACTGTGCCGGCCTTCTTATTCACTCACAGCAGTCACTGGAGCAGTGCAATGGGACCAATCTGGACCAAAAAGATACAGTTCAACAGTGTGGTGTGAAAAAGCTTTATGTGAACAAATCTATTGTTTATTTTACATACCTACATTCTTATTGCTAACCTTATTGCCATATATATATTAGTTTATAACATATATTTAATCATATATATAAATACTAAACTAGATTTATTTTAAGACCCAATACACTGGGAGAAACATGGACCAGATTAGATTTGCTCTCTTAAGATATTTCCTGTGTCTGCCACAGCGACAGTATATTGAGATGCTCCCGGAGACACTGTCGATGAACCGTGACACGTGAGACTCACAACCTCATCCAATCACACCTGTCCATTGAGACTCACAACCTCATCCAATCACACCTGTCCATTGAGACTCACAACCTCATCCAATCACACCTGTCCATTGAGACTCACAACCTCATCCAATCACACCTGTCCATTGAGACTCACAACCTCATCCAATCACACCTGTCAATTGAAATGTGTATTTGATGTCTTGCAGAAATGTCAATGCATTCTTCAAGGACACACATCTTTTTTAGCCTTAATGCGACACAATGTGGAGGGACGTGTGTGTGTGTGCGTTTAGGTGTGTGGGACAGTGCACAATTGTGTGTGTGTGTGTGTATGTGTGTGTGTGTGTGTGTGTGTGTGTGTGTGTGTGTGTGTTTTGAGAGTGGCTGGTAAATGAGGGGAGGTCACTGAAGGAGGACTGCTGATGTTGGTCAAACACAAATACATATTTTGGTCACAGTCCCTCTTTTTTCCCATTATTATATTATTACATTCCAGAGCGAATGAGGTCTCAACCAATGTACATTTGTTCCCTTAAAACTTACTCTAACCATTTATGAAAATAACCTTCAAGTTTTTTGCATCCTGATCATGTGTATCTATCCCACAGGCTTTAAAAACAAAAAGCCTAGAAGCTGCCATTTCATGAGCAACTTCACTCCTTAATGGCAAAGGGAATATGGTGACAAATGGCCGTAAACAAGGCAGCAGCCAGCATGCAAATGTAGCACTGAGGAGACAAATGTCCAACCTTGTGCTTAGTCCGTATGCTAAGGTCACCCTTCGCCTCTATCTATCAGGCTTCTAATCAGCCAGAGCCAGGCCCATGCAAAGCTCAGCATCCACAGCATAGATAACAACAGAGAGGGAGGGAGGGAAGGAGGGAGGGATTGAGGGAGGGATGGAGAGGAAGATGGAGAGGGAGATAGATAGATGTAGAGAAAGAGGGAGAGCGATGGATAGATGGAGATAGAACATGGAAGAGTGAGAGAGAGGAATATAAAAACCCAAACAGGACAAACAATAAAACCCAGAATAAACCGATGAAAGATTCAACAAGTAAACCTTCAGATTTATCTTGGCCTCAGCCTTAAAGTACTGTCTGGTCATGTTCACAGAAACCCAACCCACACTGACAAACACACACACACACACACGCACGGACGCACGCACACGCACACGCACACGCACGCACACACAGCGTTGGGTGTGTTTGTATTGTTTGTCAGGGAAAGAGGGAATCATCTGACCCTGGGATCCTGAGCTTTACCTTTGGAGGTTATTACGAGATTAATTGAAGTCTTGTGTTCTTGTATCAGTCGGAGCTACTGTTGCTGTTTCTTGTAAATGATTCAACCGGCACCATCAACACAATTATTTATTTGCCTTTTCTTTTGTTTCTTTCCTTTTTTATTACGATTTTTTGTTTTTGTCTTTCTTTCCTATTTCTTTAATCCTTTTTCTTTCTGTTTGTGTTCCTTTCTTTTCGGTACCTTTTCTGTACTTTCTTTCTTGAGGACAACCAGCAGAGCGTTCCTGGTGAGTGTTCTGTTGGCCTTGGTGAAGTGATCCAGAGATAGTTGGATTAGGTCCTTGCTCCCTGCAATTCAAATCCTATTAATGCTTGAGTGTGTCTTGGTTCAACCTAATTGCAGAACATGCTCAAGTAATGATTAATGGATGCTTGATGTAAATAGCTTGGGCAATAAAGGTAGCACCAAAAGATATAGCTTGTAAAGCGAATTGCTGCCACTAAACTAAATATTCAATAAAATGTTATAGACACGTGAGGCCGTTGTATTTTGGAAAGGTTAGCACTTACTACACCTCCAATATCCTTGCATTGTATAAGTTAATAATGAGTTCAAAATAATTTACAAATTAAAGTCTGCAGAACGAGATTCAAAAGACATAGACAGAGACGTGTGGGACCCGTGTACGCTGACTTGCCTAACTTGAGGGTAAAAGAGAGATTTATACAATGAGAGAAACTCAGGGATGGCCACAGGGATGAGTTTTGGCTTACTTGATATTACACCTCGTAAACATGTTCATCACTACAGCTCCATGAATACTCCCTAACCTCCCCTCATTCATCAGCACCGTGTTCTCTCCTGCTTGACACCAGCTGGCTGATGCCGGCCATGATAAGACATTTGTCCTCAGCTTTCAGTGCAGCCCAGCCAGGGTGGCCAGAGCCTTTTAACTAGCTAGGTCCAGAGCACAGAAACGTCCTTAGAACCAACTCAGAATTTAACCTGTATTGTGGCAGTTTGCATCATGGCGACAGGCATTACTAAGTAGTGATTGTCTAGCACAAATACCAATGTGACGAGGTCAAATGGGACACTGCACCACAAAAGGCTTCAATCAGGACAACTGGTTCTACCTCCTCTATTTCTGGGTGGAGGAGGCTCCATTACTTAAGTGAGCCTGTGTGCATTAATCTCTGCTCTGTGACGGAGCCCAATGGCCAGGCCAAGCTGCTGAATGTCAAAACAGTTACATGCCAGTGATTTATCAGCGGGGGGGGGGGGGGGTCACTGGAGCCAGGTCGTTAGGCCGTTACCTCGGACAGCTAAGGACAGCTTAACATCTGGAGACGAGGGCTTGATACACACACACACACACACACACACACACACACACACACACACACACACACACACATAGCTACAAACAAAATCACACACAACAGACAAGACAGTTTTGTTTTCTGTTATTAGCTTTAACCTGTGCCTTTAAAAGGTTAAATGTACAAATAAAAGATATTCTTCTGCCATCAGTAACACAATACCCTTCCCCATATTTGGAACAACCCAACGAAGTGCAAAGGATGACACTCAAAGCAGAAAAAGGTGTTGTACACTCTATCAATATACACTGAGTGTATGGTCATGTTTTCTAAATATGCTTTATAGTGCATTTATGTAATGCATTATATACTGTATATATACAGCATGTATTGCTCTGCTGCTTTAATTAAACAGGGAAGTAGAAACACACAACAACCATTTAGCTGATGTTATTGCCCATTATTGTTTTTGTCTTTTCTTAAGAGGCTGCATAAATGTTTATATGTTTTCTGAAAGAGTTATTCAGTATTGGAATTATAATTTTATTTAAAGTGATGAGACTACTTATTTCTGCGTGGTTTTGAATGTGAGCAAGTGTTTGTGTATGCGTGTGAGCTAGTGTGTTAAATCATCTCTACGAGTGTGCGTGTGTACCAGGGTGCGCGTGCAGGTGTGTGTGTGTTGGTTTGTGTCAGTGGACATGTGAGCGAGCAGGGGGACTGGGGTCTATTGGGGGTGGGGGAAGAGGCGAGGTAATCCCTCCATTGTGCTGTACCTCTTCATCTGTATCAATTCATTGAAAACATAGCCAGCCCCCTGACCTGAAACGGAGCCCGACCCTCTCTTCCCCAACAGGGTCAGAGGGTGGGTGAAAGGGGGGCAGGAGGGGTAGCCCGGCATGGAAGGGGGGTTGGCCCCTAGAAACAGACTGAGCAGAGATGTGTAACAGTCCAAGTATTCCTTCCAGGAGATGTGTTTGAGGTGGTCTTATTGCCTCACCAAAACGTCCTCAGAGAAACAGAACAGTCTGCTCTGTGTTGTTTATGTTGTTGCCACAGTGGGGTAGTTAACAACGTGTCGGCCATTTTGAGCATCAACGCTAGATCAAGAAATTCTATTCAGAGGGGAATCTTTGAGACGTCAGCCTATATTGGCCTCAAAGAGTTGGTGGAAGCCGAGGTGATGTCAAAAGATGTTTATAAAACGAGTATGCAAAATAGTGACCCATGTGGCTGGGACATGAAAGAACAGCTCTGCGCACTCTAGGTCTACTCTGTAGCTGGGTGGGGAGTAGCAGGCCATGGGAACAACACAATCCCCTAGCCCTCTTTGTAGCACTTGTTCCAGCCCACTTCACCCTGCTTGCGGCCCCCCTAGGAACCACCCAACACCCGGCCCTGTGTGGGACACTCGTCACTGACCCCTCGTAAAACCTCTCGCCAATCGCCTCTCCGCTTTTCAAGCTTTCCTTCTTTCTGCCTCTCTCTGCCCCCCCCCCCCTTCTACTTACTAACTCTAGTCCTCAGATGTGTATCAGTACTGCCCGGGACCCTCACACCGTCCTCCTTTTTCCTCCAGCTCCCCCCACCAACCTTGGCCCTTATCCAAACCTCCGGACCTCAGGACCCTCAGGCCCCTACCCCACCTCTACTACCCAGGGAAGGTGCACCGTGCTGGGTCAGAGGCTGTGCCAAGACCCACATCTGCAGCCCAGAGGAGGTTGGACTCAGGGAAAAAAGAATAACAGAATAGATCCCTGCCTTTGTGCTTTCAAATAAGAGAGGCACAAGGGCAGGCCAGTGACGTGACTGGGTTGGTGTAGTATGTGTAGGTGAGCTTGTGTTGGGCCTTATGACTGGGTTGGTGTAGTATGTGTAGGTGAGCTTGTGTTGGGCCTTATGACTGGGTTGGTGAAGTATGTGTAGGTGAGATTGTGTTGGGCCTTATGCACTTGAGTGTGAGCCTCTGAACTCTCATTCTATTATTTATGAGCAGATGTATTTGTAGACATGTTTGTAACTACAGTATTTGCAGTGGTTACGGTGTTTGTGTCTACTTCAATTTCTGTATATGTGTATGTATGTCGTTGAACGTGAATGTGTTAGTTGCATGTGGCTGTGTGTGCGTGTTTGCGTGTGTCTGTCCTGCTGTTGTGTGTGCTCCCAGGGAGAGAATGTGTGAAACTTTGAGGTACGCGGTGCTGCTCCCGATCCCCCACACAGAGTAAGCTTTCATTAATACAGAAGGCACAAGCACTTATGAAATGAATTGTTACCACACCCCATTAACTTCTTTATTTTCCATTAATTGAATTTGTCAGCAGTGTCCTATTCATAGACAGCCTCGGTGCTAACTGGCTGACTATTAGCTCATGTTTAATCCTAGGAATCTCATGACTCTTAGAGTCTCATTAGTTAAGAAAAAAAAGTTTTACAAATTGTGGCATTTCTGGAATCTACTGGAAAACGGCGAGGGCATTATAACTGATACAGTAATAATTATTTGATGAGGTTATATTTTTTATTTATCTATGAATATCACTAAATTTGTACTTTGCAGTGGTTTGAGAACACTGTATTGAAACAAACGTACAAATGAGCTATGCATCTGTGTTTTCTCTGACTCCAGGGTCAACACACACAGTAATAAGACTAGGGCTGAGCTTTATTTGACAACGCACCTAGTCTCGCCTGCGGGCTCGAGGGCAGTGAGAATGGGAGGGAATGAAATGCAACCAGCAGGGGGAGGTACAGGAGAATAGGAAAGTAGGGGGATTGCAAAAGAGGAGAGAGAGAGCGAGAGAGAGAGAGAGAGAGAGAGAGAGAGAGAGAGAGCGAGCGGGAGAGAAAGAGAGCTTGTAGTTAGAGAGTGTTAAGCAGTTTTCTTGGTTTTAGGTTCTACACACCACAACAGCCTCTGCATTATACTGTGCGTACTGTACATGCACATAGAGAGAATGTGTATGCGTGTTGGGGTGTGTTTGTTTGTGTGTGTTTGTGTTTTGTGTGCATCTCAGTTTTGTAAAGATCAGATCAAACCATGTGAGCCGTCCTCTCTAACATTTATTATTGTCTTTTCCTAACTCAACACCACAAGTTCACAAGTAAAAGTACAGAGCCCTCTGGTGACACCCGCGTGTGTGAGTCTGGGGGAGTTCTCACCTTTAGGCTCTTCCCCTCACCTTGTCGTTTGTTTGATATGCTGCCATATGATTTGTATTTCCTGGTAAAAGCAGAGGGATAACGGTTCACAGAAAAAGGTGAGAGGAACAGATGAACCAAGGTGATGATCCGCTACTCTGTTCCTCTCCTCTCGACCGTCTTTGGCCTTTGATTGTAGATTTGTGTCTGAGTGTGTTTTAGAATAATAATAAGAATGATAATAATAATTACAACAACACAACAACAAAAATAACAATACAAATTATAAACATGGCATCATATAACTTCTAAAATAATAACAGAATAATGGATTCAATCTTTAATTTAATTGTTTTTGTAAACATAGACCAAATCCTAGTAGTAGCTGAAACTACAGGAATTGTATCTGTAGTTAAGGAATCCCCTAGTAGCTCAGCAGTAATATCAACTCCCTAATGGTCCTGAAGAGAAGTGTGTTAGTTCCTACTGGTTTATGAAGATGAGCTAATAGTAACAATGCATCCAAGCTTGTTAAGCGACATCTATAAGAGCGATAAAGAATATAGAATCTGTTAGTCTGACATTGGTGGTCTCAAACCTCATTCAATTTCTCGTGTAGTGTGGGTAAAGTGGGATTTCGCCTCATCTTGTTTTTAAAATAATCAAGAAAATTTTACTTTTAAAATCTGACAACTAAACGAAAGGCTAATAATTCCAAAAGAGGTGCTATGTTTTCTTTGTTTTAGTTCAAGGCATTGATTACTTGTACATTACTGTGTGCATGTAGTGAACTTTGTTTTTATGTGTGTGCGCGCCATATGTGCGTTTGTGTGAGATGAGTATTTTATTTATCTTGTTCATGTGTCAAATCTTATTGTATGTGTGTGTGTGAAGGAGTGAGTCATGCTTTGAGGAGGCATCTCAGCCGATGTAGGGCTTCAGGGGGGGATTAGGCGGACTGTCCGAGGGCCCTTCAGCGTGGACCTGGGTCCCCGCCTCCGTATGTGGACGGGGCCAACGCACGCAGAACAGAAGGAGGGAGAGAGGTGTAGAGGGTGGGAGGGGGATGTAGAGGTTGAAGAGGGGAATGCAAGACGAAGGTGGTGTGTGTGTGTGTGTGTGTGTGTGTGTGTGTGATCCGCAGCTGCCGTCCCAGCCATTCTCTCCAGGGCTCCTTCAGTGAGAGAAGCCGAGTGGCTCCGGAGGATCCATTTCACGGTGGAAGGCTGCGCAGCACAAAAGCTCTGAAAGCTGTTCCTGTGCCACGTCTCCGTATCTCTTACCTGTTAGCCTCCTTAATGATTCCCTACCTCTTCCCATGTGCGTCTGTGTGTGTGTGTGTGTGCGGATGGGAGAGAGCGAGAAAGAGAGAGGGCCAGCCGTGTAGAGCAGAGAGGTAAGAGGGAGAAGGAGGGGAAAGGGGACACCGCGGATGGGCCGTCAGATAGGGATGCACTCTTAAGTTAGCAAGAGAAGGATAGAGAAAGAAAGAAGGAGAAAGGATGGGGGGGGGCAGAGAGGGTGAAGAGGCGGAGAGAAAGAGTGAGCAAGATTAAGAGACAAAGAGGAGAGCGCAAGAGAGAACCAAAGAAAAGAGAGAGAGAGAGAAGGGGGGGGGCAAGAGGTGGAAGGGTAGATAAAGCAAGGGGAGACGGAGTGAAATAAAGAAGGATGGGTTTCCGTCTCTCCAGCTGGCCACGGTACAGAAATGCCTCAATCTCTTGTAGGGGGTGGGTGGTTGGGGAGTAGGGGTGCTAATGTACTAGAACGTTGCCATTACAAAGTCCTCGCACTTCCTTAGTCACAGTAGAATGAGCTGGAGGAGATGGCGCTGAGTTAATTACTCGGCGGGTTCTGGGTATTGGCCGAGCAGTAGTGGGGCCCCTCCACCATGTAAGAGGACCCCCCCTCGTCCACCCAGTCCAGCAGTCAGGCCTTGACCGTAGGGCTGCCGGGCAGCAAAAGCTCAAACATGTCCCGCAGATGGTCATCTTGGCAGAAAGTGGCCACTGAGATGGTCTTGGAAGTCTGTTGGAAGAAAACATTGTATCATGCATTGGTGGATGTGGCTTCGTGGACAGTGTGTGTGTGTGTTGGTTAGTTCGTTTGCCTGGGTTCAGTGTTGTGTAGTGTGGATGAATTGACTTTGTCAATCTCTATAATAACATATCACAATGCACTATACTTGAGGTTTTATCGGGAAACCTTGGATCTAGATAACTTACAATTTAACATGTTGGTGTATAAAAAAATACTGTACACATTGTTAGCAAACCCTGTTACATCAGTTATTTTTTTACTTCAGATAAATTGGTTTTGCTGTATATTGGAACAGCCAAGTGTGTAGCAGGATTTATTTCCTGCTTTAGCAATAGGGGAGGTTTTCATGGCTAACAGTCAGCCAATGGCAGCGGGGCTGTGAGTGCTGTGGTTCCAGAGTGGGACTAAGGGGCAGCCCTGTCTTTCTAAACGAGGCCAAGCACTTCACAGTCAGGGAGTTGGCCAATTAATTCCGCCGGGGGCAACGCTCCTAGGTTAGCATTTGCTTATAGTGATAAATTGGTGCATTGTATGGCTGGTAAACTACCTAGGAGCGCCCCCGCCCCTCTCCTGTTTTCACTGAGGTTGGCAGGTCCGGTGAATGATGTCACAAAGGGGTCCTTAGTGAATAGTTGGGTGTGCAGCATCCTTTTTCACAGGGTCACTGCTGCGGCCTGTGTGAAATTAATTAAAATTTGGCCGGGGTCACGGTCCTTGTGGATGCCAACCAATGCTAACAACGCTAACATCTGTGAATTGGGAGGGAGACAAGGGGAATGGAACCCACTGTGTTTTTTACGTGGAAACTAGTATTCATCATTTCAGGAAAGAGCATTTTGTTTTTGATAATAAACAATACATTTAGTTGTTTGAGGTTACTTCCAAGTTCCGTAGTTTAACTCTCTTGATAATTTCATGACAGCTTTTCCTTCTCACACACTTGGTTTCAAATACCAATATAATATGAAAAACAAATTCAAAAAAGTGAATGTGCTGTTTCAAGGACCTCTGTAATTGTTTTGCGAAAAACGAATGTACAAAAAAAGTCACCACAAAGTTTAAACCCCTGAAAATCTGTTCTTGTGAAACTTGGGGATATGTTCCTGTCTTACCTTGTGGTAAATGAGGTCCATGCCCATTGGACCTTCCCCTCTGCTCCCGTCTCCCATTTAATGAGTCCACTCCGTTGCCGTGGCCATAAGTAGCCCGCGGTTACCTCAGTTCCACTTGCTCCAACCTTTACCATGTGGTTTGAGTTTAGCCCTTCTTTATCTCTACGCCCTATCCAGCTTCCTCTCCCTGGCTCGCTCTCTCTTAAGTGGTTACATACAAGGGTTCGTTGGAATACAGTGGGCAACAAAGGACAATGCTGGAGACAGAGATGAAGTGATAAGCATTTGGGAAATGATTGCACACAACTTGTGTACCTTTTTATAATAATTAAATGATTTTCAGATGACAGCACACTGTTGTCTTACTTTAAACTAGAGAAACTGTAGACAGTTAAACAGTATTCATACTCCAGTCAACCTTCAACTCAAAATTACTAACTTCTTCATTGGTCCATGATCCATTTTATCCTGACAGCATATATAAGAAGAATTTTCATGAGTTTAATTAGTTTTGATGACGCAAGAGGTGGGAATGAACATCACGATCAATTGACTTTGAATCGTGGACCAAAAAACAACGTCAACAACAAAATAACTTTTAGCGGGTCAAACGGGATATTTGGATTGGCAAATCAAAGCAAAGCAATCACAGGGTTTCTGTGGCTACCAATATTAGAGCACTGAGCCCTACTTCGCTTCGACATGATTGGCTTGTTCTTGCGATGAAGGTTATTGAAAATGGAAGAGACCACTAATATTTCATAAATGTGCAAATCCCTTATCGGCAGAGGTCAGTCAAAGATCTCACAATCAACCAAACTGTAAAGGGTGATGATGAAATTGTTGGCAATTTTTAAATTAAATGTAAAAGTAAAATCTTCTAGTATGAAATAAAGACTGCTATATAATTGGCCATAATACCTTGCAACATGGGCATCTCCCGGGACCAAAGCATTTGGGCTTGAAAAATAACAAGTAAAATGTGGCATTCTGTCCAGGAGTGGCTCTTGCAAGAGTAAGTACCATCAGTTCTCTTTTGCTGATCCTCCAGTGGCTTGAGACAGAGATTTGGTATCATTCCCAGTCAGCTGAAACAGCTCCCAGAGGTTTTCTCCCCTACAAACCCAGAGAATGTCACTCTCACACAGATATGTTAACCTACTTTATGTTTAAATGTCACTCTGAGTAAAAATGTGTTAGAATGATACGTAGAGCTATAGAGTGTATGAAGATGCTATCTCACACTGAAACAAAAATGTATGAACAATGTGTGTGTGCATGTATTTGTGTGTGTGTGTGTGTGTGTGTGTGTGTTTGTGTGTGTTTTTAAATTACAATATTTTTTTACCTCCTTTTCATGTCCGGATCATAATGTATCTAGCCTTATGAAATATGCCACCTCAAATGACTAAACTAAAATGTTGTGCACATGAATTTCACATTTCAAAGCCAGGTTCACATTTCAAACCACGGGATGATAGTGATTTATTTGTCAGTCATAAAATAAATACATACATGAAATGTCTCTTGGTTGGTCCTGCCGACGGCCAGGATTTAACATATTGACAGCCTACCCCTCAGTGATTCCCGAATCAAGCTTTTGTGGACTTTTTTGAAAACACCCCTGAAATCATCAATCGAATCAGTGGCTTGGACAAGCCCTCTCTTTTGTGTCGTCGAAGACCCTTTAAAACGGTGCCAAGCAAGCTGCACAGTCCCAGGATTTCAAAAAGACACAATGAAGTGAAGGAGAGAAAAAAACTGGCTACCTGAGAGACAAAACCAAGGGGCCAGGCGGGAAAATCTCAAAGAAAGAAAGAAAAAAGTAGTGGAAACAAAAAAAGTGTCACCATCTGACACCATGCCCCCCCGTTCATCTCACAACACCCCCTCCCCCACTCCCTCTTACACCCTTTCCTTGAAGCCAATGGCAAGCATTTTGTCACCTCTAGAAGAGTGACAGAGAGAAAGGCAGAGAACCAGGGGGACAAAAAAGGACAGAAAGTGAGTCAGAAAGAGAGAGAGAGAAAGAAAAAGGGGGAAAGAGAGTGAGAGTGGCTGGGTGGGAGAGGGTGAGGGAGACTTGAATCCTTGTCATCGTCTCCTTCACTTTGAATAGGTCTAATGAATAGCCCTAAGTGTGAGACCCACATCCAGCTCTCTGTAGACAGGTACTACCGCCCACATTTAATAGGAGCAGGTATTGGGAGGGCTGTATTACTTTAATTGGTTCGGGGGGTAGACTCTAAATGGGAAAGACAAAGTATAATGGCCAAATTGTGGCGCACAATAGCACTTAGCTGCGCGATTGTATGCATTTGCTAATCTCTCCAGGAATGAGGCAATTCCGAACAATTTCCTCAGTGAAACCAGCTGCAAAAGAACGCTTGTCCCTCTTGGCTGTTTTTTTTTTTGTTCTCCCCCTTGGGAAAATGTAGGATTGAAACAGAAAATGCCTCTATATACCGGGGCAATCATGTGCCACGCGTGGAAAGCGGATATAGCAGTGAGCGAGAAAAAAAGAAAAAGCGGGAGCGAGAGAGGGGGACAGAGGGAGAGAGAGGATCTTTGTAGTGGAAGAAAGGATGGAGAAGGGAGATAAAGCGGAGCTGAAAGTGGGGCCTGTCACCACCGCCAGCGGTGGAATAAAGTGATGACATTTACAGTGACAGACGAGACGACCAGGAGGACTGTCCACTATTTAGCAGGGAGGAATTTGATATTTAAAAGACACAGACTATGGGATAATTAACATTGGACCTCTATTTAGCGACTGGAGCCTGTCATGGGTAATGACAGAAGGCGAACTGATATCTTTTCAATCTTAATGAAGCAAGGAGAGAGAGGGGAGAGCAGGACAAAGCGCATGGGGACCGGAGGTACAGTGACATCCTCACCGGGAAGATGTTTTTATAGGAAATGGATAACATGTGACTGCTTCCTTGTTGACAAATAACAGAGAAATAAACCAATTTCAACCAGTGAATCTTCACTCTTTACATCAGAAGTAATCTGAGAAAGTATGGAAGCACATACCAAAGTGAGATTTGATAGACTGTCATTTACAAACATACTAATAAATTGTACAGAAAAACATTAATTCATTAATTTGATAAATCTGCATGAGGAAAATGTTGTATCCCATAATGACACTCTCACCATTCCAATGTCCAAGCCACAATGCATCCAAACATGGCCTTATGACCAGACCAGGAAGGAAGTCTGCAGACAGCCACCTTTTCCCAGCATGCTTTGTAGCCACGATACTTTGTTGGGTTCATGTCTGCGAGAAATGGTGAGGGTGAAAGCCGAGGGGCCAAAGCGTGAGGTGCAGAGGTTGGGACTGTGGACAGGGTGTGGACAGGACCAAGCCAAAGCTCTGGAAAGGTTGAGTAGGTGAAAATCCCTCTCTCTTTCTCTCTCAGTCACTCACTCCCACCCTCCCTCCCCAAGGTGACAAAGTTCAGGGGTGGAGAGTTTGGGACTGGGAGACCATTCCCAGTACAGTAATTCTGGCCGTGTAGTGAGAGTGGTTGCTTTTTATTGTCCATTGTCCCTGTAGGTTGGGCAGGGTGGAGGTATTACATGTCCCGGGGACAGAGAGAAGGACTAAAACGAACAGAGGGGCGGGGGGAACAAAAGGCTCCCCTCGTACGGGGTCCTCGGCCTGCCTCTAAACTCAGACAGGTTTCATATTCAGGCCCTGAATGGTGACTGAGATGGGAGATAGCTGTGTAGCGGCCTGCCGCCCTCAGCTAGACTGAGAGGGAACCGGTCCTCTGTCAGCTGACATGTTTATACCTCTCTACAAAACTGCACAGGGCTCATTTACTACACTAAGGGGGGAAGAGGCAGTGGAAGCAGGGGCCATCTGAACGAGTACCGTATGGATCAAGGTCAATACTCTATGTAAAAAGTCTCAACAAGGCATCGACGTCTACTTCTGTCTGGTCCTACGGTTCCTTTTTATGTCATTTATTTAGGCTAGTAAAGTAGCACAATGTTACCTTTTCCATCAAGCTACTATGTATGTACCATCCTGGTTATAACAGGCTTCTTTTGTTCCATCCACTCCAAATCAGACTTAACACAATCTAGCTACATTGTGGTATCTGGGACCAGGCCACACATTGATGGGGCATTTATGTTAAAGCTTAAAACTCTATTGTTGTTAACTCAGTAATATTATTGGAGCGTTCCGAGGAGGATGGGACTTTCCCGGCATGCACCATGGGCACCATTTGGCACAGACTTTGTTCACTGTTGTTTACCTTGTTTTATCAGTTGTTGATTACTGATTATTATCTATTGCCACCTGTTCTTTTGTATTGTTTTCAGAGTAATTATCATCTATTTTGGATAATCATAAAGGTTGACATTATCGTTACCATGAGTGAGCATGTCTGTCCTGTATGCTTATTCCCCTAGCTTTACACCTATAAGGGGGTGCATAAGGGTTGTGTAATAAATTAGGCTGTTGCTTATGACCCTGAAGACTGTCTCTGAAGGTCTTCTTGAGTGGTGTAACCCTGGCTCGCCACGTTGGTGTCAGAAGTGATATCTGGAAGATGGAAGATGGACTGCAAAAGATACCCCCGGATGGGTACCCACCCCTACCGGATGGCGCCAGCGCACCGTGTTCTCCAAACCAAGACCTAGTAATGAGTCTCTCCCATGGCCCTTGAGTTCTTTCGAGTGGGGAGCTTGCAGTGGTTTTCTGCCCCGCACTAGGAAGGGAATCCAGGTTGAGTGCCTGCGATCAGCGGATGGACCACGACAACGGGAGGAAATTTGACCCAGGTTCCCGCTACTGGACCCCGGGAACCACCACTCCCCCTGACTTGGCCCTATACCAGCCTACCTGGTGCTTCCCCAGGACGTCTGCCCAGGTCCGGCTGGCTCCTTGGCATAATGACTGGAGTGGGGAGGAGACAGCTGTTCACCTGGCCCTGACGCTGGAGTGAAAGGTGCTTCAAGTCCTTGTGGACCTTCCTCCGGCCAAACAATGGGACTACCTTGGCCTTACTGGCTGCCCCAACAACATTAGGTGCCGCCTTGGCTGAAGCAGAGAGAGTTGAGCTGGTCTGTCCGGCCCCTCTGATGCCACCAGAGGTGCATCTTAGAGCATGCCAAGCTGGGATGAGAGTGAGTGCAGTGGGGAGACTACTTACTAAGCACAGCTAGCCCCTACCTGGTTGGAATGACGTCGAATGGCTTCCTGGAACCCAAGGGATTGTCGTAATGAAGGCTGCTGCCGCTGCGGAGAGGTGGAACAGGCAGCACGTGACTGCCCAGACACCCCCGGATGGGTACCCACCCCGGCACAGCTCCCAGACCCAGGGAAACTAGAGTGGGGTGCCATGACGAGGGACATGCCACCCCATGACCAGATCAACTCCCTCAACCCACGGCATTGTTGCATCAGGAATGTAGGCCATGGCCAGGGACTGTACCTTAACTGTCATCTTGACGTTCACGCATGCAGTGTTGGTAGGCACAGAATCCACGATCTCAATCATCTGACCCGGTACACTCCCTGGCACTGACAGTTCATGGTCAGCTTATTGGACTCCCACATCCATCCCATATCAAGAAGGTGACGGGGAAGTAGGCTGTGGTGAGGGGGAGGAAACCTCCAGGTGGCCATCTGTAGCACGTTGAGCCTGGCCGGCAGAAATTCAAGAGCCCTACATCATCAAATTAGGTTTGCTGATCTGTTTGGGTGCACGGCTTGACGTATCGGGGCCTAATATGCCTTGGCACTGAGACTATGCCCCTCCAGAGTTGAGGCCACAAGAAGAGGGTGAGACGTGCCAGACGAACCCTGGGAAGAGCCAAGCGGGTCCAAACATCATCAACACCGCCACAGCCACTCCCACCATCATTGCCACTACCACCTGCCCAGAAAACATGGCCTCTGCAGCCCGTCCCACCATCATCAGTTTCCTCCACTGAGTTAGAACAAGCCCTACAAGACCTCTGACAATGCAGTGTCTAGGGGGCTTGATGATTGGCAGCGGCAGGTGCTTCAAGAATTGTTAGATCAGTACTCTGATATATTTGCTGCCCGAGATGAGGACTGCACCCAAACCAACCTTGTGCAACATGAAATCGACAACCGACCCCATCCATCTCCGCCCTCAACGCATGGCTTTTGCTTAACGCCGAGCAGTAGAACAGAAGATTCAAGAGTTGGCAGAGGCAGGGATCATCTAATTGTGAAACAGTCCATGGGCTGCGCCCGTGGTCCTCGTCTGGAAGAAGGATGGCCCGTGGCAGCTCTGCATTGACTACCGAAGACTCAATGCCATCGCTAGTAAAGACTCCAACCCACTGCCTTGCATCGATGACGCCCTCGACTACATCTCCGGATTTAGTTGGTTCAGCTCACTAGATCTGCACAGTGGCTACTGGCAGGTGGAGTTGGTGCCGGAGGTAAGAGCCAAACTGCTTTCACTATTGGTCAGGGGCTCTGGCAATTCTGGGTTTTGCCATTCAGACTGTGCAATGCCCCTGCCACCTTGGAGCGGTTCTTGGAGCAAGTGGTAGCTGAAATTCCCCACAGTTGCAGTGTATTCTACCTGGACAACCTGCTTGCTCGTGCGGCAAGCAGTGGGAGTGCTGAGCAATTTGCAGCGATCTGGCAAGCTGGTCTCCTTCCTGGGCCACGTTGTAGGAGAACATGGACTGACCACCGACCACAAAATACAGGCAGCTGTCCGAGACTGGCCGACCCCCGAAATATCTTGGAGCTCAGGAGCTTCCTCGGCGTGGCGTCGTACTACAGACTTTGCATCCAGGACTTTGACAGCCCACTACACCAGCTGACACGGGACAACAGTTCCAGTGGGGTGTTGCCTGTGCCCAGGCATTTGACTGCCTCCCCCCTGCACTTGCTGAAGCTCTGGTGTTGGCATACCCAGACCCAGAACAGGCTTTCATCCTCAACACCGATGCCAGCAACACCGGGGTAGGGGCCATACTCTCCCAGAAGAATGACAAACGAGAGCGGGTGGTGGCATGCTGGGAATGGCACTGCAGGAATATCACTTTGATGTGTGACACTGCGCTAGCTATCTCCACAGCAACGCTGATGCCCTCTCTCGCCGTCCCTGCAAGGAGACAGATTGCTGCCACTGCGAGCACCAGGAGGAGGGAGAGCAGATGAGTCCACGGGCGGCGGTACTCCAGCTCCAAGATGTGATCGGCGGAGAGGCCCAGGCTATTGATCCTCAGCAGGTGAGGAGGAAGCAGTGTAGTCTCGCAATGCCAGACCTATCTCCACACTTTGTTGTGCTTTGCCAGCGCTGGAGAAACGTCTGGCACCATGAATGAAGAATCTGGAATAGGGGAAAAAAAACGCTGCATTTCTTTAAACCAATCACAATCGTTTTGGGCGGCACTTAACCCAAGTTGCAGTGACGGAGCCCTAGCAAAATAGCTTCGAAGGGGAACATGTTTTGGTGGAACATTTGCAGCACGTAGGGAGGCGAGCTCTGGCATTATAATGGATAAATCCCCTCAAAAGAAAATGCCACATAAAACAGTCAAAAAGGTATGTCAACTCTGTGATACGACTTATTGATAAAAAAATACAAACACAATCATCAGTCTCCTAGAGTTGAAGGCTGTCTATACTTTAGGTCTGGAGGAGCTCAATAGACCTGTTAAAACCATGGACAATTTAATAGGTGCACGCAGTTCTTGCAGAACTGTCATTGTTAAATAGATATCATATCACAGCAGCTTGAGTGACTGTGGAACGGATTGAAATATTGGTCAAGTCAATGTCAATGAAGCATTCAGCTGCCAGAGTTAATATGTGCCAAATCAACACAGACTGGCGATGGCCATATTAGAAAACGGATCAACATTGTGCATGAGGGTTACTAGACTGACTCTGGGCTTTTCCAAGACGCGTTGACAAGTTGCTGTGGTCCTGCAACTGTAGTAAAATGAGATTCAATACATAAAAAGGCTAAATCTAAGACTCATTTAGTCCTGTCATTGATGATTAAACAAAGTTGTATGACTAGCTATACAGAAGTTGTTTTCCATGACAACTTCCATATATAGTTACATTTAACAATTACCATTCATATTTTTGCCTGGAAAACAAAGCTATGAGTGTGGTCTAGAGATTAACTAAGGTGGCGGTCTCAAATTAACCTACGTGTAGAGATCTGAGGCATGATAGACATTATGAGGATCAACATTTATCCCATGACTGACTGTGACTTCAATGCTACTCAAACAAGAGTGTATTTTGGAACTTTAAGGGATGCTCTTGTTAACTTGTTACAGAAGTTTAATGTAACTCCACACAATTTAAATTGCTATGTACAAACCGCAGCTCAAGCCTTTTATTGGCTTATATCTCTATGACCTATCTTAGACTCTTACATCTGTGTTGACAGATTTGGCTTAATTTCACAATTTTGTTGCAGATACTTTTTTCTTTCAGTGCATCCCTTCTTTTTCTCTTTGCACTAATTCATCTCATATGTTACTTACTTACTTAAGCACCAATTGGGTAACTTAAGAACATAATCAGTAACATTGTTTTTCTCTGTCATGCTTTTGTTTACTTCAGTATTTTATATCACCCATGTTAGACTCATTTGCACTTATGTTGCCAGATTTGTCTCTCACTTATTATGTAGCAAGCCTGATGTTGTCCCTGTTTGGGCTTATAACACGCTCTAAACATGGCTGCATTCCAGGACGTTTACTCAAATTCTGTGTCATGGCTTTGCAGGCTGTGGCAGTAATTGCCAGGAGAACAGAGTAAAATATCTTAATTTGTCAACTTTTCCACACTGCTCTCTGAAAGGAACTTCAACCCCCTGTCCTTCTCCCCTGTAAATAAACAGTCAAGACAGTGATTAGACAAAGGGAGAAATATTATAATATTATGCAGTATGTTGGGCTTGATTTGGGTTCTAAATTATTTGATACTAATACTAATCGAAAGATTAGGTGCTCGGGTAAGGTAACTTAACTGGGTGAAATGATAAAGATAATAATGTAAATGTAATAGTTGGAACTTGAGATGATTAGCTTTTCTAGTGTAAAATAACTGCACACAATACAGTGACGTTAAGTTAGCTGGATATAAGGTAATTTGCTGTTACCAGTGGATCGCCGTATGTAGGCTATTTCTTCCACACCAATCGATCTCAAAACGTTGCCGTTTGCAGGATAGCAAACATGTAATAACGTCCTTGTTAGACAAATGTTCTAAACATATTCTTTGTAAATATATACAACCATCCACCTAATGAACCAAGCAGGTCTGCCTTACTGCATGATCCAAATCTTCGCTGTAACTTGCAATTTTCAACTGTAGGTTGCTAGCTCTTTGATGTTGTTTCACGTAGCAGCGGGAACTTTAACAAGCAGATAGCAGAAGTGGAGGAATCTGGATTGATTCTGATTGGTGACGACTGAAACAGTCGACATCAATGGCAGGCTTATTCAAACATATTACATCCATTCAGCCAGACTGGGAGCAGTGTCCAGCAGTGGATCGAAGCAGGCCAAAGACCTGAGTGGCCGCCATCTCTGCCTTGGACCCAGAAACGAAGGCCTACTAATCGCAGTGGGCCTCAATCATCCCGATCAACGGCATCCTTTATCAGCGTTGGCAAGCACCAGGACACGGGAGAGACTTGCTGCAGCTGCTGGCACCCCTTTCCCTGCAACCAGAGGTCCTGCAGTTGATTCATGGGCCACCGGGAATGCGGCACTTTGGTGTCTTCAAGACCCTACGGCGACTTCGAAACCATTTCTATTCGGTGGGGTGCAGGCAGGATATGTAGCTACATGTTTATTGCTGCGATTCCTGCACCGCCAAGAAGGGACCAATTCATCGCTCTCAGGCGCCCCTGCAACAATATCAGGTTGGGTGCCCGATGGAGCGTGTAGGGGTGGACATCCCGGGGCCATTCCTGGTTACAGAGTCCGGCAACCGCTACGTCCTTGTGGTGATGGATTACTTTACCAAAGGCCCTTTCCGACCGCAGGAACTTTCCCCAGGAACTAGAGACTTTACCCAGTACTCTCTGTGTTCCGACCGCAGGGACCAGGGTCTACAATAAGTTCCAGGGAACTTAATAGCAGGAACTAAATAGCAGGAACTAAAAGGTACCTGCTCGGGAGGTAGTACCTTCTGGGTGGGGCTTGCAGTGCTGAACTTTTGTTATTGGTCGAGCACTAGCAGCAAATTCCTTTCACAATACCGGAATATGCATAACAAATTTACACAGGATTACAAAAAAAATCAAGGACCACTACAACAGAAGCAGTTCCAACCGGCGGACCAGCAAGTGGTTTGACCTAGTGGTACCTATTGTCAGACCTTACGCTGGTGCAGTGGGCCCTGGGTTCCTCCTGGTGCACGACAATGCCTGGCGTCATGTGGCCAGAGTGTGTAGGCAGTTCCTGGATGATTACATTGACTACATTGACTGGCCGCATTGATTACATTGACTGGCCCTCACGTTCCCCAGACCTGAATCCAATTGAGCACCTCTGGGACGTTATGTATCGGCGCATCCGATGCCGCCAAGGAGCGCCACAGACTGTCCAGGAGCTCATTGATGCCCTGGTCCAGGTCCAGGAGATCCCCCATGAACACCATCCACCGTCTCATCAGGGGCATGCCCAGATGCTGTTGTGAGTGCATACAGGTACATGGGGGCCATACACACTACTGAGCCACATTATGAGTTCTCGTGATGACATTTACGCACGTTATATCAGCCTGTGATTTAGATTTTTCACTTTGATTTTCAGTGCGATTTTGAGTCCAGTCCTCAATGGGTTGATGAATTTGGTTTCCATTGATCATTCTTACGTCATTTTGTCTTCTACTTGTGACTATTTCACAAGTTTACATTCATCTATTGTTGTTCTTAGCCTTGTTTTTTTTAATTACGTCAGATCCACTTTGATCATGCACTCTCTAATTTCAAACAACCTTTGAAGTAACTTATTTTTGAGCTTTGCACATTATCTTTGCAGTTTTAAGATCAACTAGATTACAAACATTTTAAAGCATGGAGATTTTTAAATGGTTGGGTCATAATAATCTGATCAAATTACAGTTCTTCTCTTTTCGATGGCATGACATTTTTACTACTATAGTTTTGTATTTTTTCCCCATACCTCCACACAGTAGGTCATGTGTGGAATTATGAGAAAACAATGCAGTAAATATAGAAAGTTCAGATTCAAGATATCTTTAGTTTTATACAATATCGCAATAGTTTTGGACATTTCTTTACATTATTTACGTACGTGTGCATAATTAAATATAATTAAGAGTAAATACACTCTTTCTATTTCAACATTATTGAGAATATATTTGACTTGATTTTTGCTCTGCCGATAACCAAATATATTAAACTTTGGGGTGTGTTGGGGTTAAAACTGTATAATTAAAAAATAATACATTTGATTAAAAGGCAGACCTTTTGCTAAAGTGTGTTAAACACCTTTACAAGCATTTTTTTTATCTACTATTCCAGATTCAAGTCATTAGGAACTACTGTATTTAAAATGTATTTTGCGGAATAGTAATCTGAATATGGATAATATGATTCCAACACAAACACTGATGCAAATGTCTGCATACCCCTACCCTGTAACTATGTAGTCAAATTTGTAATAGGTTTCTATTTCATACTCTGTGAAAAGGGTAAATCCACTGGCAATATAGGCGTTAAAAATGTGAATTTTGTTCAAATGCCAAATTGCTCTCCGCAAAAGGCCCACTCACTTCTTTATTGCAGGTGTCCTCCCATTAAATGTGTGTATACTGTGCATGAATTACAGTAGCTGAGTAGCTTCCAGGGACTGCCTAGCCACTCAGAGAAAGAGAGAGGCAGAACAAGAATGATATAGAGCGAGAAATGTTAAGAGATACAGAAAGAGAGTGAGAAATAAATAGAAAGAGAGAAAAGAGAATAAAAATCGAGAAAGAGACATACAGGGAGGGATGGAGAAAGAAAAGTGAGATGGTAAATGAGAATGGTGAAGATAATGACATAATTCTGACAGCATTATACTGTGTACCATGTAATGAAAACTATAGAACTATATATGGATAGAGTGAAATACCTTACTGTACTGGGGCATGTTAAATGGCCAACAAAACAACCAACAGCTTGGTTTTACTGGTTATATTTGATAGTTTAAAAATGAAACTAAAACACAGTACTTGCAAAATCTCAAATTTATGTCATTTAAATATTTTTTCTATATCTCTTCTAGTCTTTTGATTTCTAAAGTTAATCCGGGTTGAGAATAATTCACTGTCTTAAATATTGCATATCGGGATGATCCAAAAGGCAGTAGCCAATACCAGAACGGAACTATCCAGAAAGTAACATTGCATTCCTCAACAGTGTGTGTAGGAGGAGGATGTGAGATTGCATCGCAGAGAAGAACATGAGTCTTCCATGTCTATGAAAATGACTGAATTCCACATCAGTGTTTGACTGGGATATGACAAACAGGTTTGTTTTATGCAATCACAATGTAGGGTGCGTAAAGTGTGAGTGCATTTTCTCCCAGCTACTGATCCACTGCCGACTCAGTGTGTTAACGACTCTTGTCACTCTTTATCTTCAGAAAATGCTAGACTGCAGACTCAGAAAACGGAAGTCTGTGGCAACGTGTTGGCTGATAACATTGTCAGACAGCTCAAGAAAGACTTTTTGTACTAAACACATGCACACAAAAACACGCGCATGCACACAGCTATCTATCTATGTGATCTTATTCTCCCTTCATTCTCTGGTGTCAAAACAAAGCATTGCACGGGGGGTGCTATGTTTCACAGGTTGCTCTCTCCTACCTCCACATCTCCTAGTCTGTCATTAGCCGCACATGTTGCTCTCAATTAGTTCTTTATAAATCAGGTATTTGTCACTTTAAATGAACATTAATTCACACCTGGCTTGAGGAGTCTGCCATACAGATGTATTTTCTTTGCCAGAACCCACTTCCCTCTCTGTTCAATCTTAAAAGGTGTTAATTCATTACAAGATGATATATTTGTGTACTGGTACTGTACTATTCAGACACCAGAAGATGTTCAACATATAAAATAAAGTGCCTGATGCTAATTATGAGCAAATCTGCTAACAGTTACAGAAATTGTGACAAATTTAAATATCTGATAAGGCTAGAGCAGGACTTTAAAACTTGACATGCATCTATAGTTATAATAATTTTAATAATAGGATTTAGTTTTTAGTGCTTTTCTCAGGACTCCAAGTGCGTCACAAATTGGTTGCCAATTAGGTACACACAACGAATGGACAGACAGCTATCACTCACAACAATCAGTCTGGGTGATACCATGGCAGCTTATTTGCGCTAAACTTGCTCACCCAACATATCGCAACAGACTCTCTCTCTCTCTCTCACACACACACACACACACACACACACACACACACACACACACGGACACGGACACTGACAGACTGACTCCAGTTCTATTGGCAGTGCGTAGTCAGGGCACTAATAGGAGTATTAACCCATGTTTCTGTGGGAGGAAACCTTTAAGATTAAGATTTACAGTATATGTACACAAATTATAGTTTATTATTATTAATAATAACAATAAAACAAATAAATAAATAAATACAAAATTATAATAATAATTGTAGTACAAATATTAACAATTTATAAACATTCCAAAGTTCATTTTTTATTATCTTCTGCAATATGTTACAGACCTGCTGTTAAGATCCAGTGGCAGACAGCCTTGCCCATTAACATGCAATACAAATGAGCAAATTATGTATTTTTTTATGGAAGATAAGTCTTTATTCTGTAAGGCATAAAACTAGAAAAGGCCCAAGCCAAGCTGTACGGAAGAAAAGTCCACCCAGTTTACAGCCTTCTCTGTGACAGCCTTGAGAGCCCCTTCTCTTAGAAAACCAGGAGTGGACTACGGCCAGTAAGCACCCATCCATCACAGTGAAGCAGATGAATTGACGATGAATTTGTGTGTGCAAAGTGTATGTGCCGGGTGTGCATGCATATGTGTGTGCACAAACATGTGAATGTGTTTGCAAGATCACATGATAAAATATGGTACACAGATGAAAACAAATAGGGTCAAATGAGTAATCAGGGCTGTGCTTCCCCATCCGCCTCCCTACACAGAAGCCCCATTGCGTAGGGAGCGTTCGCAGACATCCCCCTGTCTGGTGGCAGGGTAACCGGAGCCTGTTTGGGGAGCTTGGTCTGGGTAATTTGTTCTGTCTGGCAGAGGCCATGTTTGCCTGAATGATTTAAAGCTGGAACTGAATCAATCCGGCTCCAAATTTTAAGTCCCTACAGAATCTTAAATTCCAAGTCTCAGACTCTGGGTCTAGTACTACGTTACCCACGTCCCAATCTGCCGCTGCTATGCGAGCCGATTGGTGCGTTTTAACTCGTAGCCCACAGCATGATGTAAAGATAACACACCCTGAAACAATGTTTCTTTCACTTTGAGTTAAGTTCTAATGTGACTCGTCGGTGTTGGAACCCCTACAACCCCGCTGTGATTTCCCTTGGACATGTCAGGGTGATATTTCCTTCCTCAGCTTGGCAGCCTTAATGTCATTCACTCCAAAGGAGACCCCAGAGGTACTGAGAGGAGATCCTATCATGGATCTCAGTCTTTGACTCGAAGGGTTCCCATAGCGGGCCTGTGTGTTGGTCTGCTGTGACACACTGGCTGTGGGAGGCTAACACGTGTTAGTGCTCAGGGCCTGTCTACCAGGCTGCTAGTGTCTGGGCTGATGAAATGAGACAGCTAGGTAAGAGATCCACACACCTGATAACAGTCAATGGGTAGGAATGTCTTATTCTTCAACACACAATTTGATGCTCTAAAATTTTGCTTAAGGAACACAGATTTTCTGATATCAAAATATTTAAAGTGACTGTAAGTAGTTTCTGGTTTTGGGAACCCCTATCGTTTGCTTAGTGTAATTATTTTTACCTAGCTGTCGCAAAGAAGACATGCAAAATGCTCGTGGTCACTGCATGTCGCTAGCACAATCAATGTCTATATTCCAAGTATGATATATTCTCTTCCTGATTTAGTGATGCACTTCCTCGTGCCATAATGCAATTTGTCACAGTTTCGTGGGAGATTGTAACTGGTGGCAGACAAAATGAGTGTTAAATATTGAGACTTCAGGAGGACTGATCTGAACGACGATTTTTTTAATTCTCCCATACATTACAATGTGCAAACTGTAGAAAGGTATTGATCATACGTTAGTACAAAAAGGCTGCCTACAGTACTAGCAGTACTAGCAGACTTTACTCAATCTGCAAATCGGTAAAGTTTCTTTCTCTCCTTTTCTAACTCATCTCTTCCCTTTCTTTCTCCTTTGTCTGTTAAACATACGAGAATGAAGTCATCTGAATAGCTGTGGTCACGTCCAGAGAGCCGACCACAGAACATAATCAGCTTCATGTTTGTATATGTCTGAACAGAGCCAGCCTGTGGGATGGGGCTGTTTCACAGCTCATTGGCTTCCCTCCGCTTTCCCCTACCATGACTCACTGAGGTGCCTGCACCCACTGTCAGCAGTCATTCCTCCAGCATGTCTGTGTGTCTGTATATGTGTGTGCATGTGAACATGTGTGTGTGTGTGTGTATATATATATAGTGTGTGTGTGTGTGTGTGTGTGTGTGTGTGTGATTGTGTCTGTATACAGCATGTGTGTAAATAGTGTGTGTGTGTGTGTGTGTGTGTGTGTGTGTGTGTGTGTGTGTGTGTGTGTGTGTGTGAGCATGTGTTTAAAAAGTATTTGTGTGTGAGCCTGTTTGTGTGTGACTCTATGTGAATACAGTATGTGTGTGTGAGCATGTGTGTATACTTCATGTGCAAGTACAGTACATGTGTGAGTATGAGTGCATACAGTATGTGTGTCAGTGTGTGTGTGAATACAGTATGTGTGTGTTAGCATGTTAGTATGGGTGTTTATGTTCTTATGGTGTGTCTGTGAATGCTTGTGTCTGCATATGTGTGTGTGTGTGTGTCTGTGTCTGTGTGTATCTACATCTGCCTGTGTGTGTGTGTATGTGTGTGTTTCTGCATGTGTTTGTAGACTGTGTTTTAATGTCTGTGTGTAAGTGTGTGTGTGTGTGTGTGTGTGTGTGTGTGTGTGTGTGTGTGTGTGTGTGTGTTTCTGGCTAACCGTTGTGTGTGGTAGTTATTTGTCTTTGAAGACGGCCTGTCTTCGAGCTGTCACAGGGTCCTGTGGTGGTGCTGGGGCGGAGGTTAAGTGTACCACTTAACACACACACACTGCACAGACACACACACACAGAGAGAGAGAGAGAGAGAGAGAGAGAGAGAGAGAGAGAGAGAGCGAGAGCGAGAGCGCTGGGCCGACACCCTGGTGTTTAAGATGAACCGCAGCCAGGGCAGGGGGTTGGTTGCCGAGAGCAAGGTTGATGCAGAGGTCTTTCACCCTTTCTCTGCCTCTCTCTTTGTCTCTGTGTCTTATACTTACACACACACACACACACACACACACACACACACACACACACACACACACACACACACACACACACACACACACACACCTCCACTGCTGGGATTCAAAGCTAGACCCCTTGCGTTTGATCTGAAGGCTATTCTCTATGTGAAGAAGATAATGATGTTGGACTTGTTTGGTCGTTAAGACTGGACTCGGTAGTTTGGGGACTGAAAGGGTCAAGGTGGATAATAAGTATCATAGCTGGATTAGTGGATCTGTAATGTTCTGCACTATGGACCCTCTCGCGATATACTTTCTATTTTCCCAATGTGTCACATTGTTCAGTGGAGGGTAACCATCTTTACAGTGAAGGTATACAGGAATATATCATCTCATTAAGTTGCAGGAAAGCTTAGAGACCACCCGAAGAGTTTACACCTGGCTCTGTAATTTGTTGAGGAAGATACTTCGGGTCAATATTTATAGGATTCTTTTGTAAAATGGACACCTTTATGTATATGGCATTAGTTTGAGCTTGTCTAAATCTTGTTCGGTTAATTCCCTAAAAAACATTGGTCTGCTTTGAATATAACAACCTAGATGTGCTTGCACAATACTGTATGAGATATACGGTACAGTATAATCTAATGCCAATATTCTATTCTATTCTTTCATCAATATGGTTGATTTTGTCGTTTCGTTAGGTTTGTTAGCTGTCTGCAGCACATTGCTTGGTTTGTATGATGGTCTAGGGTAGTGAGTCCTTCAGCAGGGGTGTCCTGGGTTTCTCAGTGTTTTCTTTGTAGGGTCTGTGAAGTCGTCCGTGCTAACTCGCAAACTATCGGCAGATCTTATCTGTGACGTCATCAAAGACAACTAACTTGTTGACGAAAACATTATTACTTTCTTGTAGGTCCAGTATCAATTTAATTGACAATGGTGCTAATATGACACACGATCGAGAACGAGAAATAGAGACAACAAATATGATAAAAGATGGAGAGAGAAGGTTCCATTATTGTACATTTTAAATTGCAGCAATGATATTGTATGCCTCTGTTCATTAATCTATGTAAAACTGGTCCAATTAGAAATTAAATCTAAAAGTTTTCACTTAAACATTTCACACTGTTAAAAGTTATGCGTCTAAACACTTTTAATGTAATTTTGGTAATATTGAATATTCAGTTTTTGGCTTTTAAAATTAACCACTGTATTGTTGACACAATTACTTTGCCAAACTATTGTGCCGTATGGTGAGCAACAATGGAAGAACACCTAAACCATACAGTACATACAGTATGAGCGCTGGAGCAGATGTTGAACCAATTACCTTCAGAAGAATCTCTCCGACTGTGTAGTGTTACATCATTGGGTGACAAAACCTATTTCTCACTTCTGTCAAGTTGTTTACCTCGCTGTGACACAACGTGGAGCTCCTTCTGTTGTTCTGGTGCTAACGCCGTGTCTCACCTGTTAAGTGGGAGAGCCGCTCAACCCAAAGGAAGACTAGACACACCGCCTTGATTGAATAATGGAGATTTAAACCCTAAAGAGTTTTACCTGAACACCTTATAATACAAATATGAAAACGCCTTTAGAGTGAGAGGGAAAAATATAAGAGGTCTGTAAGGGGCAAAATGAACAAACCAGCTTTTTTGACATTGTGGTGGCTTTGTGGAACTCTTATAGTGGTTTTGAGTCAATCTTTCCTTAACAGGAAAAAAGTGACAGGAAAGAGCCTGTGATGTAAACCGCTGTGAGATGGGCTGATGCAGCATGGCCGCTGTTAAAAGCTACTGTGAACACACCGCACAACCTTAGCCTTCAGATATCTGGTTCGGACGATGCTTTTAGCATGATTTGTGTCTTTCATGGAAGCACAGCCTAAATTAATCTCTCCCACCAAGACTTTATTTAGCCATTGGGCAGAATGATGAGAAATGTATTAATTACAATGAGAGCTTTCTGGATAGCGTCGTGTCACTTACGCAAATCAAAGCTGATGATTTATAAGTAATGGTAGCTCGGCAGCGGGTGTTTTGCTGAAGGGAAAGTTGGTGTTTTGACCTGCTGTTTCTATGGGCGCACTGATATTGGGAGAAGGTTGAAGTGGGTGAATTATGAGCTCCCCCTCCTCTGTTGATGAAGCGCCTTCTCCTCTGTTGAGGAAGGTAGTAGTAAGGCAGCAGACCAAGTTCCTGGATCCCTTCTTAACAACTTAAAGAGGTCTGCCGAGAGCAAGGTTGATGCAAAGGTTGATTTTCCAAAGGCATATAAAAAAATCAAGCAACTTCAATTTCAACTTCAAAACATATTTATTTGGTTTCTTTAACAGCCTGTTGTGGTTGAAGAGAATAATGTACAATTAATTTTCTGAAAATTACATTCCAAATATTCTTGACTATATGAGCCTCTTCAAAAATGTCGCAAAAAGTGATACCTATTGCTGAATGTTTATTTAAGCATGTGGCATTTTCTTTCATATATTTCAGTCTTACTGCGTTCT
>JAPMUY010010198.1:82500-96601 GCA_026901105.3 Galaxias olidus
AGTCAGTCAGTCTTTCTCTATATCTTTCTTTAATACGGATAGTCAGTAGGTCATTTCTGTCTGTGACCCAATCACTCTAGCCGCAAGGAACTGCCTGATTAATGACGCATTTTGCTTTGATATGAAAAAAGCAATGCTTTTCACGTAAAAAAAAAAGGATATCTTGGGAAGATGATGCTATTAACAACGGGTTCCTGCTGACCGGCCGACTATCTCCAAAATGTCTTTGTCTGCAGCTCATTAGTACATGGCGTCCGCATAAACGCGTCAACAACACTCCCAACTAATAAGCTTTCATATTCTCGAGGTGTACGACGCAGAAAGAGCCGGCGCTGAAGGTCACACGCCGCTGTTTGAGCGCGCCTATTGCCTCAGCGTGGGAAATGATTTATCTGGAATTATAGTGGGCGCTTTGCTCCAGAGGGTCTGCGCTATTGATGTGCACCAGTTGAAATGGGTGCTTGAAGGGGACTCGGAGATGGGAGGCCCCGGCAGGAGACACAGGGACAGGCTCTCATCGTCAGGACACTGCCTCCTCTTTCTGCACTTTAATTTCAAGTGTGCTGCAAACACACCCACACACAAACACACACACACAACGAGCAACAAAGCGAAAAGAGACGTATATACTAATACTTATACAGTGTGTTTGTACTCCTGCAAACAACACATATATACACACACACTTAGAGGGAATTAGAACATAAGATGCAGTCACACACACACACACATACACACACATGCTATCCCCATGTTTCCCTTTTCTTTGGTTATTTGGAATCCAATACCTCAGGATAAAATGTATAATCTGTGAGGTAACACGCTAATTATCCCAATTAGTAAACTGGTCATGCAAGCGAGCAACAAACAGCATATTTGCTCTGCGGGGCCTCCACAGGGAATCCTACTGGGAGTATGGGATTACTATATTCCACACTCCCATAAGCAAGTTCAAACATAACATCTGGCTGTGTTCGGATCATTACGACAGGGAAGGGGAAGGGTGGAAACGGCACACCTCTCTACAATATCACTAAAAAGCTCTTGTCAGGTGTGGATGTTCTACAGTCAGTAGAATAAAAATGCCAAATCTGTGTTGTTTTTGTGCCATTGCAGTAGCTGACCTAATTAGATTGACTGAGGGCACCTGGAGGGGGAGTAGACCAGCAGTTTATTTGGTTCTTTACGGAGCGACTCATGTTTGGTGGAACCAAGGTTACGTTCACACCGTAGGCAAGAGTGGCTTATTTGCTCATATGTCACTCAGACCTTTTTTTCACAACAGTGTGAACAGAATTGGATTTGGACCACTTTCATATGTGGTCCTAAATCTGATACAGGTTTGATTTTTTGCAATGCAACCTCTGTCTGAACAGTCATATCGGAATTCATGCAACTTTTACGTCACTCTAGATCTGTATTTGTCACACACACCTCCGTACCGAAGTAGCAACCATTGTGCTACAAAAACAAATAATTAATCATTTGGCTATTTTTATCCTCTTCTTTGTCCTCACTATAACTTACTCACAAATTTGCTGGCTTCCACAACTTTTAAATGAAACTGAAAATGCTAACTTTAGAGGCCTCTTTGTTTACTTCTGCGTGTGACTTTGGCTACGTTCACACCGTAGGCAAAAATGGGCCGGATCCAATTTCTTTTGCTCAGGTAGTCTGATATTGGCCACATTAAAAACTCATAATGTGAACAGCCAAACAAAAAAATCGGATCTAAGCATAAATCTGAATTGAGCATCAAGGCCTACGGTGTAAACGTAGCCTTTGTGATTGTTCTTTTGCACATGCGGGTCCGTTCAGGACCATGACCAGTTCACACTGGAATATAAGAATCAAACTGAGCACTAAGGCTTGAAGTGTGAACGTAGCTTTCGAGAGGCTGTGTTGTTGTATTGGTTGTGTTGAAATCAGAACATCACCAAGTATCCGCTTATTTCCTTTCTGCCTTTTAAACATTTATTGGTGGGAATATGTCAGTTCTACTCATTTATATTTCTGAATAGTTTCCAAAACTCAAACATATTTTTTTGCCAGTTGGGAAGGCTAACAGTTGGATCGCTGTCACTGCAGTTAGCTTCTGTTCCTAGTGGTGTTTATTGGAGTGTTTGACAAGTTGTAGTCTTGGCGGGATTATGGGAGTTGTAGTCCTTCCTGATTTAATCACAGTCTGCAGTTGTTTGTATGGACGACAGGTTGTTTAGAAAAGAGGAGAGGGACCGCATTGTGTTTTCTTTTAAATTTTTCCTTCTCCTCTCTCTCTCTCTTTCTCTCTCTCTCTCTCTCTCTCTCTCTCTTTTGCTCTCTCTCTTTCTGTCTGTATCTCTTTTCCCCGCAGTTTTTACAGCTGGGGCTTTAAGCGGTGAATTGCTTCTGAAATACCATAGCCAAGAAGGAAAGTGATATTAAGAGAGGTGGATGGAGAAAGATGGAGAAAGAAACAGTTATATGAGATTTGAGGTAGAGAGAGAGGCTCCCTGCGGGTGGTGGTGGTGGTGGTGGGTGGGGCAGGTTGGTGCAGTGCCGGCCCGCTCGTATGGTGAGAACATCAAAGCCCAGCCACGCCAGGTGAGGGGAATGCAAGCTGGCAAATGAGCTGTGAACAGAAAAAAAGATGGGGGGATCAAGGAGTGAGGAGGAGGAGGATGGAAAGAAGGAGGGAGGGAGGGTTGCTGGAAACCAGTGTCGGAACAGCTTCGGGTTGTAGGTTAGATAGGAATCCTATAACACTTTTAAAGTTATAGTATTCAAATCCTGGATGGCGGGGCTAGACGGTAACAGTACACTTTCATTCTGCTTTTTATTTAATCAACTGTCTCTGTGTTTAACCAGTGAACTAATGTAATCAGGTTACATTATTTTGGAGTAGCAAAAACTAGAAAGAAGTAAAAAAAATGGTGCATTGTGCTATTTTTATTTTTATTTGATTAACTATTCAATTCATGATGATCTCAATAATAGTGGGGTTTTGAGTGTTCCTGAAATGTAATCGATAAGATTTATATTCCATAAATAGGACAGTTTCATAGCCTTGCCATAGCTGGCAACCACAGCCTACCTAGGGCTAATTGGGAAGGACTGTCCAACTCAATGAACAATGTGTTGCAGTAGCGTTGGATCAGTTAATATTTAAAGGGCAGTGCAAGTCTGATCATACAGTATCCCACTGTAACAGTACCACAGTACCACAGCACCACAGTACCACAGTACCACAGTACCACAGTACCACAGCACCACAGTACCACAGCACCACAGCACCACAGTACCACAGCACCACAGTACCACAGTACCACAGCACCACAGTACCACAGCACCACAGTACCACAGTACCACAGCAGTCCACTCATGGTTAGTCAGAAGAACAGCCCTTCAACAGTGACCGTACTAACTCTTCTGAGTCATGGCATTAGGTGGGGTTCCTCTGCAGAAAGCAGAGAGAGGCCTTCAGACAGCTTCCAGGGGGGGGGGTATACTGTGTTGAGAGCTGGGAAATCTGTGTCATGTACTCCATGTGTTACAACCACTAAAGATGAGAGAGGGGTGGTAAAAAAGACCCACCGAAATCATATCAGCACGCTGCTTCTTCGTCCTCTGAAATAATCATCACAAGATCGCTCCGCTACTGAGTCAGAGTTGGTGAAGGATAACTAGTGAAGGGAGAAAGAGAGAGGGAGAAAGGGAGATTGAGGTAAAAATACTAAGCTCAGAGGCCCAGGGTGAGAGTCTAAATCTTTCATCCCTACTTGGAGATCAGCGCCAGCGCAGAACTCGGGGCTGGATTATCAGCATTAAGCCGGAACAGAGACCTGCCGACAGACAGACAGGTCAAAAGAGACAGACAGATAAACAGACATACAGGCAGACAGTCCATAAGAGACGGACAGACATGCAGGCAGATATACAGACAGATAGACAATTCATAAGAAGCAAGAAGAAGCAGTAAGACATGCAGGCAGATATACAGACAGCCAGATAGACAGACAGACAGACAACAAGGTGAAGGAGACCTCCAATCGACAGAGAGACAGATAGGTAGAATGAAATGACTTTGAAATGACTGTAATTGAATGTAAACAAAGTTTGCTACAAAACCATCACATTCCATATATCCTAATTAAAACAGATTGCAAATAAATATTAGCTAAAGGACATTAAATAGTGTCGAAGCTCAACTCGACATTCCTGTGTCAGTGACAGTCATGCGTTTTCAAATTGTTTGGTGTGTTGCAGTTTGTGACAAACAGTGTGGTGTGACATGTCTGTTTTCTGCCCTCCTCAGAAACACTCACCAACAACTCTGGGCATTCTATTCAGCGGGGAGATTCGACACGATTCCGAGAGAAACACTTGAAATGCTATTAAGCTTGTAGTGGGCCCGCGTGTGCCAGTTGTGAGCTTTGCCCTGTCAATATGACTGTAGGAAAGACACTGAAGTGCATCGACTGACAGCCGAGGGGGCGGCTGGAGAGAGGAGGAAGATAGAGATGAGAGAGAGAGAGAGGGAGAGGGAGAGGGAGAGGGAGAGAGAGAGAGAGAAGAAGAAGCAAGAGGCAGAGAGATTGCCTGTCAGGCCCCTGATTCCAGCCTCCTCCACGCTGATGGTGGTAATAATAACTATTCCGCTGAGTGGCTGCAAATGGGGAGGAGATAGAACCGACATCTCCTAAGGGAGGCGGACTCGGGAATCGCTTTCTGCAATCAAAACACAGATTCCTCGACGAGGTTTTGAGTCAATGTTAGATTGCGGCGTCTTTGATTCTGTGTGTGTGTGTGTGTGTGTGTGTCTGTGTGTGTGGGGTAGTTTCTCCTGCTTGTTATTAGTTGGGTATTTGTGTAACTGTAATCAGAAAGGGAAAGGCCCTTGACAGGGTAATTTCGTGGGGGCTATCTGAGACCTGTTGTGGGGCTAATCACGGTGGAGACTGTAGCTGTGGAAGATACTTGTGTTTCTGCTCTGACTAGTCAGTCTCTGTGTTTATCTCCTCAATCTGTCCATTCCATATGTCACCCATTATAATGTTTGGTGGTCTACCATTACCTTGCAAGCTGTAAAAAGGGATTTCATTTTTTTTCTTCTTTATTTAGGGTCAATTGTGTGTATGAGGACTGTATATGCCTTTCCACCTTTACCTCTCCTGCTTTCATCCCCCCTTCCCTTTGCTCTTCACCTCCCCACTTTCTCCAAATGTTCATCTGTTCAAGTTGAAATGCAAGTACATTTTTATTGACAGTATACAGTACAGAACAACACAATGCAATCCCGCCTGCTCCGTAATGTGCAACAATAATAAAAGTAAAGAACTAAATAAGAGAAGATTAAACCTATATGTATGTTGTACCTTTACATGTATAAGAGCAATAAACATGATTAAATAAAGAAAGCCAGTGCAGATCCCATGTACAATGTTGCGTTGTGCAAAGTACAGAAGAGTGATAAATTACTTACAAATACGGACAACACTGTTGAAAACAGTTACATTACATGTTTCCTATTGTGTGTATGTGTGGGGGTCTGGGGCAGGTGGTGTAGTCATTGAGCACCTAGGAAGCCTGAAGGTAGAAGCTCCTCCTGAGTTTCTCAGTACTGGCCTGGTGGACGCGCTACCTTGTCCCTGACCGCAGCGTTGAGAAAAAGACATTGAGCGTGTGGCTCTTTAATCATTCTCCTGGCCTTGGTCCAGCACACACTGGTGGAAATGTCCCTGACGCTGTGGAGAGCACAGTCGCTGACACGTTCTGCTGGACGTACCTCTCTCCTCGGGATCTCGCTCTGTGCTGCTCCCAAACCAGCAGCTGATGCTCCCCGTCATGACCCTCTCCATTTTGAAGGAGTAGAAATTCCTTAGTGGCTGTGGCGTTACTCGAACAGTCTCTGCCTGGTTTTCCTCACTGCATTGTCTATATGTGGTGTCCAGGTCAGAGTCTCTGCCTGGCCTTCCTCACTACATTGTCCATATGTGGTGACCAGGTCAGAGTCTCTGCCTGGCCTTCCTCACTACATTGTCCATATGTGGTGACCAGGTCAGAGTCTCGGTGATGTTTACACCAAGGTACTTGAAGTTGTCCACCCGATCCACCGGTGACGATGGAGTCAATAGCAGCCATGCAGTCGTGTGTGTACAGGGAGTAATGCAGGGGGCTCAAAACACAGCCCTGAGGTACTCCAGTGTTGAGTGTGAGAAGATGAGATGTAGCCGCCCTCCCTCACCACTTGCGGTCTGCCCGTCAGGAAGTCAAGGACCCACCTGCACAGGGAGGTGTTTAGACCTAGCTCCCTGAGCTTTGTGACCAGCTCAGAGGGGACTATGGTGTTCAAAACTGAACTGGTATCGATAAACAGCAACCTCACATAGCCTTTTGGCCTTTTGGAATAGCAGTTCCACTTTCTGCCCATAATCCCGTTTTGCCTCCTTCACTGCTCTCCTCTCATTGTAGGAAGCTAGCTGTGCATGTGGCCAGACTTCAGCCCAAGGTTGTAGGCTGCAGTGTCCATGTTCACTAATCTGATTCTTCTCCTCCTTTCCACTTCCTGTTTCCCTTTCCTTTTTCTATTTCCCCCTTCATCCTTTACCCCCTTCCCACTATCTAGCCCCCCCACCTCCTGAACCCCCCATGTTTTTAATCTCGTCTTGATGGCACTTGCAGAGGGGCCTTAAGTTGCAGCACCAGGTGTCACGTCGTTCGTGGTCCTCATCCACGGCCTATTGTTCTGCTGTCTCCATGTCTGTAGGGTCCCTCGTACACATACACACACACACACACACACACACACGCGCACACACACACACACACACACACACACGCACACACTTCGTCTCGAAGTTCATTATAATGTCGAGACAGTGCATGTAGAATCTACATTTCTCTTTGTAAGTCTGAATAATGTGAAGAGAAACAAGTGTTGAATAACACCTATTTTCATTAAAGCGAAGTTCACCCATTTTCAATCTTTTGCTATGTTTTCATCAGATACCAATGTTGTATTTTAAGCATTGTATCGCCATTTAACATTTCACAATCAAGCAGCAGAATGTCAAACAAGTTGAGAAAATCACTCTCTATTGCATCATTGGGGGTCCTTCCTGAAATTTTTTAAACTAAAGCCGTTTTTACCCAAGGCGAGTGCGTTTGCTGGTTCTCAGTTTGATTCCTGCAGTGATCTATGGACATTGTGGGGTGCAATAAATTAAATGCCGGTGGTCGGAAAAATACGTGAATTTCACTTACATTGATCCTATGACCTGGGCGTGTTCAACACACTTACTTAATTTAGCCCTAAACAAAAACATAAAGTATATTGTTTCAGAAAATCGGTGAAAAATCCCTTTAATGTAGTCTATAATAGCCAGGTATAGGGTGGGCATCCAGATGTGTTGAACATTCTGTCTGTTTACTTGGCTTCCTCCAGAGTGGGATAAAAAAAGAAAGAGCAAAAGAGATGGAGTGATTTGGAAATAAATTTTTTTTTAAACTAGACAGGCAGACAGATGAGAGGGCGATAAAAAGAGAGAGAGAGAGAGAGATAGAGAGAGACAGAGAGAGAGAGAGAGAGAGAGAGAGAGAGAGAGAGAGAGAGAGAGAGAGAGAGAGAGAGAGAGAGAGAGAGAGAGAGAGAGAGAGAGAGAGAGAGAGAGAGAGAGATATATCACTCATGTGTTTATGATATGTTTGTTTGCGTTGCCTCAGGGACTCCTTTTTTATCATCCGTTCTCTTTTTTTTTCTCCCTTTCTTTGGTGTTCTTTTTTTAGGATTCGTCTGTCTGTTTTTCCCTATTTCTCTCTCTCTCTTTTTTTTGTGTCTCAGGGCTGATTGTCCAAGTACACAGCTCTCTTTCTGTTCTTCTGATGTCTCAATTAAAATTAATATGCTCTGTCTATTTAGATAAGGAATAGAGAGACAGAGAAAAAAAATAAAACCTTTTTTGGAAACAATGGCTGTTCTGTTTCCTTTGGGTAACTGATCCCTCGTCTCAAAGCCCACGCTAGCGTGGTGCTTCACGATATTGACAGCTCTAATGGCGGCGAGATTCAAAGAGGGCTATTTTAGAAGGTGCCGGGCCAAAGGAAGAGGACATGTGTGCGTTTTAATGTAAACCCGATTTCAGTCTGCTATTCTTAATCAACAGGGACAACATCAAAGTGTTTGGAAAAAGCTGGGGGACAGCTGCGCAATGTCTTTATTTTTTTTGACGTGGTGCTTCCTTGTGATTCAGATTTTTAAGGTAGGACAACAAAATTGTGGTTGTGGGGGAGGGAGAAATAATGGCTTACTTCACGAGCAGCAGTGACAGCAAGCAAACACTTCCAGTTGTTACTGATCAGAATGTCACAAAGCCAAAGAGGGACTTTGTCCCACTCTTCTCTGCAGAACTGCTTCAACAGACGGCCCTACACAGCAAGCTGAAGTTCTCATGCCGGTTCTAGAGGATTATCATGCAAAAATATCTGACCCAGTCCCTCTGTGTTGTGTGTCACAAACATTTGCAAGCACAACGAAGGGGGCAATTATCTTGTTGACAGCACTTGTGGACTCTGCCTTGTCCTACTTTCATCTTTTAAGTCTCTCCATCCTCCCCACCTCTAACTCCCTGCCCCTCTCCTTGTCCTGCTCAGCTGATGTCCTTGTGCATCTTTTCCATAACCGAGCCCTCTTCATCAGAGGTGAACGCTGATGTGAACATCGCTCCCTCTCCCTCCTCCGCTCTCTTCTCCCTCCCATTCTTCTTCTAAGAATGCTCCCACCGTCTCCAGCCACCCAGGGATCACGTTGCAGTGGGCAGCGGTGGAAACAAGATGGAGGGATGGGTGGCAGAGAGTGGAGAGAGAGGGGGGAGAGGAGAGAAGAAGAGCCGGACGGACGAAAAGATGAAGAGATAAGGTGAAGGTTGGAGGAGACAGAAGAGGAACGGTTCAAGGGGCCGGCGGGCCTGGAAGGCACAGAGATAATCTCCTGACGGCGCTCGAATGTTAAGGTTAAAGGCTGATTTGCATTTCATAGGAGCGGCTGTCACCTCGAAGCCGAGGAGTGACGAGGTGTTATTTGGAGGATGGTAATGGAGGGAAGCGTGATGGCTAACTCATCGAGTCTGCCGCTGTCGCCATCACACACACACACTGGTGCACGAGCTCGTTCACTAGTTGTGGCCTCACAAACAGCCAGATTCTATCCGCCACTGCCTTGAATTGTCTTATCGCCTTGGGCAACCTTGTTCAAAAATACAACCCCAACCTACATCATGGAACAAAGTTGTGTACTCTGAACACTTCCAAAGGCCTGGTGAGATTGCAGTGCTGACCTAAACCATGCCGGTGCCGATTATTCCACTGTGAAAAAGACCAGTACAGTCCAGTTTCACTTCTGCATTGTACTGCAGTGGGAATAGACCAACTGAGCACCAACAGGGCGGTGAGCCCCCGCTAATGGATGGTTTGATCCTGCTACTGACTGGTCTGCTGGGGTTAGGGTTAGGGTTAGGGTCAGGACACATCTCTCATACTCTGTGACTGTGTGATAGTGTGTGTGTGTGTGTGTGTGTGTGTGTGTGTGTGTGTGTGTGTAGAGGGTTGTGTGTCTGTGTAAAGAAGTACAATGATGGAGAGAAACGCGAGAGTGTGTGTGTGTGTGTGTGGTGTGTGTGTGTGTGTGTGTGTGTGTGTGTGTGAGTGTGTGTTCCCAAACAACATGATGTGGACTCCTGTCAGTCCTAATCTGTTTGTGTGTGTATTAGTGTGTGTGTGTGTGTGTGTGTGTGTGTGTGTATGTATGTGTTTGTGTATACACTGTATGTGAGTGTGTGTGTGTGTGTGTGTGTGTGTGTGAGTGTGTGTTCAAGAAACAGCGGGAAAGGCTGTGACCTGACCCAGACTCTGACTGGTCTCCTGGCAGAGAGCCCACTACCTCGCTCAGCTTCCCTACTCCTTTCCTACAGAGAGCACACTACCTCACTCAGCCTCCCTACTCCTTTCCTACAGAGAGCACACTACCTCACTCAGCCTCCCTACTCCTTTCCTACAGAGAGCACACTACCTCGCTCAGCTTCCCTACTCCTTTCCTACAGAGAGCACACTATCTCACTCAGCCTCCCTACTCCTTTCCTACAGAGAGCACACTACCTCACTCAGCCTCCCTACTCCTTTTCTACTCTCACTTCATAAGAGCATGTCATTTACCACACTGCCCTTCCAAAGCGCCACTCACATGAAAGACAGGACGGTAGACAGACGAAAGGGCTAACTCATCCCCCCTTTCCCTCCCTCCCCTCCCTCCATCTATTCTTCTCTCTTCATCTCACTCACTCTCTCCCTCCCTGGCTCCCTCATTTACATTGCCTATTATCGGTGCGTATTGAAAGTACAGATAAAGGGAGAGAGAGAAAGGAAAACAAGCAGAAGAGGGGAAAAAAGGACACAATGTGAAGAGACGCACGTTTGAATCAATTACATCCTAAAGAATCTTTCATTTGCATTTGTATTTTGTTTAGAACCTGAACAAATGCCAGCTGCCTTTGTGTCAGGTTTTATTTATAGTATTTTTTTTCTTTCTCCTTTTTCGTAATTGTGAGGGAAATATCAAATTTGCATAGAGTGATTATTGTTGATTGTTTACCTAGCCATCAGGACGTTTCAATATTCTAAGGATGACAGGTTGTCAAGTACTTAAAACTCATTTATTTGGGGGAAATTTGCATGTAATTTGAGTTGTAATGAGGGGGCTGGCCGTGTCCGTGGATCACTTCCCGGTGATAATTCAGGGGAACATCGGGATACATTGTGACTGGCATTCCTCCACTTGAAACACTCTTCATCTTAAGCTGGAGCTGCTGCAGAGGGAGGATACTAACACAGGCAACAGAATTAACCACAGATAAAAAAGACAAAACTGCCTTTTAGAGAACAAGTAGGCTACAAACAGAGGCAAGAGTGTAACAATTAATTATGTGTCATTCAACTGCCAGAGAAAAACGTTCAAACCTGGAAAAGCAGCAGTGAGGACAAGTGTCCGTTGTGTTCCAAGCGGATGACTCCCACTCCGTGCGGTGGACCAGACGACAGAGCTCCCACAAGGCCTCTCCCCCGTCTCCTAGTGCCATTGTCTTTCATTAGCCTTCTTTACTTCCTCTTTCAACTCCCAGTGAACAGGCCGCAGTGCAGCTAATGAGTAAACATCGCTGGGGGCCATCCCAAACATGCAACGCAACCTTGATGATAAATGTTTTATCTTTCTTTGGGTGAAAAGGGGGGGGGGGGTGAGTTTGTTTCATTGTTGTTTAGTTAACTGTTCACCCGTTTGAATTTCAACCAGCCTGCTACTCCTGCCATTTGGAAAAAATCTGACACATTTGGACATTTGGAGTGGAGGAGGAGCTTTATAAGGAGCGCACCGCAGAGCATGAAACTTTAAAGAAGCTCTGAAACATTCAGTGTTACACATATACACACACCCTGAGCCCAAGGTCATCTGCAAAAGAAGATTTGGCAAAGGGAGCTTTTAGAGCTGAAGGCTGACTGCCTGTCAATCTGTTCGATTGACTGCCTGGTTTTCTGACTGGCTTTCTGGTTTTCTAATTGACTGGCTGGCTGCTGACTGATGAACTGGCTGACTGCCGTGTGTTCGTGGCACTAGCAGAACACGTAGGATGCCTGATCAACTACTACTCAATCCAAGTCAAGGTTAAACACTCACATGGTGCTCCTTCTTGAATGACGCCAAAGTCAGACACCCTAACATGAATGTGTCTGTAACCCCCTGTGCAAGTGTGTATGTGTGCTTGTGCGTCTGCTGACACCAGTCTACGCCTGTCGATACCTTTTGTGTGTGTAAATGTGCGTGTGTGTGTGTACGTGTGTTTGACGGTCGATGTGCTTCTTTTTGAGTGCGTGGCTTTTTAAAGGGATGGGTATTTTAAGGGGTGAGGGAGGATAATCGGCCCTCTGCGAGGCAGACCAAAAAGCCGGGTCAGAGTTTGGAAAGGGAAGCTATGTGTTTCCTATCGGCTGGTTAATCGCAGTGGAGTGGGCCCTCGTGGCCCGACCGCTGGGCGTTAAAAGGCCTTAGAGGCGAGGGGCGGCGGCCGGGACCCTTGCTTTAACGTCCTCGCTCCGAGCGGCGAGCAGTGGAGGTTCTAGTAGTGCGGGTGGAGGGCTCTCAGCCAGCGCCGCGGCGTGAAAGCCTCCGCTAATGTCCTAATGAACGCACAGGTAGACCGCTGGCGAGTGAAGGGTTCGTACTGCATGTGTGTGTGTGAATATGAGCGTGTTAGGGTGTGTGTTCGTACGGTATACACAGTGTGTGTCTATCTGTCTCTATATCTATCTCTGTCGCTCCATCCCAATCTCTGTAAATATGCCTTTAATTAAATAGAATATGAATAGGCAAGTTTTATTGGTTTTATCGAAATAGTAAACACTCATCACATGGATTCAAAACATGGATTCAAGAGATAGATTAAAAACGTAAGGCATATAAGAGCTGTAATTCATTCACACACTTGTGTATGTATTTTGTCTGTGATGACCAAAATGTAGACCGTAATACACGATCGTTTGTTGTGGGCTCCACTGTGTTTCTAAAGGATCCCCTTTCCTCTCGGTTTCCAAATGTCTTTCCTCTGTTCTCTTCTCGATTTTACATGTGTGCCCTGCCCCCACCTCGTTCTCCATCTCGCTCTAATTTTTTCTTCTCTTGGCTACAGCCTGACTACCACCAAGTCTATATCTTAAAGAGAGAGAGTTAGCTGGCTCGGGCTGAAATAAACCAAAGGGAGGGCTTTACTTTGCTGCTAATCTTGTCATAAGAAGGTGTGGCACTCCAAGGAGAGCTCCTCATGTGTGATATCCTCATTTAAACATCAAACATTCCCATCATTAGGAATGCTCGCGCGCCCAGACCCAGATTTCAAGGGAAATGATTATGTCCTCTTTCTGCCAAGCTTTAATGGGAGCTGACTCTATTTTCCCGTCACACAACACCACTCCACAACCTCCCAAATACTACCACCCCTGGTTAAATCTGTAAGGTATGGCAGGTGTGTGTGTGTGTGTGTGTGTGTGTGTGTGTGTGTGTGAGAGAGAGATAAAAAGAAAGATATTTCTTTAAAAAAAATAAAAATTTCTTTAACACTATCTTTCCGAAGGAATTCAAAACAGATTGTTTCATTATTCAATATTTTGGAATGGCCATTTTGTTAGGTACACCTGTTTAACCTGATCTGCTGAAGTTCAAACCAAGCATCAGAATGAGGAAGAAAGGTGATTTTGAACTTTGAACATTGCATGGTTGTAAGTGCCAGATGTGTTGGTGTTTCAGAAATGACTGATCAACTGGGATTCTCACACAGAAAAAGAGAAAAATATCCAGTGATTGGTAGTTCTTTTGGCGAAAATGCCTTGTTGATGGCAGTAATATAAATAACCTCTTGTTAGAAGAGCATCTCTGAACGCACTACATGTTAAACCTTGAAACAGATAGGCTACGACTGCAGAAGACCACGAGTGCCACTCCTGTCAGCTCAGAACAGGAAACTGACTGCAATTTGTATGGGATCACCAGAATTGGACAATAGAAGATTGGAAAACTGTTCATGCTGGAGGTGTTGGTGCAATGGTGTGGGTGATATTTTCTTGGCACACTTTGGGCCCCTTAGTACCAATTGAGCATCGTTTAACCGACACAGCCTTCCTGAGTTTTGCTGCTGACCATGTGCATCCCTTTAATACCACAATGTGTCCATCTTCTAATGGCAATGAGTTCACTGTACTCACAGAGCCTCCACAATCACCAGATCTCATTCCTATGGAGCACCTTCGGGGTGTGGTGGAACGGGAGATTCACATCATGGATGTGCAGCGACAAACCTGCAGTAACTGCGTCATGCTATCATGTCAATATGGACCTATGTCTATGAGGAATGTTTCCAGCACCTTGTTGAATCTATGCCACGTAGAATGAAGGCAGTTCTGGGGGCAAAAGGGGGTCCAGCCCGGCACTAGCAAGGGGTAACTTATGAAGTGGCTGGTGGGTGTATTTTCAAACAACTAATTGATTAACTATGTCTGAGCTATAGTCAGCATTAATATGTGGTGGGCT
>JAPMUY010010205.1:0-95773 GCA_026901105.3 Galaxias olidus
GTAAATAATGCTTGCACAAATGGAAAATGATAAATTTTTTATATTGCATTTTAATTTTCAAGTTTGAATTAACATTTGAATATTGTCCGCAGTATGACGGGGTAGGACTTCGAAAATGTAATGTCAAACAGCTTTTGCATTTGAATTTAATCTTGACACAGAATGCCCATTGAAGCATTTGAAAATGCAAATGCAAATGGTATTATTGCATTTTCATTTACATTTTGTCTCAAATAACACATACAAATGTGGAAAGTGATAATGCTATTGTTGAATTGCATTTGCATTTTCAAGTTTACATTTTCATTTGAAAAAGTCCCTTATGGGCTTCCTTACATCGCACCCCTTCTTTTATTTGCCAACTGTGACAAACATCAGCCTTTTAATAGCAGCATGGGCAAATATAGTCAGAAAGGTAGTCTCCCTCCACACAATTCCAGTGAAACCTGAATTAACACAAAGAACATTAAAGCTGAATCTAAATGACAACATAAAATGGAGGCGTTTAGAACGTATCAGCGCATGAAACATTAAAGGATTTCCGCCTGTTATTGTTATGACAAAGCATGTTACTGAGTCTAACCCGATAACCAAATAGCCTATTGGCCTAACACAGAAGTCTTACCCATTGCTTAGTTAGTGATAGTCTAGTTTCCAACGTGTGCTTCTCCCCAACACAAAATATACTTCTGACAGATAATCCATATGAAACGCTGCTCTAACTACTAGGCCTATTAGGGAGGGTTCAGCTTCACAAAACTATGAACAACAATTTCCAAACATTTGTTTAAACGTATTACGTTAGGTCTACTTGCATCTCTTATGAGTTCGTGGCCTACGAGTCTGCATTTGAGCCCGAGCAAAACTGATATTCACGAAATTACTGCACTGGTGCCTTACCGCTATGCCATGGTAGACGCGGTGCCGCTACTGGCGCTTTCTTTAAATCAACTCTTAATATATTTAGTTATGCTCCATGTCAACATGAGAAGCCTATATTAACTTGGGTCGACATGTAGCCTAACTAAATGTTAACTTTGCGTCGGCAAATTACGTTAAAATTTAGGCCTACAACCTTTTATTAAAGAAATCATTTGAACGTTAGACCTAAGCCTATGTTTTGAATTGAAAATAACTGATTATGCATTAGTTGGAAGATTAAAAAGAAAACATGGGAGAGAAACGGCGTTCGATATGACATAGCCTACTTGGCAAATGTGGCGAATAGATCCCTTTCAATTGCAGCCTCTCAGCAAAAACACTGAGCATTGGGGGGCAACAGGTCACGAACTCGTAAGAGATAGCTACAAGTAGACCTAACGTAGGCAAATTAATTATACAAATGTTTGGAAATTGTTGTTCATAGTTTTGTGAAACTGAACCCTCCCTAATACTAGTTAGAGCAGCATTTCATATGGATTACCTTTTCTTCATGACTAAATTGTAACGACAACATAAATTTTAAAATATTGCGGACGAAACTTAATACAAAGTCTCTGTTCATTTAGTCCGGACGAATTAAGATGAATTAAGATTTAGCCCTGTGATAGACTGGCGACCTGTCCAGGGTGTACCCCGCCTCTCGCCCTGTGTCGGCTGGGATAGGCTCCAGCCCCCCCGCGACCCTGCAAAGGATAAGCGGTATAGCTAATGGATGGATGGATGGATGGAATTAAGATGAGACCAAATAGTTGGCTCTATTCTAGCGGACAACCTAAGTTGCCGTCTCAAGGCATTGATTGTTTTACTTTTTAACGATTCACTTAATGGCTCACCTTCTTGGCTTACTGTGAGATCCCAGGTTGTCAAGCAATTTGAAAAAACAACTACAGGGCCCTTTCTGTGATAGCACACCAATCACAACCTTTGTTTCATGTCCAGTAGACATTCAACAACGACACTATAACAATTGCTGTGATTGGCTCACATTTGCCCTGTACACTACCCATACTCAACCTGATGTCCCACTCTACCTGAATTCACCCGTAATCAACCATGGCAACATCAAACACTATGGGGATATCGATAGCCTACTCGTTTACATAAGGAATCACTCACTCTTACCTACACTTCTTACTTACACCTTATAGTCAAGCGATACAATCTAAGCAATTCCATCCATCCATCCATTTTCCGTCGCTTATCCGGGGCCGGGTCGTGGTTGCAGCAGGCTCAGAAGGGTAGTCCAGACGTCCCTATCCCCAGCAATGCTTTCCAGCTCCTCCTTGAGGATCCCGAGGCGTTCCCAGGCCAGATGAGATATATAATTTCTCCAGCGTGTTCTGGGTCTACCCAGGGGTCTCCTACCAGTAGGGCGTGCCCGGAAAACCTGCAACGGGAGGCACCCAGGAGGCATCCTAATCAGATGCCCGAACTACCTCATCTGGCTCCTTTCGACACGAAGGAGCAGCGGCTCTACTCCGAGCTCCCTCCGGATGACCGAGCTCTTTACCCTATCCCTAAGGCTGAGCCCAGCCACCCTACGGAGGAAACACATTTCAGCCGCTTGTACTCGCGACCTCATTCTTTCGGTCACTACCCAAAGCTCATGACCATGGGTGAGGGTTGGAACGTAGACCGACTGGTAAATTGCGAGCTTCGCCTTTTGGCTCAGCTCCTTCTTCACGACAATAGTCCGGTACAACGCCCACATTACTGCTGATGCTGCACCAATCCGCCTGTCAATCTCATGCGTTTTCCGGAAGAGAACCATGGCCTCAGACTTGTAGGTGCTGACTCTCATCCCGACCGCTTCACACTCAGCTGCAAACCGCTCCAGTGCATGCTGAAGGTCACAGTCTGAAGAGGCCAACAGAACCACATCATCGGCAAAGAGCAGAGAAGCAATTCTGAGGTCCCCAAGCTGGACACACTCCTCCCCCCGGCTACACCTTGAGATTCTATCCATGAAAATCACAAACAGAACCGGTGACAAGGGGCAGCCCTGGCGGAGTCCAATACCCACTGGAAACGTATTTGACTTTGTGCCAAGTATACAACCACAACTCTCAAACCGGTTATATAGGGACCGAATGGCTCGTAGCAATGGCCCCAGTACCCCATACTCCCGTAGTAACCCCCACAGGACTCCCCGGGGGACACGGTCGTGGGCCTTCTCCAAGTCCACAAAACACATGTAGACTGGATGGGTAAACTCCATGCCCCCCCCCCCCCCCCCCCCCCCCAACAGCCCCACAAGGGTAAAGAGTTGGTCCACTGTTCCACGACCAAGACGGAATCCGCATTGCTCCTCCTGGATCCAAGGTTCGACAATCGGTCGGAGTCTTCTTTCCAACACCCTGGCATAAGCTTTCCCAGGTAGGCTGAGAAGTGTGATACCCCGATAATTGGAGCACACCCTCCGGTCCCCTTTTTTAAAAATGGACCACCGCCCCGGTCTGCCATTCCAATGGTACTGTCCCCGACCTCCACGCGACACCGAAGAGGCGTGTCAACCAAGACAGCCCAACGATGTCCAGAGCCTTCAGCATCTCGGGGCGAGTCTTATCCACACCCGGTGCCTTGCCACTGAGGAGCTTCCCAATTACCTCAGTGACCTCTGCCAGGGATATGGCTGAGACTTCCCCCGAGTCTTTGATCTGTGCCTCCTCCATAGAGGACGTATTGGCGGGGTTAAGAAGTTCCTCAAAGCGCTCCTTCCACTGCCCGACGATATCCCCAGTCCAGGTCAGCAGTTCTCCTCCCAATTGCCATGCATTTAAAAACTAACCACAGAAGTAGAACGCCATCTAATTGTTTGTGTGAGCAACTGACAGCTAACAACTAATTATTGGTTAGGTTAAGCCTTTGGCAAAGTTGCTGCAAATGTATAATGAAATAAATGGACAAACACGTAAAGTAATAATAATACTTAATTATCATTTTTGAAAAAATTATTCTTATTATAAAACACAATTATTTTGTGGAGTTTGCATGTTCTCCCCGTGTTCGCGTGGGTTTCCTCCGGGTACTCCGGTTTCCTCCCACAGTCCAAAAACATGCAGGTTAATTGGTGACTCTAAATTGCCCGTAGGTGTGAATGTGAGTGTGAGTTGTTGTCTGTCCCTATATGTCGGCCCTGTGATAGACTGGCGACCTGTCCAGGGTGTACCCCGCCTCTCGCCCTCTGTCCGCTGGGATAGGCTCCAGCCCCCCCGTGACCCTGTACGGGATAAGCGGTAAAGTTAATGGATGGATGGATGGAATTATTTTGTGTTATTTTATATTACAATTAAGTAATCAGATTTTTGTCACATGAAGCAAAGTTTTAATTTCTGAGATCCAGTAAAAATCCAGTACATTTTATCAAGAAAATATAGAAGCACATTAAAGAAATCTACAGTGCTTTAACAGACAAAACATTCATTTTAATTTCTTCCAAGCAAATAATGATTGACAATTCTATCTACCCAAGATTCAGGAAGAACCACATATGGACATCTAAGTAGCCTACTAGTGCAATATTAACTAAATATAGATTTTCTATCAAATACAATTTTTAATGGAGAAAGGTATCGCTCTACCCGCTGTCCGGGCACAAGTGAAGTACCTCAAAACATCAAATGTATCACATGCTTTGAGGGGGCGGATCTCTAATTTCCACTAAGCGATTGATCTGATATTTGGCTCACTCCTCAATGAGACCTCCTTCTCTGTCCTGTGAAAAGCTGTCAAGCGACGGATGCATTTTGGGGTAGTAGCAACACACAGTATTTGAAACACATTTTAGGTCATTTATATATGACCGATCGGAGCCGTCGCTCAAGGTCAGGTCCCGAGAGGGGTTGTCTTGAAAATGAGTCGAAGTTTGACCGTTTAATATTATGGGAAGGGACCGGAAATTTGACTTAAACGCAAGGGGCGCACCATATTTGACTGGCCGTTTTGATCTAAAAAAGGCAGATTCTAACTAAGTTCAGCGTCTACCACCGCGCAGTGGTGAGTTTTAAAATGACAACTGATGTTATAGCGGTAGAAATATGGAAAGATTGAATATCAGTGGCTTAAGGATATGTGCTTAAACTAATTCATCAATCGTTTGATATTAAATAAAACATATTTTTGTATTGAACTGCTTAAAGTTAAGGATTTTTTCGAGTAAGAACAAAACCTACGCTATTTGGAAGCTAACTGTGAATTGGCAAGAGCTGTATAGATATTAACACTTAAATGTTGAGAAACTAAGTTCTACTCTTGTATGTCTTAAATGACTCAGACCAACAAAAACTTTATATTTGTGTCAATTGAAACAGTTTCAAAACGCTACACTGCGCGATTTTCTACACCGCTGCATGAATGTGCTGTCGGTTACATTGGAGCTGTTACGTTTGTCTAGCCTACTTACAGTAACTGCGGTTACACTTGTAACCCTAGCACGCTAATGTTTATCCACGTAACCACAGCAACCTGTGCAATATCCGTCAAGTAGCATAAAATGGGGTGTCATTCAAACGGTTCTTCGAGGAAAAGTATAAATCCCACAGCTTAGAAAATGACTCCGTATGATTCACAAGAACCAGGCGAACATTTCCCTGCATAATATGTCTATGAAACGTTAAAACTGGAAGCGCAATCACAAGTTAGAAAACAGCAGTGAATTTGAAACAAGCAACGTTATGCTAGAGTGGAGATTTGAGCTTTTTCAGTGGATGTCAATGGAGAGCGTGGTCTTCAAACAAACGAACATCAAACCAAAACTATACATCCCATTGCTTAGACAATGACACCGTATGATTCACAAGAACCAGGTGAACATTTCCCTGTATAATATGTATATTAAACGTTTAAATTTGAGGCGCTATCATAGGTTAGAAAACAGCAAGTTCGAAATCTGCAACGTTAAGCATGCCTTCTAATGTTTATTTCGTAACCACGGCAACCTGGTCACTGTCTGTCGAGTATTGTAAGGTGTGGTCACCTTCAATCGTTTCTCAAATGAAAACTATACATATCACAGCTTAGATAATGACACCGTATGAACCGCAAGAAACAGGCAAACATGGCCATGTATAATATGTCTATGAAACGTAAAAAATGGAAGCGCGATCACAGGTTAGAAAACGGCAAGGAATTTGAAATGAGCAACGTTTATGGAATGAGATTTGTGCCAGAAGTGTACAAAAGTAAAAGCAAAATCCACAAACAAAAATGAAGATAACCAAAAGCATGACTAAAATCCAAAAGCAAAAAAAGACAATCCAAAAGTAAGAAAAGACAATCCAAAAGAAAAACAAAAATCCAAAACAAAAATATAAGAAAAATATAAACAAAACAAAAATCTATAATTAAAAAGTAAGATAATAAAAAAATAAAATAAATATATAATAAGTAAAATTTTACAAATCTATATTTATTTTTTATGGTTTTCACTTTAGTCATTTTAATCCGCTCATTTCTTATGTGTTTATTTTATTTTTTTTGGTTGTGGATCTGTGTTTTTGCTTTTGGATTTTTTTTCTTTTTGGCTCAAAAATCACGTGAGCGCAGGGTTTAAGAGATGATTTCTATTGGCCCATTGTAGTTGGAGTGACAGCTATTTTTTCCGCTCCAAAACACACATTCTTAGGCGGCCTCCACACCTATAACGAAAACTATAACGATAACTATAACTATTTATAGTTTCACGAGCGTCCACATTCTATAACGGTATTTTTTTGCGAGTGACGCGAAGCCTTCCTTTATTTCCTTATTTGACGTGATGAACAAGGACGAAGAGTATTTTAATGACCTGCTCCTTTCATATTGTGTAAAGAGAAAACTGAAAAGACGTGTTTGGGTGCATGAATTACTACAGAAAAGAGAGGAATTGGGAGAGTCAACTGTTTTTCTATGAGAGTTGTCTTCGTTTGAAGAGAAATTTTACGAATATTTTAGGATGAACCAATGGCAATTCGATGGGATACTCGCTCTTTTAGACGACCTCACCAAACAAACTACTAGATACCGAGATCCCATCAGCGCTAAAGACCGTTTGGCAGTGTGTCTAAGGTAAAACAAATGTATCTTTTACCCAACATGTCTGAATGTAACCGATATGTAACTGATCTGTCGTAAACACTGCATACGCACAGTATTTTTCTGAATGAACGAATGATAGTATGGCTAAATTCAATTAGGCATAATGGTGGCTATTGTGAAAATACTAGTTGCTTTTATATTGTGTTAAAATTGGTCGTAATTGTTTCATTGATTTGTTTTTCTAAAAAAGGTACTTGGCCACAGGAGACTCTTTTAAAACAATTTTAAGAGTTACCGAATTGGGAGGTCCACTGTGGCAGAAATTATTCCAAAGGTCTGTGATGCCATCTGGAAAAAGCTACAGCCATTGTACATGGCTGTCCCCAAAATGCAAGATTGGCTGGACATTGCAGAAGGATTTCAGCGCAAATGCCAATTCCCAAACTGCATTGGGGCTGTTGATGGGAAACACGTTGTCATCCAAGCCCCACCCAACTCAGGATCTACATTTTTTAATTATAAAGGTAAATTTTCTATTGTTTTGATGGCCCTATGTGACCATAGGCATTGTTTCACAATTATTGATGCCCATGGCTCCAGTAGCGATGGAAGTATCTTTTCCCAATGTGCTCTGGGGAAAGAGGTGAAAAATGGTACCTTGGGCATCCCTCCACCCAGACCTCTGCCTGGTGGCTCAGAACCAGTTCCCCATGTAATTGTTGGGGACGAAGCTTTTCCCCTCCAGACCAACCTGATGCGTCCCTTTCCTGGAAAAGACAAGCCGGATGAGATGAGGCGACTTTACAATTACAGATTGTGCAGAGACAGGAGAGCAATTGAGATGACTTTTGGAAACCTTGCCTCCAAGTGGGAGATCTACCAGAGAAGGATCAGATTACAGCCCCAGAACATAGACAAAGTAATCAAGGCAACCTGTGTACTGCACAACTACATCATCAAGACTGGCCCGCCCACTAACCAGGAGACACCTGACATGCAGACAACTCCCAGAGTCCTTGGAACGGTGGAGCCCTTACAGCGAGCTGGAAACCATCCATCCAGAGAGGCCTTTTCAGTACGGGAGCTGTTTAAGGAATATTTTGTGTCTTCTGTGGGAGCAGTCCCATGGCAGCGGGCTGCCTGCTTCGGAGTGGCCAAGTAGTCACATGCATGGTGCAGACATTGATCATAACTAGTGATGTTTGTATTTATGTTTTTTCATGTCTAATGGCCTATGTTTTTATGTAAATTAAATGTACCATCTTCAACTCATTATTCTTTTCTTGAACAATTCCCTATACCTTGACCAGACCTGTGCAACACATTAATGTGTCTCAAAAGCAAATGAGGAACGGAAAAGAACGACAGAGAAACTGTATGTTGTACATTTAAACAGATTTAGTTACAACAAACAAACTTGCATTTTCATTCAAAAATAAAACTTAAATACTAAAATCAATATCACTCTCCCAGATGTTCAAAGATTCATTATTGGTCTCCACCTCTGTCCTGTGTACCGACTGGTGAATTCTGAACTTTAAATCTGCTCTTGTTTTTTCTGGCAGCTTTTTCACTGTGATGGCCATCGATTTGAAAAACATATCAATATCATCTTCTTGAACACTTTCTTTTTGTTTTCTAGACTCTAAATAATCAGCAATTGCGATATCGAGGCTGGATCTTGTGTATGTTGGTGTATTTGAGAGCCTTCGTGGTGGATTTGATGCTGGGGTAGGTGCCCTAACTGGGGTAGGTGCCCTGAACTAAAGAGGTTCTGTCCTGACCTTAAACAGCTACCTTCCTCGTCCTCGTCATCATCCTCATCCTCTTCCCTGTTCTCATCTATCATATTACCAGAGGTGCTGAAAATCAAATTATTTCTATAATCTGCACAATAATGATAATTCATCACGCACAAACCACTGAATTCAATTCAATTAATAAATATTTATTGACATTAAAATACAACAAAACTAAGAGCTAGAACAATGGCATTACAACAATTAGGCAATTATTAGCGAAATGCAAATATAAAAAACGTACTTTCTTGGTAGAAGATAAGGAATCATGAATTCCATTATTGCAGCATATTTGTACCGTTTGATCGTTTTTGCTGCGTACCCACTTCTAGTTGCAATTTTTTTGCGGTTGAGGTGGAACGCATCACGCATATTTACCCATTTCTTTCGGGCATAATCTCCTATGTAAAAAATAAAACTATTAATACACATTGTTCTCACATTTATCTTCTAAAACTCCTAACGTTACTTCTCAAAATAAACAGTCAAGAGTGCGTATTCATGGATATGTACCTAGCTCAAATACAAATTACGACAGGTAGGTAGCTAGCTAGCTAGCTAGCTTGCCCCCTCAGACTAGCTTGCAAACCCAATCATACCTGAGTTTAAAATGATATAGTATGAAAACTTACCACTGACTCCGAGGGACCTACTAATTCCCTCCCAGATGTCCCTTTTTTTATTGGATCCTTATATCCATTGTCTGACTTATTGTAAAGTGACGGGTTCTCTCTACTTCAAAAGCTAGCTTCTCCGATATATCCGCCATGTTTTTGATTTTGTGATCATAAGCAGGACGTTCTTGATTGGTTGTCAACAGTTTATCATTCAAGGGACATGGAAAAATCGCTCTGAAAGCCATCAGAATGATATCGTTCCCAACTAAGTTATAGTTATCGTTGTAGTGTGAACAGGCTCCTTTATTTGACTTGGAACGATTTTTATATTTTTATAGTTATAGTTATCGTCCTAGGTGTGGAGGCCGCCTTAAACACATTATCATTATGCGCTTGAAGACTTTGGACAGCAAGCTGCAAATGAAAGGTGCCGACTTCGAGCGGTGCCGGCCCGTGACACCGGCTGCGGTAAGGCCGACCAAAGACCTCTGGTGCCCAGGGACGAAAAAGAAGAGGAGGAACAACGGGAAAAAGACAAGTATGGAATAACGTGATGATGAACAGATATATTGCAGTAGTTACCGTTGGAACTAGCCTATTAGCCTACTTTGGACGATAGCTAGCCTAATTCGTTAATTTAATAAATACCTAGAGTTAACGTCAGTTACTCACATCTTAAATTAATTTGGAAAAGTTGGAAAGACTATTCAACTATTTGGGGAATAACCTACATCAAAATATTGAAAAATACGCTTAAGTGTGCTTCACAAATCATCCACTGTCTGCCTAAAAAAATTGACATACATTTGTGTTGACATCTTAGTGATAGCCGTTATTCCTTCTTTAATATTGCCATTAGTTGTTGGGTATGACCATCAGAAGCTTTATTTTAATAATATAATGTAACACCTAATGTTCACATACTCCTTTTCTCTCTTCAGATGCACTTTTGAAATGTTTTCCTCCCACCCCTGCATATCCTGGTCCACCTGCACCTCAGCACAGCCCAGCAGTGATGCAGCATAAGGTTCTCCTGTCCCCTACACCACAGCACAGCCCAGTCATGCAAAACATGACAAACATGGTATTCTTGACCTTCCTGCCTGAGAAGAAGCTGACAGAAATGTACCCCGATATGTGGGTGGCTGAGAATCGCAACCACTCATCCTCTTACAGTGGCTGTTGCTGAAAGGAGCTTCTCCAAGTTCAAACTAATTTAAACCTACCTGAGATCTACTATGGAGCAGGGATGTTCAGTGGACTTTCCATCGTTAGTACAAATCCTGCAGTCTAACACAAACTGTCTTATTATGATCATGTCACAGATGACTTTGCTGCAAGAAATGCAAGGCGAGTGAGACTGTAGAAGAATGCTAGATGATGCATATTGCACTGAAGTTTCTGTAATATAGTTTATTGTGTGCAATACTATTATTTATATAATATTTATACATATTTTTATGTCTGCATTCGTTTCTTTAATACCATATTTTGTGCAATACCTTATTTATAATTTGTTTTACGTCACTTGTTTTTATTAGTGTTTTTTGTTTGTTTCTGAAATAAAGGAATTTCAAAGGTAAAATGCTATGCGAGTACTGTGTGAGTGTATGAACACAATGATTGGTGGTGGAAATGGCTGCGGTGCAAAGGGCACCAGCTAAATTCTTGCCTAGGGCACCAAATTGGTCCGGTACTGGTGCTGAGTCCTCACATTCTCAGAGTAACTATACACGAAAACAAATGAATTTATAATGACTACGATTATAATTAGCTACTTAGCTACAGCAGTTAAAGTTTTCTTATATTTTTCTTTTGGATTGTCTTTTATGCTTATGGATTTTCTTTTTTTGCTTTTGGATAAAAAAAATTTGCTTTTGGATTTTAGTTATGCATTTGGTTATCTTCTTTTTTGTTTGTGGATTTTGCTTTTACTTTTGTAGACTTTTGGCACAAATCTCATTCCATTAACGTTTAGCTAGAGTGGAGATTTGACCATTTACAGTGCATGTCAATAGAGAGCGCGGTCTTCAAACAAGTGTCCATAAAGTAAAAACTGTAAATCCCACAACTTAGATAATAACATCATAGGACTCGTAAGAACCAGGGGAACATTTACATGTAAAATATGTGTATGTTGACTTAAAAACGTAAGAGTGGTGGCAGTTTAGAAAAGTAGGTCAGTATTTTCAAATCACCAACTGCCACACTCTAGTCCTGAACATTCCACCCATTCATTCCTATGGGAAATATTTTGGCACTAAAAGTTGAATATTTAAAAAACTGTGCTACAGAACCTTCCCAAAAGCAATAGCAACTTAATTGGGATCAATGCGCACATTTTGATACCTTTAATGTCTATGTAGTGTAAAAAATGTGGGAGGAGTAGGGGTGGGACATTTTGCTATAATAAAAAGAATAATAATATACTGTATACAGTTAGGCCCAAAAATATTTGGACAGTGACACAATCTTCATGATTTGGGCTCTGCATGCCACCACATTGGATTTGAAATGAAACAACTACAACGGAATTGAAGTGCAGACTTTAAGGTTTAATTCAAGGGGTTGAACAAAAATATATGATTAAACATGTAGGAATTGTAGCTATTTTTATACAAACGCTCCTCATTTCAGGGGCTCAAAAGTAATTGGACAAATCAACATAACCCCAAGTAAAATGTTACTTTTCAATATTCTGTTGAGAATCCTTTGCAGGCAATGACTGCCTGAAGTCTGGAACCCATGGACATCACCAAACGCTGGGTTTCCTCCTTTGTGATGCTTTGCCAGGCCTTTACTGCAGCGGTCTTCAGTTGTTGCTTGTTTGTGGGTCTTTCTGCCTTAAGTTTTGTCTTGAGCAAGTGAAATGCATGCTCGATTGGGTTGAGATCTGGTGATTGACTCGGCCATTGCAGAATATTCCACTTCTTTGCTTTAAAAAACTCCTGGGCTGCTTTTGCAGTATGTTTTGGGTCATTGTCCATCTGTACCGTGAAGCGCCGTCCAATCAACTTTGCTGCATTTGGCTGAATCTGAGCAGAAAGTATATCCCTATACACTTCAGAATTCATCCGGCTGCTTCTGTCTTTTGTCACATCATCAATAAACACAAGTGACCCAGTGCCATTGGAAGCCATGCATGCCCATGCCATCACACTGCCTCCACCATGTTTTACAGAAGATGTGGTGTGCTTTGGATCATGAGCTGTTCCAATTCTCCTCCAAACTTTCTTCTTCCCATCATTCTGGTACAGGTTGATCTTAGTCTCATCTGTCCAAAGAATGCTGTTCCAGAACTGGGTTGGCTTCTTCAGGTGTTTTTTGGCAAAGTCAATTCTGGCCTTTCTATTTTTGAGGCTTATTCATGGTATGCACCTTGTGGTGAATCCTTTGTATTTACTCTCATGAAGTCTTCTCTTTATGGTAGACTTAGATACTGATACACCTACTTCCTGGAGAGTGTTCTTCACTTGAGTGGATGTTGTGAAGGGGTTTTTCTTCACCATGGAAAGGATTCTGCGATCATCCACCACTGTTGTCTTCCGTGGACGTCCAGGCCTTTTTGAGTTCCCAAGCTCACCAGTGCACTCTTTTTTTCTCAGAATGTACCAAACTGTTGATTTGGCCACTCCTAACATTTCTGCTATCTCTCTGATAGATTTCTTCTTTTTTTTCAGCCTCAGGATGGTCTGTTTCACCTCCATTGAGAGCTCCTTTGACCGCATGTTGTGTGTTCACAGCAACAGCTTCCAAAAGCAAATGCCACACCTGGAATCAACTCCAGACCTTTTAACTGCTTAATTGATGACAGGTTAATGAGGGAAGAGCCCATGCAGCGTTGTTATTTTTTTTTGCAGCCTTCTGAGTCAATTGTCCAATTACTTTTGGTCCCTTGAAAAAGAGGCGGCTACGTATTAAAGAGCTGTAATTCCTAAACCCTTGCTCCAATTTGGATGTGAATACTCTCAAATTACAGCTGAGAGTCTGCACTTTAAGCCCATATTGATTATATAATTGTATCCTGAATATGTTTTCGTAAACAGCTAAAATAACAAAACTTGTGTCACTGTCCAAATATTTTTGGGCCTAACTGTATGTGAGATTATAGTAGTGTGGCTTGCCTAAAGCAAGCACACTAATAATATATATGTGAGATTATAGTGTGGCTTGCCTAAAGCAAGCACACTAAATATATGATGTGTGTGTGTGTGTATGTGTGTGTGTGTGTGTACAAATGCACACACACATTGTAGCTCCATGACTGAATCACTTTAATTCGTATGCTGTACTGAGTATTTAGATACCTTGAGCTTAAGTCTACCATTAACAGTCATTGAGCTACAATTTGAATGGAAGTCAATGAGGCTCCACAGAGCACCTCAGAAGTAAAAAAGTATACATGATTGAGATGAAACTTAACAACTTTAATCAATATGCTCTCCTGCGTATGTACCTACCTCAATCATGTCTGTGCTTTAAACGGTCACTGAGCTACAACTTGACTGTAAGTCTATAGGAGAGGCACTAAAACTGTAAAAACACAAAGATTATGGGATGTATCAATGTGATTTTTAGTACGTTGTGTAAACTGGCCAATCTGAACAACATACAGTTGGAACGGTGTTTGTAACATAAAAGCTGACAAAGATCCTCCGTTAAGCATTTTTGATTATACCTCATACATCCCATAATATTTTCTACAATTGTTTACATTGTATGATCCAGCATGTCAATATGAGCATTTTGATATATGAACCATGTGTCTAGCATTAAAACTCAGTGAGATAATACAGTTTTACATTTTTTAATACAGTGCATAATTATAAAAGTGTTAATTATATTAATGAGAAACGTAATGCCTGTATGCAACATGGTAACATGAAGATTTGGACATAGGAACCGTACATGTCGCATAAAATTTGTAAGAGGAGTAGCGTTTCAGCTGAGACCTCTAAAAAGGATGTTAATTAATAATAATTAAAAATGTATTCATTATAAATAAGAAATTTTGAAAAAGCATAACTCTGTGTACGAAGACGCACGTTTTGATGTATGAACTGTATGTGTAGCTTGTACGGTTCCTGAGATCTGAATCCCCGTAGGAAAAAGTGTGTAAAAATTAGAAAAATGGCCATTTTTATATTATATTAATATGTTACATATTATGACATCACAGTATAAAAAGCACACTCCTACGGACCAGGAGGCACGTTTTGATGTATGAACCGTGTGTGTAGCATGTACGGTTATTGAGATATGGTTGTCAGAAAAAACTTACGGAAAAATCTATAATAATAATAATAAGTATGCAAGAGTACAAGAGTGTGCCACTTTCAGTGGGCACACTAATAATAACTAGATGGTATGACATTTTCTGAAGAAAATGTAGTGTGCACACAACGCATGTGCTGTATGCTATCAAGATTGACTTATGATGTTACATTTAATATTGTATGAACGTAAACTATTTAAAACAACGAAACGTGTCTTCTGTATGTTTAATGTAACCTTATATCCAGTATGTAACTGTATGAAACCGTATGCAATTAGACTGGAAGTCAAAGAAGCCCATTATATACTATAACATATTTTAAACCTCATAAAAATATATAATATATATAATATTATATAATGTATATATACATACAATGCATCCGGAAAGTATTCATACCCCTTCACTTTTTCCACATTTTATTATGTTACAGCCCAATTCCAAAATAGATTAAATAAAAAAAAATTCTTAACATTCTACACACAATACCGCATAATGACAAAGTGAAAAAAGTTTTTTTCAATTTTTTGCAAATGTATTAAAAATAAAAAAAAATTAATATCACATGTAAATAAGTATTCACACCCTTACTCAATACTTTGTTGAAGCACCTTTGGCAGCAATTACAGCCTCAAGTCTTCTTGAGTATGATGCTACAAGCTTGGCACACCTATTTTGGGGCAGTTTCTCCCATTCTTCTTTGCAGATCGTCTCAAGCTCCATCAGGTTGGATGGGGAGCGTCGGTGCACAGCCATTTTCAGATCTCTCCAAAGATGTTCAATCGGGTTCAAGTCATGGGCTCAAAGGACATTCACAGACTTGTCCCGAAGCCACTCCTTTGTTATCTTGGCTGTGTGCTTAGGGTCGTTGTCCTGTTGGAAGGTGAACCTTCGCCCCAGTCTGAGGTCCAGAGCGCTCTGGAGCAGGTTTTCATCAAGGATCTCTCTGTATATTGAGGCATTCATCTTTCCCTTGATCCTGACTAGTGTCCCAGTTCCTGCCGCTGAAAAACACCCCCACAGCATGAATCTGCCACCACCATGCTTCACTGTAGGGATGGTATTGGTCAGGTGATGAGCAGTGTCTGGTTTCCTCCAGACATGACGCTTGGCATTCAGGCCAAAGAGTTCAATCTTGGTTTCATCAGACTAGAGAATTTTGTTTCTCATGGTCTGAGAGTCTTTTAGGTGCTTTTTGGCAAACTCCATGCGGGCTGTCATGTGCCTTTTACTGAGGAGTGGCTTCCGTCTGGCCACTCTACCATAAAGGCCTGATTGGTGGAGTGCTGCAGAGATGGTTGTCCTTCTGGAAGGTTCTCCCATCTCCAAAGAGCAACACTGGAGCTCTGTCAGAGTGACCATCGGGTTCTTGGTCACCTCCCTGACCAAGGCCCTTCTCCCCCGATTGCTCAGTTTGGCCGGGTGGCCAGCTCTAGGAAGAGTCCTGGTGGTTCCAAACTTCTTCCATTTGCGAATGATGGAGACCACTGTGCTCGTTGGGACCTTCAATGCTGCAGACATTTTTTGGTACCCTTCCCCAGATCTGTGCCTCGATACAATCCTGTCTCGGAGGTCTATAGACAATTCCTTGGACTTCATATCTTGGTTTGTGCTCTGACATGCACTGTCAACTGTGGGACCTCATATAAACAGGTGTGTGCCTTTCCAAATCATGTCCAATCAATTGAATTTACCACAGATGAACTCCAATCAAGTTGTAGAAACATCTCAAGGATGATCAGATGAAACGGGATGGCCCTGAGCTCAATTTTGAGTGTCACAGCAAAGGGTGTAAATACTTATGTACATGTGATATTTTTTTTTTTTTTTTATATACATTTGCAAACATTTCTAAAAAACTTTTATCACTTTGTCATTATGCGGCATTGTATGTAGAATGTTGAGAACATTTTTTTATTTAATCCATTTTGGAATTAGGCTGTAACATAATAAAATGTGGAAAAAGTGAAGGGGTATGAATACTTTCCGGATGCACTGTATGTTTAGATTCTAACTATAACGTTAAATGCCTACCAACCACTTTAGTTTGTCAATGTCATCATTTAGTCATTCTTTGTGTTACCGTAATTTTCATGCGTTCCTTAGATTAGTAAATAAATAGAATTGCTTTGCATTCAAACCCAGCTGTGTCATATCTTTGTTTTCACACAATCATTTATTCTCGCAACATAGAACGTCACTACTTCAAAATTGAGATTAAAACATTAACTATTACATTATTAAATTAACGATTGATTTGGTTTCCCGCAGAGCCGTGCTTAGCCTAAGCTAAATTCTGTGTGGTTGTGCTCAGTATATAGATAATTACACTTCATCACCTTGATCGATTATATTATTAATTTATGAATTAATTGATAATCTACAAATATTGATAAAGAGTAATTTACACACAAGACGTGGAAAAGCCAGTCACCCTACAAGTATCATGAACTAACTTTACTTTTGCAATATATCGCTTCCTTGCTTCTGTCGAGAATGTATCTTAATACAGGCATTTCTTTTTTGCGCGTAATTTAAGCATTGATGATTAATGATTCATATGATAGATAACAGATTGGTAACTAAGGACGCTAACCTCCCAAGATGGCGGCGCCGCCTCAGAATGCTCCGCTATTCCCATTCCCTATATGAGACCATATCCTGTTAGCAGGATGTTAGCTCTAAACTGTTGGATGATACCAGTTTGTTAAAATGGCGGGAACGGGGTAAGACAAGAAATAGACTGAAACAGAGAAGAAAATGGCTCTGAAAGGGTCAAAACAAACAAGAAGTAGAAGTAGCCCAGTTCTGTGATGAGAATTGCAGTTGATATTGTTCTTCATTTTGTTTTACTTGATTTTGTTCTGAACATTTTTAATAGGCCTTGAAGAAAATTGGCCTTTGAAGTTGTGAACTTTATTTTTAAATTAAACATTTAAGAAGTCAATTTGTCTTGCTTTGATATAGCATTAGGCCTATATGAGGTGAAAATGTTCAATTTTAATTCAACATAATCAATGGCACAATTCATCCCCATGTAGCTCAAATTGTCCTCTACCTAGGCTCAATTTACCCCTCATCGGGGGCAAGTTGAGCCAAGAGACCACTTTTTTTTGGAAAGTCTCATTTTGAAAACTGTTTATTTTAGATCCAAAGTTATTATTACCAGGGATGCACCACATCCTAAAATATATGTACATCGTTTAGTTGGAGACTTTATTGTCATGCCCTCACTTTAAATCTGGCTCAATTTACCCCACTCTCCCCTACCTACCTCTAGTCATTTTATAAAACATTTTAAAGATTCTGCTTAACATATTGCTTATAAGTCATGTCTGTTATTTTTTCCTGCAAAATACGCTCAATCACCTTGTTAAAAACCCCAAAAATGTAATCTTCTCCTTCTGCGTCATTAAAGATTCATGAATCTGAGTCGCCCCACCCCCCTCTATTCGAATACCCGCCCAGCCCCTGTCCCCCTCCTCTGCCGCCACACATACATGTTCAATATTTGGCTCTGCTCAAACATAGAAACCTCTGCTTGTTTTTGGTTTTGCTAATGTACACAATGGCAAGTTGTAATATTGTAGTAATTCAGCCAAACATGTTCAAACCTGAAACCGATTCAGAGGAGGAAGAAGAGCACATTGGACAGGGTTGCATTTAAGTGGATGTATCACAATGGCAATGCATTTTTAAATCAATGGGATATGAAGGTTTTGGGAAACACCCCGCCCATGAACAGGATTGGTTACTTAAAAATTTGTGAAGTCACAAATCTGACTTGTCTGAACTCATCCGTTTGAGACTGTCCTTGGTGCACTGCAGTTTCAAAGCAGAAATGCTCAGCCATGGCGTTGGCTGCTTATTTTGCTCCTGATGTGCCTTGTAGCACATGAAAAACACCACAAGGATATTAACAACATTAAAACCAAAATTTTCACTGTTATTTACGCTTACATAGGCTTAAAAAAAAAATCTTAAAAGGATTTATTAGCATGTAATTACGTGTTAACTAACGCTTATTACAAGGACATTAATTTAAAGCGTTGTTTTTTCATTTTGTGGGATAACCAAACGATGGTATTACAACTGATTTTTGGATCAATAAAGTATATTTCATTCCAAAAAGCATAATAAAATATCACAGTAAGAATGTGATGCTTTTCATCGTTAGGACAGTTGTTTATTATTCATTTATTGTTTCTTTGCCATCAATTCTAGTTCAGAAAAAGGTTAATTGCACAGCAAAGTGCAAAACTCTTTATGAATGAACAATGAGAAAGCATAAGAAAAGTCTCACACAAAACATAACCATGACCTCATAACATTTAACTATTTTTTATAACCAGTAATATATTTATCTTTACCTATATTTCATTCTCTTTTACAAAATACACAAAATCAAAGACAACATACAACATTGTTCATTTACACTTCTTTTTTTAACCCTTTTTATATTGGTAGTTTCACTTACAGTTTCTAAAATTACAAACAAACAACTACAGCTTCTACAGCACATTACAATGACAGTATGATAAGTTCTCTGTAACACTATTATCGGCAATGTATTCTTACGAACTACAGCCTCAAGACCTTTGTTGGATTGTTGACAATACTTGAATTTTAGATGGTAAATTCGGATTAGTAAATCCAACACCAGAAATTCAATAAAAAAGGCCAGCATATAATATACTTAGGTTCTCGATAGCTTCAAAGGGGAAACAGAGACAAATACCCAAACACTTATTGCTTTTATAACTTTTTGCACTCACAATTTACTGTTGCCTAAATAACAGGTTAAACCAAAAAAAAAAAAAAACTGTAACAGAATGGAAAATATGAAAAACTAGACAATGTTGATTAACAGATCCGGAACTGATTCACTGAGAATAAATATTTAAGTCAAGTAAGCATTTCACAGCGTTCCATGTCATACTGTGCAACAATTACATTAACATCATTGTTCATAATTTCGTGAGTGTTAAAAGGGAACATACAGCAATAGGATTTGTAGTAACAGCCTTATGAATATGCTGTAATGCTAAATCTTCAACAATAAACAGATTTCTTTATCCGGTTATTTACATTTTATAAATAAATGCATTTTGAGAGCAAATCTGAATAGGTAGGAATGTAGATTCCAAACTATTGTACGGAAACTTATTCCTTAGGCCATATTTTAAAGTGAGTATATGCAGACCTATCTTGTAATTAATTTCTATTTAATAATGTTTACATATATGTATCTCATCAGGTATTTGAAGTATGTAAACCCAAGACACAGTAAGAAATATTTGGCAATAATTATTGACAGATGTTACAAATGGCTCACTGATATAGTCATAAAAGAGTTTAGTGATTACTGCAAAAAAAGTGTGAGCATTTGTTTGGGTGTGAATATAAGTGTTCATTGTGAGAGGGATTTTAAAGATCTTATAAAAAGATTGACCAATGAATTGCTCTTAACTGTTGGTAGATTAATTTACAATGGTAATGCAGGCTAATGTTATTGTCCTCTTGGCATAGCACTGGGATTTTGTAAACCTGATGATCTCAATATCATTTGGAAAATCACAAGCCATAAATAACTTGCGTGTACAACTTTGTACATTTGTGTGGTGGATTAATCTTTCTACATTGAGTCAGATCTACATATGGCTGCTATTCTATAAAGGGACATTTTGAACATTACTTATTTAAACAAAGCCTGGTTACTTTGGCAATGTTTGTTACTTTAGACCATGTAATTGTGAACATATCACTTGCTTAATGTGTTTCCAGGAGAATACAAGATTTTACAAGCAGAGTTCTTGGAAATGAGAAATGAGAGCTCTTTTAGCAATAGGAAACTCTTATTGATGTGCAGTTTTTTCTTTTTGATCTCATCCACTGATTAGGATGATTCATGGCCTAAGGATATAAGTGTTTCAATTCTCTGTGAAAGGTTTTCCCACAGCAACCTTGGTTTGTCCCCTGCAGAGGTTCAGGTTCTAAACATGACTGCACTTTTAAGATCAATAAAGCAGCTTCTACATGTGTTACCCCAATAATATCTAAGTATAATAAGAAAATAGAAAGCAGGTAGCTAATACAAAATAAAGAGAATAACAAAAAAACATGTTTGCACCAAAACACTTCATCTAACGCCAAACTCATATCCATATTAACATTCAATTGAACAAAACATATGAACCATTGTTTTAGCATTGTATGTTATCCTTAGTAAATGCTTAAACGGGAAAAGCTACATTTACTTTGCATCTTCCTGCCAACGTTGGTAATTATTAGTACTCAAAAGGCCATCTTGTGCTTTTACAATTATTCAACTAGTTAAATTGTGCCAAATATACTGAGGTCGGATGTCTAGAAATATATATGAAGAAATATAAAATACTTGAATTAGTATTCCATGATCTGTTTGTGCTAAACAGTTTGTTTCTAAAACTTTACTGCTTACTTTACCTTCTGTAAAAGGCAGTTTATTGTATCCTGTAGGGCAAATTTGAAAATGTTATGGAATTAGTATAAGGAAATGACACGTACAAACACTACCACACTCTAATTTTTTGACAAATGTACATAGAATACATACTTTCTTACATGCATGACACACCCCAAAACACATTTCACAAGAGCAAAAAATATGTCTATAATGATTGGGTGCTAAGGCATTTTGTACGAGAGGATAATAGGGAGCAATGTTAGAACTATTACAAAATGTTGGGAAACTCACACTATGGTGGTGCTTTAAATGTGAAATATTTAGCAAAGTAAGCATGTTTTACCCTAAAATAAAAATTGCAAATAGGGCAAAACTAATTGCAGACATTGTCTGAGGTCTGTTCATCAATTAGTGATCTCATGATCGTTTATTGTTAGACAATGTTTTAAAGGGAAAACAGTCAACAGATCACTTTGTCACATTTAAACCATAATAAAAGCGAACCTGGAATGTTCTAATACCTATAAAATGGCAGTTTTTCCGTACACAAAACACAAAAATTGGAAGGTAAATAATGACGACCAATTTTTGTAGAAGACAAACCATTGGAATTTTTGGAATCATTTTCCTACAATATCAACAGACTTAAAATGAAAGGTGAGTTGCATTTGTCTAAACATGGTAAAGATATATTTCTGATAAATATTCATTTTCTGTGGAGTACAATTTGCATGGCTCATTATAAATGGGCCATATTTCCTACACCATAACCCCAGATATATATCCTTGTATCGTAGAAGTGCAGAAAAAAATCTACTATACTTTAAACATACACAATACGTTTGCTTTGTATGTACAACACAACCAATTAAAAATGTGCTTCATTAATTTTGCCACACTTCCTCATATATTTTCAATTACAGACTTATTCCCGGGAATCTATGTCTGAGCCGTTGCATCGGAGTTCCTCTAAAACTTTTAATATAAAGTTGTGTCTACCGTACCTAAACATTAATTCCAAATATCAGGCAATCCACAATATTTACAGTTTAGGGAGAGCTATGCAGAATGTGCCTGTAGATTCCTGTGAGCAAGCCAAAACTCTACTTTATTTTACAGGAAGGGAGGAGAGGTTACAGTGTAGTGTGGTAGTCTCCTTGGGCTGCATGTTCAGTGCTGCAAATTCTGCTTCCCCCTGGTGGTGATACCACACTATTGGAGGACCTGGCCCCGTGTTTCTGGTAGTTTGAGGGCCAGGGCGCTACCCACTGCCAGAGCCCCTGAGGCGAAGAGGATGGGCACAGCCTTGGTGATGCCCACAAACGAGGTGAAGATGCTGATGCCCAAAACGGCTGCCAACTTACAGAGGGCGTTGAGGAAGCCAAACGCTGTTGTTCTAAATGAGAAATAGAGGGGAGAGGAAAAAAGTAAATGCACTGTAAATAATACTAACCATTTTCAGAGAAATACTCTACATATATATATGTAATAGGCAGTAAAAATAAGAAAAAGTCTGTCTATATTCTTTCCCAAATTTGTTCCAGATGATGTTGACATGAGTAGCCTGATAGCTAAAAATATTATGTATCTCACTTGGCCTGTTTAATGCTAACCAATATGAATACAGTCTACACTACATTTATGATCATGCTTTGTACAATACATTACCAACATGCTAATACAGTAAGAACCTTCTAGACCCCTCAGGTCATCTGGAACCCTCTAGTCCCCAGAGTTAAAACCAAAAAAGGTGAAGCAGCATTTAGCTACTCCATCCATCCATCCATTAGCTATACCGCTTATCCTATGCAGGGTCGCGGGGGGGGGGGGGGGGGGGGGGGGGGGGGGGGCCAAACCAGCCCACACAGGGCGAGAGGCGGGGTACACCATGGACAGGTCGCCAGTCTATCACCTGGCCGACCGTTTAGCTACTATGCAACAAATTGCTGGAACCAATTTATGTAGGATCTGAGACTCGATCCAAGTCTGACCCCTTTTAAATCCAAATTAAAAATGTTAATGTTCTCTATTGCATTTGGCTAAACTGTTGATTCTTAGCAATTTCATCTCGCTTATTACAATTATTAGTAGTTTTTTATTTATTTTATTTCTTTCTTCTATGTTTCTGCTTGCCTCGTGTAAAGCACATTGAATTGCCTCTGTGTATGAAATGTGCTAAACAAATCAATCTGATTTGATCTAATCTCAGCACAACAGTCCCAGTCTCTTTCTACCACATTTAAAATTACAGTTTATTGGCACTTCTTGGTAGGCATATCTCACCTGCAGTTGTTAACACAGCTTATGAATGTTTTACTATTTAACACTGTAAAGAAATGTGTTTTGCAACAGGAAGTTGTTGTATAATGAAAGCTGGACAATTGATAATTTTATTTTCTTCTCAGTTGGCAAGCTATACAGATCAGTGTATCGTTGAACTTGTACTTCTTAATTAGTAAATTCAAAATTTTTAGATACATTTTTAAGTTTCTCGTTCAGGCATTAGACAGGGGCACATCCCACACACATTCTTTCGGTAAAACCATAATTCTACCATAGGGTGGCACTGCAGAGACAGTACCAAAACACTATGACAACATGACAGATCACCTCTTGTCCCGTTGTTCAAATGTTTCTAACGCATGATCCCAGGGCACCACAGCGGGATATGGCCCCCTGGACATCAGCACTACCAGGTCTGGAGCAGAGTGAGAGCCTTATCTGATTCTTACCTCTTATCAGAGGGGTAGAGCTCCACAGTCAGAACATCCAGAGCATTCCAAGAGGCAATGCTGATGCCACCGAATAGACAGAGCAAGGCAATCATGGCCGACTCACTGTTGCCGAATGACAGGAAGAAGCAGCTGACGCAGGAGATCACACTGGAGCCCGCTGGGAAGGAGAAAGAGGAGGGTTAAGGAAAATTCAATTTTCATAGTAGCTACAAAATACTGTCCATGAAAGTCTGCTGGATGGGTTTTGTAAATATACACATGCATGTTAGATAATCAATGGATACTTATCGACTGCCCTTGAATTATTACAAAAAACATGTTTGATTTCACGTCCACAGCATGGTCTACAGCAGAGCAAAAAATATAGGAACTACTGTATGAAGGCATGTTACGGAAAACCCTCTCCAATTTTCTTAACCAGCCTGAACGAGAACTAACACAAGCACACCAATGAAATACATCCACCTCTCATTTGGCAACAGCCTTCATTACCCAGCATCCTCAGGCGTCCAATCTTGTCCATGAGCAGAGCCGAGACGATGTTGCCAGGCAACACAGCCAGAGTGCCAAGGAAGCTGACAAAGTAGACCATGTAGGCATTGTTTTCGTCACTGAAGTCGCTGAGCATGCAGCCCTCTTTGTTGTGAAGGAAGGTGCTGTTGAGAAGTCTGCTGTTAACCAGCCTGTACTTGAACAGATCTAAAAGGTGGGAAAGAGAGAAGAAGTGTGAGAGACAGAGACGGTGAAATGTGCTAGAGATGAAGAGGAGGGGTTATAAGCCATTATCTCGACGTGATAGATACTTTATCAAAGCACGAAGGGACTGATTTACATTTTGAGCATCATTCCCTTGGCGTTTCTTGCAGTATCGCACCCATAATCAATCCTTTGGTTGCTGCGCCATGGCAATAATTTCTCAACAGGAAGGAGCATGTATGCAACACAACCGAGAAAAGAGACAGAGCTAGTGAGATAGATAATTGTGGAACACATATGCTTCAGATCTATGAAATGTTTTTGAAGTTAAAACTGATCAAAGTATAACATTACAGTAGGACGATTATCAATTACAATTTTGTCAATTGCAATGCTTACAATTTTTTAAGCACAGCATAGGTTTTTCATCCTTTGTTTCACCTTTAAAATGTATAATTTCCAGGAGAAGAGAACTTAAGCCTTTTACATGATTGGCAGTTCTACAGTTTTCTGGCTGAAATTAATAGATAATAATAATTGGGCCTGTGTTGCTAGGATACACTTTGCTCTGCATTGTTTCGGTTGGGATAGGGCCAGATGGTAGAAAGGCTATAATCGAAACACTACTTCTTGTGAATCAGTAACTGCAGTTAAGTTTCTTGCTCTAGTACTGGGGTTAGGAGTTTACAGTACTGTAACAAGCCATTCATAAACCATTTAGCATAGTGGGATTACAATATCTTAATAAGCCAATGGCATTCAGAATTCCAACTCGCTATCAATCTTTCAAACCCACCTTAAAACCTATCTTTTAACCCTAGCATACCCTAGTTAACTCTGTTTAGAACCTGGTCCCTTTTCTGATACTATCCGTTTGCTTACTTATAGTTAGAACTGTTGTTGCTGTCTGTTATACTATTTCTGTCTAATTGTTTATTTTTGTCATGTTATCAATGTTGATGCTGTGAAGCGACTTTGGGTGTTAGAAAAGCGCTATATAAATAAAATGAATTATTATTATTATTATTATTATTATTCAGTGCATGGACAAAAGGCCAATCATAATACTTCATAAGGCTTTTGAACTGTACACTGGATGTATTTGCATTGTAAATTAAATGTCTGTGTGTGAGTGTGTGTGTGTGTGCGTGTGTGTGTGTTGAAACAACCAACCTGTGTTATAGAAGAGGGTGGCAATAAAGGTGCAGTTCTTGAAGAAGGTGTTGCTGGAGGTTATGTCCTCAAAGTAGCATTCCTCAAACAGAGAATCCTCAAACACCATGGACCTCATTTTAAGATTCATGAACCTGGCGAACACAGACACAAACAATACGACATTTGCAGTCATTTAATAGTAATTAACTCATGATTTATGACAAATTCACAAAGATAGCCAACTCTTTCAAATTGAAACGAGTGGAGATTTACTTGAGCTGAACACTCCAATGGGATTTTTCTTGTAGTGCTAGACATAAACACTGTCTAATTCATTATGCTCCATTACATGATTTGTCTGATCTGCTTCATAGGATCACTTTCAAATACATCAAAACACAGAATCTACTAAAGAAATGTTGCTAAAGAGATGTAGCAAAAAAAAAAAAACGTTCAAAGTAATCAGACATGCGACCCTTAACCTACCCATCTAAAATAATAAATCTTCCGCTGGCCCTGTTTAGCATTACTAAGGCAACACGACCACCTGGTTCCATAGAAAATTAATACCCAATCATAACCTTGTCATCAGAAACTCACTTGTTGTTAAAGTACTCGCCGTTCCTGTGAACCTGGTTCTCGAGGGTGAAGTTGAAGGTGACATGCTCCACCTTCTCCTTGACAAAGATTTTGGTGCGCGAGGCATACTCCTGTTTCTGTAGGTACTTGATCATGTCTGGGAACCACACCGTCAGCCCATAGTAACTAAGGGAGAGACAGGGAGAGACTTTCACTTACACTTCTCTTGATTCATTTGTCCTTATTAGAAATAGGAAAATATTTGGTTTCAAATGCACACAATGCTCACACCGATATCACAACCCTCTTCCCCATAAATACAGTATATGTGCAAATCTACATGCTTAAAAAGTCGATAAAAATTGAGATTTGTCTAAATATATAAATAGGCAACCCGATCGGTTAGAAGCTTGGTGTTTAGCAGAACATTTAGTTGCCTAAATTAGTTATTTCTATATCTTAATCAATGTGGGATCTTCAGCCTGGAATCCCACAGAGTATCACATCCAAAACAAATTGATAGTCAGGGTACTTCTGTTGGCCAATTCGATTTTCTACTAATATTCTGAGGCCTCCAAATCTGAGGCCATGGTTCTCAGCAGGAAACCGATGGATTGTCTACTCCAAGTAGGGAATGAGTCTTTACCCCAAGTGAAGGAGTTCAAGTATCTCGGGGTCTTGTTCTCGAGTGAGGGGAAAATGGAACGAGAGATGGGCCGGAGAATTGGAGCAGCGGGTGCGGTGTTGCAGTCGCTTTATCGCACCGTTGTGACGAAGAGAGAGCTGAGCCAGAAGGCAAAGCTCTCAATCTACCGGTCTATCTTCGTTCCTACTCTCACCTATGGTCATGAAGGGTGGGTCATGACCGAAAGAACGAGATCGCGGATACAAGCGGCGGAAATGAGTTTCCTCCGGAGGGTGGCTGGCATCTCCCTTAGGGATAGGATGAGAAGTTCAGCCATTCGTGAGGGACTCGGAGTAGAGCCGCTGCTTCTTTGCGTAGAAAGGAGCCAGTTGAGGTGGTTCGGGCATCTAGTAAGGATGCCACCTGGCCGCCTCCCTAGGGAGGTGTTCCAGGCACATCCAGCTGGGCGGAGGCCGCGGGGCAGACCTAGGACCAGGTGGAGGGATTATATCTCCACACTGGCCTGGGAACGCCTTGGAATCCCCCAGTCAGAGCTGGTTAGTGTGGCCCGGGAAAGGTAAGTTTGGGACGCCCTGCTAGAACTGCTACCTCCGCGACCCGACCCCGGACAAAGCGGATGAAGATGATGATGATGATGAGATCTAATATTAGGATAGGTTCATGTGATTAGTGATGGGATGTGATGGTGGTGATACCTGGAGGACATGGAGAACCACACGGCCATCATCATGTAAGTTGTTAGGGTTAGTATGTAGGGTTAGGTTAGGGTTAGTATGTAGGGATAGGGTAAGGTTAGTATGTAGGGTTAGGGTTAGGTTAGTATGTAGGGTTAGTATGTAGGGTTAGGTTTAGGTTAGTATGTAGGGTTTACCTGAACGACATGGAGAACCACACGGCCATCATCATGTAGGTGGTACGACGATACTCCGGAGAGAAGATTGTCAGGAAGTTACCCCACACCTGTACACACACACACACACACACACACACACCAAGGCAGACAAACACAAAAATATAACACACACACACAAACACACACGCGCCAAGACAGAAAGATACACACATGGACACACACACACACAGACACACACACACACATACACACACACACACACACACACACATTAGCGTATGGAAATAGACTAAAGGTGAGTGCGTCGGTTAGCAATAAAAAATAATACAGAAATATCAAAAGATGCCTTCAATAGGAAACTATGAACATGGCATATTGGAGTCCAGTACCTGATTGAAGAGAGCACTGAGCTTCATTCTCCACCTCAGGTGCCAGGCCGTGCCCTCTCCCACGTCCATCAGGCCGTCGTCCATCTGCTTTACGGTCTTAATGGTTGTCACCTAGGGGGAAAACAAGGACATACACAACATTCAAGGAAAACCTCAATGTATTTTTTTTTTACAATTTATTTGAAAGAAATCTACAGAAATAATAACAAAGATTGAAATAGCAAGAATACCAAAGGAATAATTGGTCATCTATTCTTATTGATACCAGGAGAGGTCAGTTCCAGGACCTAAAACAAAGGCTCAACATGGAGGCCTAAACAGAGCAGGGAAGGTGTGGGGAGAGTCGTACGGTTTGGACATGCATGTAGAGGGTTTGTCAGACTGTCACATTGTTTTGGTAGACCCACGTAGAGTTACATAGACACATAACATAGACATCATTTGGACTGAAATGTCATGTCTCCCTAGTCAAGAGGTTTTACTTTATAAAAAACCAGCATCCAATACTATTGCTAATGTTAACGGCAGATAAAACAAATCCGAGGGAAACAAAACACATTGGCCTGTTTGCTCCGTGGTCTGTAAATGAAACCTTGCAATGTGGAAAGTGGAAGAAAGTTGACATCTCGTAAAACCAACCCCAAACTTGCCAAACCCACAGCGTTTACTGTACCGAGTTTATTATTCTCATTATTTTATTTATTTATACAGGGGTAACTGACTGGTCTCGTTTCCAGCAGTGCCCTATTTAAAGGCAGAAAAAAATGCAATAGAAAACCCAAATAAGCAAATAGTAAAAATGTGTTACAATATTTACAATACAGTACAATAGTTAAGTTTTGACCAAATCAAGAATACTCTTCAACTCCCAAATCCTCCAATAAAAGTTTAAATTGTTCAACAGACACAAACTGTTCTTATTTCTATTCCTGTTGAACCTTGTTCCATTTATCAAAGAAAATCGAAATCAGAAAAATGTTAGTAGTAACTACTGCATGAAGTCAACATCTAATGAGCTGTCAAATTTGAAAGCGTCACTTGTGGATATAAAACCACACACACAAAAAGATGCATGGGATGCTATTACTCGTTCAGTGAACACTGAGTAAAAAAGTATATACAGTATCTGTGCATGGCACAGTTTGTCTGCTGCGCTGCATGCACGTATAGCGCACAAGACAAGGCTGTGGTTGGATCGTACTTAAGCACCTCCTTTACCGGCCTATTTTTATCCTTCTTTAGCCTTGTAGTTCCATCTGCTCCAGTCACACCCTCTACTTCCCATCCTTTAAACACATATCCAAATATTCAAACTACATTCACAAAACCCCTGACTGCTCTGGCAAAAATCTAATAATGTTTTCAGATCATACATACAGCGAGTAAAAATCTAAAAACTACAGAGCATTCATTAGACACTACATCAGAAAATGGAGAACACAGCGTCCAGGGCATGTAGTTACAGATTTTCTTTTACTGCTCAAAAATATTAAAGGAACACTTTGAAAACACATCAGATCTCAATGGGGAAAAAAATCATGCGGGATATCTATACTGATATGGACTGGGTAATGTGTTAGGAACGAAAGGATGCCACATCGTTTGATGGAGATGAAAATGATCTACCTACAGAGGGCTGAATTCAAAGACACCCCGAAAATTAAAGTGAAAAAATGATGCGGCAGGCTAGTCCATTTTGCCGAAATTCCATTGCAGCAACTCAAAATGGTACTCAGTATTGTGTATTGCCCCCACGTGCTTGTATGCATGCCTGACAACGTCGGGGCATGCTCCTAATGAGATGACGGATGGTGTCCTGGGGTATCTCCTACCAGATCTGGACCAGGGCATCACTGAGCTCCTTGACAGTCTGAGGTGCAACCCGGCGGCGTCGGATGGACCGAAACATAATGTCCAAGAGGTGTTCTATTGGATTTATGTCAGGCGAGCGTGGGGGCCAGTCAATGGTATCAATTCCTTCATCCTCCAGGAACTGCCTGCATACTCTCGCTACATGAGGCCGGGCATTGTCGTGCACCAGGAGGAATCCAGGACCCACTGCACCAGCGTAGGGTCTGACAATGGGTCCAAGGATTTCATCCCAGTCAGGCAGTCAGGGTGCCGTTGTCTAGCCTGTAGAAGTCTGTGCGTCCCTCCATGGATGTGCCTCCCCAGACCATCACTGACCCACCACCAAACCGGTCATGCTGAATGATGTTGCAGGTAGCATTACGTTCTCCACGGCTTCTCCAGACCCTTTCACGTCTGTCACATGTGCTCAGGATGAATCTGCTCTCATCTGTGAAAAGTGCAGGGCGCCAGTGGCGGACCTGCCAATTCTGGTGTTCTATGGCAAATGCCAATCGAGCTCCACGGTGCCGGGCAGTGAGCACAGGGCCCACTAGAGGACGTCGGGCCCTCAGGCCACCCTCATGAAGTCTGTTTCTGATTGTTTGGTCAGAGACATTCACACCAGTGGCCTGCTGGAGGTCATTTTGTAGGGCTCTGGCAGTGCTCATCCTGTTCCTCCTTGCACAAAGGAGCAGATACCGGTCCTGCTGATGGGTTAAGGACCTTCTACGGCCCTGTCCAGCTCTCCTAAAGTAACTGCCTGTCTCCTGGAATTTCCTCCATGCTCTTGAGACTGTGCTGGGAGACAAGACTTCTGGCAATGGCACGAATTGATGCGCCATCCTGGAGGATTTGGACTGTCTGTGCAACCTCTGTAGGGTCCAGGTATTGCCTCATGCTACCAGTAGTGACACTGACCCTAGCCAAATGCAAAACTAGTGAAAAAAAGTGAGAAAAGATGAGCAGGGAAAAAATTTCAATGGCCTCCACCTGGAAAACCATTCCTGTTTTGGGGGTCGTCTCATTGTTGGCCCTCTAGTGCACCTGTTGTTAATTTCATTAACACCAAAGCAGCTGAAACTGATTAACAGCCCCCTCTGCTACTTAACTGACCAGATCAGTATCCCAGAAGTTTAATTGACTTGAATGCAATACTCTGATTAAAAAGTGTTCCTTTAATTTTTTTGAGCAGTGTATATGTATATGTATGTATGTTTGTATATACTGTATTTATATATATATATAAAAAACATTTTTTTTATTTTTTATTTATTTATTTATTTATTTATATATTGATGTTCCCTACCTCAAAACCTTATGTCTATCTTATGTTAAATGTTATATTGTGCATTTTTTGTATATACTTGTATACATTGTTTAATATTCTATGCCATGTACCTTGGGTGTCTAGAAAGGCACCTATAAATTAAATGTATTATTATTACTGTATTATTACAAATCTGGCGCGATACTTCCTAACGTTCTAAAACTGCACTTGGCGATTTGACAAGCCAAGTCTTTTGCGATGTCATGCAACGACTTCAGCCGCCTTGCAACTGCTAGTTCACACCGCTGCTACTTCTGTCTGCGAAGCGAATTGTTTGTTACAAGTTTGTTTGGAGGGTACGCTGTATGTATTTTACCTGGGAGTGTGCACGCGAGGTGATTGACAGGCAGGTAGCCCTTACTCCTTGCAAAAACTCTCCTGATTGGTTGGGGATAGGCGGGCATCCCTAGATTTTTTAAAAAGCTGAATACAGTGCCCAGGGCGCTCATAGATAGCGCACCTTCTCTCTTTAACATTTGGTTTAATGATATCCTCCAGGAGGTATGTAATAAACGTAAAAAAAACATAAAAAAAGGTAATTTATTGCTAGAAATTCAAACGTACATACCACACCTTTAAGGCGCCAAAAATAGGCCTAATAATAGTAATAACAAGAAGAATATAATTTTGCGATAACAAGATGTGTGCGTCATCACTGACGCATCACATAACTACAGTAAATTAATAGCACATTATAGTACACTCCAAAACGTTGGCCACTAGAAAACCAAAGTCAAGGAGAGATTCATTCTGCCTCAGCATTATGTCTGTGTGCTGGGTCCGGCCAGAGGACTTCGTCCACATAACATACTACGTTGTCCCTTGTGTGTGTAAATGATGACAACTGTGTGGAAGTTGTGTTTACCATTTTTCCACACTAGTCCATCGCAGCACAAATCGTGTTTTAGAGAGTGAGAATGTGTTTTGAGTTTTGCAAATTGTGTCTAACTATGTCAACTTGTATAAGGTTTTGCCAAAAGGGTTAATGATTTGAAAAATTGGTTTAGGCCACTAATAATTTGGTTCAGAGAACGGTATTTAGTGTTTTAGCATTTGTGAAAAACTGCAATATGCAGACTGTACTTTCTTTGAAAACAGTTTTAAATTCTACAGAAAAAATTACCTGAGCAGATTATTTTTTAGGATATATAAACTGGGCTTTACACTAGCACAATTCTGTAAAGATAATGATAAAGTACTTATGATAAGATCTTAAGATCTATCTTATAAGATAATAAAGTACTGAAAAAGCAGCACTAAACTAATTAGAAAAGGTCATTTGAAAGCTATTCTAAATGTCTGTGTCTTACAGAGAAGACCCTCTCAGGATAACCCTTGGCTCTCATGTTGGTATCGTGGACTTGCTTCAGGATCATCCAGGCTTCATCGTGTTTGCCGTTCTAGGACACAATCACACAGACAAGCACAATAAAAATAACACAGAGCAACAGTGGTTGTATAATACTCAACCCCAACAGCCAAGCTGCATTCACTCAGCTGTAAATTGTGTATGTAATATTGTCTCCTTTAAATCAAACATATGTATCAAATTTTGCTAACTGTCATATTCCTCCATACTTTCATGTGTCGGGGCTGATTACTACCTGTAGAAGTACGCACAGTTTGACCAAAGTAGTAATTTAAATAAGGATCAAAATATGACTGTGGCTGGTACAGTAGATGGACTGACCTCCAGGTAAAAGCGAGGGCTCTCCGGCATGGTGGTGAGGGCAGATATGGCCGCCACAGAAGGGAGTGCACACACCATCACAAACACTCGCCAGCTGTGGAACTGGTAGGCAGAGCCCATCTGGAAACTCCAGCCTAGTGTCAAGAGTATGCAAAACAAAAGTGTTACTTATGTATAAATCCCAGTTAAATCATGTAGCATAAATGCATTTGTTAGCATTATATTCTCCTGTATCTAGATTGTATCAAAACAATTTCATATGATCCATCCCTGTGTAGCTTCCCATAGAAAAGCAAAATCCAAAAATGAGATATTACTAGGGTGTAATTTTTTCTCCTAGTCATAAATAATACATTTGTGAATCTTAAATGAGACTTTGAGCTTTGTCTCTTCCTTCTCAAAATCTCAGGCGAAATAGTAACAATCTCACATTTGTCTGAAACGTAGCAGTAAAGGCTCAGAATAGTTTCTAAGTATTTAAGACAAGTATTTTTTATCTCAATTAAAGCTCATCCAAGTCTCAAAATCAAGTTCTCTTTTACTTCCCTTCTCTTGCTCTTAAGAGGCCTTTAGGAGCAAGTCAGAAACAAACGAGCACAAATGAGTCAAAATTAAGAACGCATTTATTGCTCCTACACAACAATGAGACATTGCATTTTTCCTCTGGGTTGGCAAGTGTAACCCAGGTCTAAAGCAGAGTAATACATACTAAGTAAATAGTCATAAATAGTGAATTAAATAACAATAAATACATTTCATATTTTATATTAATACATAATTCATAGTAATACATATAAGAATCTTTATCATACAATTTTAAATAGAATATATGCTAATATAGAATTATTTTACAATCCATTTAATTGAACTTGACCTCCGACCTCTGTGACCCATATCCCTCCTTTTCCCAGTGTAGCTAGCTGCTCAGAGAGCAGAACGAGGTCAACTACGACAAGAAGCACTAGAGAGAAAAGAAAAGGCATGTAGAGCCAGAATATTTGTATATATAATGTGAAAGATTGAAAGTTTACTTGAACAAAATGGAAGTTGGTGACTGTAAAAACAGTTGAAAGATTAACCAAGACGGGTTTTGGTGAGTTTTACTTAGTTTTTGTTGAGTTTGAATGAAGTTGTTTCATGACGGGCTAACAAAGTGCAAAGCTAAGTTTAGTTCGGTAACTTACAGAATATGTATAGTAATCTTTTAATAAGTGTAAAATGTTTTCATGACAATTCTTTGAGTTTTATTTTGTATTTCATGAGCAAGTGTGATGATAGGAAAGCTAAGAGTGAAACAATTTTCCGCCGCCATTTTAAGTTGACTTTTGTGAAGTATGGCATGTAGCTGCAGTTCATGCAAGAAGTGTCAGACAAGGCCTGTCCGAAGTGTTCCATGCCTAGGCATGATGGACAAAGGTCGTGCCCATCCTCGGCCTGATGAGGAGCCAAGCACGATCTACATGCATGAGATCCAAGCACGCTGAATAGCAGATAGCTAACAGATTGGCTTGTTTGTGGGAGAAGCGGAAGCACCCCAATAACAGAAAAAAATTCTGTGGGGTTAGAATATAGCAAAAAGCAGAAACACTTTAAAGCTATTATTGAACTGAAGCACTGGGCAGGTACAATCAGTAGTGAATACAGGTAATGTAGGTAAAAAATAACCAGGTAGTCGATGTGCAAGGCAAAAACACCTATCAGCAGCATAAAAAAAACAACTACTGAACTGTTAAAGCGGTACCACGGTGGACCGAAGCTAGTCAATACACGAGGCTTAGCTGACTATGCTTATCAGGCTAAAGTAACGGAGCTAGTAATTAAGCGCCAGATAGGATAATACTTACATTGGTTCGAACTGGCGGGCGAAGCCGTTAAATCTAGTTTGTTATCCGGCAGGACAAAATGAGTAATCGCAAGCCTCTAGAGGACAAATTTGTGGTTCCATCCAATCGGTTTCGAGGCTAAAAGTGACACTCACTTACACTAGTAGTGTACAATAGCTGTCCACGGTAATAGCCATCTGCGAGAAGATAAAAGGAGCAGATTTCTGGTTGACATGGTCTTATAAAGGGGGTGTGTTGCCCATGTCATCCCAGGTCACACGTGACTTTGTTGTTATATTTACTCGACCACGTGAGCGCGAGATGGATAATATCCAGTGTTAAGCACTGCCTCTGGCAGTCAGTATGAATTAAATAGAACCACATATGTTTAATTTGATGATTGTGAAGTTGTAGAACACCTATTGATGAATATTATTTTATTTTCTGTATGGCCTGTCATACAGGCCAGGTTTTTCGCTTTCCCCTGAAAGCTTAAAGACGTGGAAATGGATTCTTCAAGTGTGCTTAACTGTAAGAAACAACAGCGCATACAGGACATCAGATGGCGAGCCACACCCAAGGAGTTTCTAAGGACTAAATAGATTAATCAACAACCAAACGGTTTGATCTATCAGGATATTGCTCCGCCATTGTTGCGGTAGAGTTGTGGACCCCTTTTTCCTCATTCATAATAGAGCTGACCTTAATTGGTATTGATGGAATAACAAGAACATATTGGTATTGTATTGTATTTTATTATATTATAGTGTGACATTGTATTTAAATGTTGATGTTTACTGTAATGACATCGGAATTGAGTGGTAAATGTTGATCACGTTTCGCCTGTAAGGTTTAACATAAAGAATCAATTAACATATAAAAACAAATTATAGAGATACTTACCTGTTCACCTGAAAATAAGAAAGAGTTAACTCTGAAGAAAAAAATTGTTAAAAGTAAATAGGTTAAACCTGCTTGTTAAAAATAGGGCTGTTCCTATGACAAATAGACTGGTCTGATCTTGAATAATATTTAGTTGACACTAAACAACCTAAAATTATCTATTCTAAATAAAGAAGGATAAACAAATAGGGGTTAAGTGTAACTTACCTGCCTTTCACCTACTGTGACTGTTTGTATACGTACATGTGTATTTTGTTGTTAGTAAACTGACGGCTTGTTCATTTAAACTCTGGTCTCTGGTCTACTTTTTTATTTAGCTCAACTGCTCTTTCAAACCTAAAACTGGTCCAGTGGCTTATAGTTGCCTGTGATAGAGTGACACAGCAGCTGGTAATGGAAATTGAATGGCAGACTGGGATATCGAATTACTGATTACTTGACTGGTTGACTGATTTAAATACTGAGTGAAAATGGATTCACAGGCCAACTGATTTAAACATTGATTTTATTTCTCACCATAATGGGGGATGATAGCCCAGGCCATGGCTGATGCATAGATACCACCAATCATCCAGAACATGCAGAGCCAGCTCAGGTGTTCACCCCTCTTCTCCTGCGCCAGGAACTCTGAGTAGTAGGAGAACACAATGGGGATAGAGCCTCCAATACTTCAGAGGTGAAAGAGATAGTGTTGAAAAAAAGTCAGAGGTGGAGGAGTGAAAAAGAAATGAAAAAGAGACAAAGGAGAGTAAATTAAGAAATGAATAAAAGTGATGGTCATACATTAAATCAACAGTAGACTCAACTCCCCAAATCATCAGTAGCTAGAATGGAAACAAAATCATCAAATGGCATAAAATATGCACTTTTCATCACATTAACTTCGTTAAGACAACCCCACTCATTTCAACAGAGAGAAAACGATTCATTTAAGACTCCAGAAAGTTACAGACGTCAGTTTTTAGGGGCTTGTCCAGAAGTGCCCTAAGGGGTGTGACTTTTTCTCTCACCCAACACCAGAGGCCAGGCGACAGAAGAGGAAAGAGCTGTAGCCCTGGACGAAGGATGAGAAGAAGGCAAAGACGCTGTTGATGGACAGCGAGATAAGCAGCGTTTGTCGCCGGCCAATGCGGTCAGCCAGACCACCCCATACAAAGGCGCCCACCATCATGCCTAGGTAGACGATTAGACCTGGAGGAGAGGGGGAAAACCAGTGGCGGCACACATTATTATTATTGCATTCAGTATAGTGCTTTACTTTGGTCTAAAACGATGGCCGCGCCTATGTCTATGGCTGCTTGACATCACCGGCTACCCGGTCTGTTCATCCTACTTCTGTTTGTTTCTTTCTGTCTAAAATGGTTCAAACCTTAATTGTCTACGATCGGCAAACACTACTAGCCTACGGAACATCTTCAACCGCTGTCTGTGATCCAGTTTCTGGAGAAAGGATTTTCCATTGTTCCCTGGTAGCCGTACTGCCAGGAGAAACATGTTCAAGTTCAAGTAGTCTTTATTATCCTCAAGGGGCAATTTGGTTTACAGCCAGCAGTTACCACATAAAACAGGCAATAATAAATAGACAACATTTACAGAGTCATCATCATCATCATCATCTTCATCCGCTTTGTCCGGGGTCGGGTCGCGGAGGTAGCAGTTCCAGCAGGGCATCCCAAACTTCCCTTTCCCGGGCCACATTAACCAGCTCTGACTGGGGGATTCCAAGGCGTTCCCAGGCCAGTGTGGAGATATAATCCCTCCACCTGGTCCTAGGTCTGCCCCGCGGCCTCCGCCCAGCTGGACATGCCTGGAACACCTCCCTAGGGAGGCGGCCAGGTGGCATCCTTACTAGATGCCCGAACCACCTCAACTGGCTCCTTTCTACGCAAAGAAGCAGCGGCTCTACTCCGAGTCCCTCACGAATGGCTGAACTTCTCACCCTATCCCTAAGGGAGATGCCAGCCACCCTCCGGAGGAAACTCATTTCCGCCGCTTGTATCCGCGATCTCGTTCTTTCGGTCATGACCCATCCTTCATGACCATAGGTGAGAGTAGGAATGAAGATAGACCGGTAGATTGAGAGCTTTGCCTTCTGGCTCAGCTCTCTCTTCGTCACAACGGTGCGATAAAGCGACTGCAACACCGCACCCGCTGCTCCAATTCTCCGGCCCATCTCTCGTTCCATTTTCCCCTCACTCGAGAACAAGACCCCGAGATACTTGAACTCCTTCACTTGGGGTAAAGACTCATTCCCTACTTGGAGTAGACAATCCATCGGTTTCCTGCTGAGAACCATGGCCTCAGATTTGGAGGTGCTGATCCTCATCCCAGCCGCTTCACACTCGGCTGCGAACCGATCCAATGAGTGCTGCAGGTCGCAGACTGATGATGCCATCAGGACCACATCATCTGCAAAAAGCAGTGATGCAATCCTCTGCCCACCAACCCGCAGCCCCCTCCCCGCGGCTACGCCGTGAGATCCTGTCCATGAATACCACAAACAGGATAGGTGACAAAGCGCAGCCTTGGAGGAGGCCAACCCTCACCGGAAACGAGTCCGACTTACTGCCGAAGACCCGGACACAGCTCTCGCTTTGGGAGTACAGAGATTGGATGGCCCTGAGTAGAGACCCCCTCACCCCATACTCTCGCAGCACCTCCCACAGTATCTCCCGGGGAACCCGATCATACGCCTTCTCCAAATCCACAAAACACGTGTAGACCGGATTGGCATACTCCCAGGCCCCCTCAAAGATCCTCGCGAGGGTAAAAGCTGGTCCGTTGTTCCACGGCCAGGCCGGAAACCGCATTGTTCCTCCTCAATCCGAGGTTCGACTATCGGTCGAACCCTCCTTTCCAGCACCCTGGAGTATACTCTCCCGGGGAGGCTGAGTAATGTGATGCCTCTGTAGTTGGCACACACTCTCCGGTCCCCCTTTTTGAACAGGGGAACCACCACCCCGGTCTGCCACTCCTTAGGTACTGTCCCCGACTTCGACGCAATGTTGATAAGACGTGTCATCCATGACAGTCCCTCAACACCCAGAGCCTTCAGCATTTCTGGGCGGATCTCATCAACCCCTGGGGCTTTGCCACTGTGGAGTTGTTTGACTACCTCAGTGACCTCCGCCAGGGAGATTGATGCTGATCCCCCATCATCCTCCAGCCCTGTCTCTACTATGTAGGGTGGGTTTGTCGGGTTCAGGAGTTCCTCAAAGCCCTCTCTCTCTCTGCTCCTTCCACCTCCCAATCACCTTGTCAGTTGAGGTCAACAACGTCCCATCCTTACTGTATACAGCTTGAATGGTTCCCTGCTTTCCCCTCTTGAGGTGTCGGATGGTCTTCCAGAACCGCTTTGGCGCCAGCCGAAAGTCCTTCTCCATGGTTTCTCCAAACTCCTCCCACACCCGCTGCTTTGCTTCTGCCACGGCCGAGGCTGCAGTCCTTCGGGCCTGTCGGTACCTTGCAACTGCCTCCGGAGTCGCCCGGGACAGCATGTCCCGGAAGGCCTCCTTCTTCAATCGGACGGCTCCCCTGACCACCGGTGTCCACCAGGATGTTCGAGGGTTACCGCCCCTTGAGGCACCTAAGACTTTGAGACCACAACTCTCAGACGCAGCTTTAGCAATGGAGGCTTTGAACATCGCCCACTCCGGTTCAATGCCCCCAGCCTCCACAGGGATGCCAGAGAAGCCCCGCCGGAGGTGTGAGTTGAAGACCTCCCGGACCGGGGACTCCTCCAGACGTTCCCAGTTCATCCGCACTACACGTTTGGGCTTACCAGGTCTGTCCAGAGGTTTTCCCCGCCACCTGACCCAACTCACCACCAGATGGTGATCAGTTGACAGCTCTGCCCCCCTCCTCACCCGAGTGTCCAAAACATATGGCCTCAGGTCCGATGATACGATAACAAAATCGATCATCGACCTTCTGCCTAGGGTGCTCTGGTACCAGGTACACTTATGAGCATCCTTATGTTCGAACATGGTGTTCGTTATGGCCATTCCATGACTAGCACAGAAGTCCAATAACAAGCCACCACTCGGGTTCAGATCGGGGAGGCCGTTCCTCCCAATCACGCCTCTCCAGGTGTCTCCATCATTGCCCACATGTGCGTTGAAGTCCCCCAGCAAGACTACAGAGTCCCCCTCAGGAGCCCCATACAAGGCTCCATCCAGGGTCTCCAAAAAGGCCGAATACTCCGAACTGCTGTCTTTAATTAATTGTCTGTGCCTACGCACCGAACAGCATTAATTAATTATTAACTAAATTGCTGTGATATTAACCCTATATTATCAGCATGTATTCTGTGGCTGAGTGATATGAGGCAGCAAAACATCGATGTTGTTGCTAGCAACAGCTGTACTTTAGCCAGTACCAATGCCATATGCAGGAGGTCAAAAGCAAGATAGTAAACCGCTGGTGTTGGCGTGAGACAGAGAGAGAATTAGATGAAGGCGTGAAAAAGAGAAACACAACATCCCTCTGTAGAGAAACAGTGGGGGAAGGGTGTAGAAATAAGACAGAGGAAGAGGGAGAGAAAAAAGAGGAGGGGGTGCAGGAACAGTCTATGAGTTAACGGAAGTTGGTGACAGAGCTCTGTGCGTCTCCAGGGCTGTGGAACATTGTGCGTGTATGTGTGTGTGTGTGATATTGTGTGTAATGAAGGGGGTAGGGCCAGCAAAAGATATAAATAGCTGTGTTTCCCTTTCTGTGAGTGCGCACAGGGCTTTTTGAGTGAGCCAGAGGCAGAATCTCCTTCCCAGAGACAGAAAGCGTGAATTCTGGCCTTTTGATTGAGCAAGCCAGCCACCATTTTCCTTACAACTGTGCAACCAACACAGAGCTAAAATGCTAAAGCGGACAATCTTTCACAAAAGCTTCTTCCAGATTTGAAGTAATGACAAATCATCAGTTTTAGCTTCATATTTAAGTTTGATTCCAAAGGTGTCATCCTCAAACCTCTTGTGGAGAGTAAGGTTTGTGTCCTCCATGTGCTTAACAAATCAAACTGATGCAACTCAGTTATAGTTGCCTTTCTGGATTAATTTGTATTGTCCTACGTTACTCACCACAGTTAAGTGTATGTCTAATCTATGCTTTCATTTTTTTAAACAAGGAGACATGAAGAATGTTTCTTTTAATCCTCACGGCTAAAACAACAAAGTATCTGAAATCAACAGGCTAGCATACAGGTAGCCTGAAGATCAAAAGAGGCAATGTCACATTGGTTAAACTACTCTGATCTAACTCGGGGTTAACAAGGCAAGTCGGATTTAAACATAGACATATATAGATATATGATATATCCTGACATTATCAACGTGCTGTCTTCCGGGGTTCAAATATACGGCGCATGAGCCATTTGCCAAATTATCTGCTTACGTGGCCAACCGCACCCCTTTTATGTGAACGCGCACAAACTCTATGGAGTTAACACTGACTTAACTAACACACATCTTAATCACCGTTGTAGTACTGTTTAACACCCATTTGAATAATCAGAGTTTGTCAACTCCGAGTTTCCTTGTCAACATGGAGTTAGATCGGAGTAGTTTAACCTCCGTTCGTAGGCCCCAGCTCCAGAGCAGGTTAGGTGTGCAGCATAAATTACCATGACGATTTACCCTGGCAAAAATGTACTCACCTTCGCGGTACAGGTAACCCCAGGTTAAACCTGAAGTTACCTCGCTAACCCAAAATCCCCCCAAAAAATGTATAGCTCTGCATTAATTAATGTATAGTCGTAAGACAAGTAGGTTAAGAGGGCCCTGTTCAACGCTTTAAATTTTATAAATTTGACACATGGTACCACACACCCATCGATACTATAACGTCTAAACCTTACACCAACCACTAAAATATGAACATAGAAATATACCTGTCTCAAATGTCCCAATGGGACCGCGGCTTTGCAGAAGATAAAACCATAGAGCATTATCAAAACAAGTTCGCTTCTAATCCGCAAGTGCTGGCATTGCATATAGGCGCAACATAAAGCTGCATTTTGGAATGTTTTTCAATGGTCTGCAATAGCAGTTTACGCTTCTCAAAAGCAAATGTGTGAGAGCATGTGAAGAGGGTCATTTGTGTGACTCTTAATGCGTGAGAGTTGGCAGTTCTACTAACCCTTTGAGCCATCACTCCATATTTGTTCCATGTGATTGCTAGTAGTTAGCGAACTACCAACTAATCGGCTACAAGCAATTGTGGCACAGTGCGCCAAAACTATTTTGTGTGTGAGTGTGCGTGTGTGTGTCCAATCTAAAGTGCTGGCGCACTTTGACTCATACACACAATAAAATCGAGTAAAATGTAAAAAAAATAAATGTATCTTGTGACCCGCGACCCCCAGGTTGAGAACCACTGTTCTAGAGGACCCTAGTCTCGATTCCAGCTTTCTACACATTGGTGTGAAAGAACGAGATTTGGAGGGATGGCCACGCGGGACATGGGCCAAATCCCAATTGCCTATTTGACACCCCTTGGCCCTAGCCCTTCGTTTTGCTTTTCGACTTGCCCCTCGAAACGGAGTCACAAGGGCTAAGGGTTGCAATCTGGCCCTACGAATTGGGACAACCCTTGATGATCCTCATGCGTCATAAGTAGTCGTGGAAGGAATTGATTTGACAAAATAGACGCGACAAAAAAAAAAAAAAACAGAGTTTGTTGCCGGACATTTCAAATCTCACAATACCGTCTTCTCGCGTGGGCATCCTTTTTCGTTGTCAGCAGCCAATCGGGAAAAAAATGAAAAAGAAGACGGCTAGCAGAAAATGCTGGTGGATCAGTTTGAGGTTTGTATGATAAACTGCAAACAAGTTGTGTTGTTGTTAGCCTACATACACATGCTAACTAGCATGTACAGTGACTTGGTAACTAACGTTAGTGTTGGGTCAACCCGTTTGTGATACACACGTAATGACAAATGAATGACCGTGTTTACTTTATCAATTTGTGGGATGATCTGTATGCTAGTCGGGCAGGAGAATACCATGCACACACACTGTCTGTGACTATCAACGTGTCTGTTTGTTTTTTACAGGGCAAGACAGAACCCTTCCACAGGTTGCATCCTTCTAGTTCTGGGTGATGGTAGCTTTCCCTGTTTGGACTCACCAATCTGTCTAATCACACTACAAAGAGCCCATTAATGGACACATCCAAGGTGCTTCAATTATTACCCTTAACATAAGAATCAGTTATTCATGCTCACAAACAATCTGACAGAAAGAAAATATTGCACTGTATTAGTCCACATTGGCATCAGTCAGCTTAATTTTACCCTGTTACCCTCTTATCACCTAAGATTGTCATTGTCATGTCGATTCAGGTATAAAGGTATTGTGCGGTTTATGTGAATGTACCAAAACTTGTATAAGTATACAAATAAAACGTGTGCTTCTGAAGTTACTGACATCTGACCAGTGTAATCACAATGTAAACAAATCAGTCATCACACAAACAGGAACTTGTGTAATGCAAGGGTAAAAAATTGCACATAACACAACAAGCCAACATGAAATTAAGTGTTTGGCATTTGATCGCTTTGTAGCTCAAACCGGCCTAAGAACCGCTCTGTTTACGCCTCACTCTCCTCATGGTGCTTCTGCTCTTTAGCACTTTCCTGTGTTAGAAAATCCACCATACAATTTGTTTTTCTCCTCATATTCTTTCTCGGTGTAGGGGTTGGGGAGCTTGGGGTAGAGATGGGAGAGGCTGCCATGAAGAAGATGTGCCCAAAGTGGAGGGTTCGGGCTCTGGTGTCAGCACTCATTGTGAGCTATACAATATCCTGAAAGAAAACAAAACATGAGAATTAATTATATGCCAGAACTGGATGATATGGCCATGTGTTACGTATAACTATGTTAACTTAATTTCTGTGAAACAAGGACGTGTCCATTCTTATATCAAAAGATCAATAATAATAAAAAATGCCAGGCTGTTTGTTCAGATTGATCCGATTTAAAATAAAACAATGCTATTGCTTGGGATAACTGTAAACTATAAGGGTGACAAGCCCAGATTATCAAAATAACAGGTATGTTTATTTTATTGCACGGAGGAAAGGTGAATCATATTGAAAATAGCATGTGTTCAGGTGGGGTTTTTCTAGCTTTTACCTCCCTTCTATTGCATTAACGGTATTATCACAATGACATTTGCTATTTATCTGATGGAGGTAGAAAAGCATAAAAGCTCACGATTCGTTCAAAACTTATGTTTCACGCTATCAATCGATCAAACAAGTTATCAAATAAAGAGCAACACTGCTTCATGACATAACCAGGCCACTTCATCATGATCAAAAGCAGTGCTTTGTACTGTGTGTTTGTACCCTGCCAGTCTGCACTGACGTTAGAGGAGCAGAAACAAGCGCAGCAACTTCGCTGCTGGACCTGAGTTCATTTGGTGCATTTTTCATATCGATATGCCATCATAATGGGGAAGTACAACATGGAAATATGCACAAATCAGCCTGTGTTGAAACTTTAGCTAACTAGCTAGAAACAATAGCAAACTAGCAATCTTTTTGTTATGCTTGTCATAAAGAAAAGGTCTATAATAAATAGAAACGATATTAAACTAAGAAGATACAGGGTTATCGTAATTTTTTACTCTTTATTAGCAAAGAAAATACTTACATTTGTGGTTTTCTTTTTTTACCAATGTAGTATGCCTCCATCTTGCCGGTGATTCACAATGCTTTTTGGGAGATTTCTTCTAACCCTCGTTTTCAAGTGTGCCTTTGGAAAATCTCCGTTTCGAGGGCTACTTGGCCCTTCCCCTAACCCTTAGCTCTCAATCACAAGGGAATTGGGACAACACTAGCCCTACGTGTGAATGCTCAAAACGAAGGGCTAAGGGTTAGGGCCAAGGGGTGTAATTGGGATTGGGCCTTAGAAGACCCCCACTTGCTGGCTCATCTGGCTAGTCTGAGTTTGACCTAGTTTCGCGCACCAAATAGCTAGAGGAAGATGCTATAACATATTTAACTTAAAATATCTACAGGTGCAGATGCCAATGATGTTGTCGCTGATTTAGTGCCCTTTTCAAGATGATCTTTCAATGAAAGGACTGACATAGTGAAAAACACCGAAAAAAACACCCTAAGATTTAGATCTCAATGTCTTGACTTGGTCTTTCTTGCAATGGTATAGTTGTTACCATTATTATATTTTCTATATATTATGCAATTTTACCCTTATTGCCTATGTCAATTTTAATCCACTAATCTGACTAGGCCGCAGGAGGTGCAAACTGGTAAGAAAGACAGTAAATGGCAGTGTAAGGAGTGTCAGATCACCCTGTGTGTGATACTTGACAAAAACTGCCATCGATCACTATCACAGTCAGGGACCACTGAAATATTTTTTTGAGGGTGTTAAAACATTTTTTACTCTAAAAACGAGTACGGACAATGGTCACAACATTGTAAATAGTTTTTGTAGCAAAGTGTTCCAATAAGGTGCTATACACTTCCTTAAGATGCCAGACACCAGTGTCTACACCATATCTGAATATGACTTTACTTTCATGCTTGTTTTGCTGTTTTACTAATAAAACTGAAGAAATTCAATGGCCTTTTTTTTTTTTATTATGGCCATTTTGTCTTATTTTACAATCTAAAAATATGTGGTTTGGGTGCCACACTAATAGCCTCAACTGTACTGAATCGGGGGATATGTGTTACTTTACTGTACTACCAGAAATTACTGCAATATTGTTTAAAATGTAAAGAAATGAAAAACAGCCATTAAAGCTCCTAGGTCTCAAAGTGGTTCGAATATTTTGGTCCACTGTGTCAAATGGTGATTTGCGGTCAAGGAGAATTAAAATGGAGTACTGGCCTGAGTTGGCTGCAAGCAGTAAAGCATTTGTGACCATGACCAGAGCAGTCTCAGTGCTGTGTAGGAACCAGAAGCCATATGAAAATTTTTTAAAGATCTGAATGTTGTTCATGAAAGAATTCAGTAGTTTTTTTAAAACATGTAAATAGTTGATAAGAATGGCAACTTCGAAATGGGTCTAAAATTACTTCAAACAGAGGGATCTAGAGAGGGCTCTTTTAAGAGGGCTTAACCGGTGGCATGTTTAAAATAGAAAGGGAATATACTAGTAGACAGAGAGCAGTTTAGAATGGCAAAAATATTTGTCAAAGTGGGAATGTAGTCAGGACCGGGCGATGATTTTTGAAAGTACAACAGTGTGTTCCAAGGGTTGACAGTGAGATTTCACTGAATTGGGTTCATGTTGTTGGGCAGGTATCAACAATAAAGGACCCATAATGTCAGATTTGGAATATTTCTTTGTCTAGTATTGTTTTATCACTCAGAGGGATTGTACCATCAACATGGAAAAGTAAAACCTGTGCCGATTGTATTTTCTCTAGTTCAGCTCTGACAACACATCAGCCCTATTTTACAAGCCGTTCTGAATTGCAGCCTGTTAGTAGAAAAAGGAAGTCAATATAACTGACCAATCACGGACTCTAGCTACTCTGGCAGCAGCCATGACAATAGCTGAACGTTACTATCCATAGCAAATGACATAACTCAGCTAGAAAGTTAATGAGCAATGGGCATCAACTCGCGTTCACCACTGAAAACAGCATGTGAGTCGGAAGGGAAGAAAGAGGCACCCTAGAATAATTAATAAAAAATATTATAATTTTTTTAGTGTTCAAAGATTTTTAAATATGCTTCTTAAACACTAAGGAATTGCACAATAAATGTATGATTATCTATGTTATGGGAACTTTAAGCTCTCTACAATCAGTGTTAATGTGCTGCCGAATCGCCTTCAAATCTTTCTGGGAACGAATCAACTGGCTGGCTAGGTGTTGGACCAATCATAGAATTTACGGTTTTAAAAAGGATTCTGGGTTTGTGATCCCAGTTTAGAGATCAGTTCAGAAAAATAGTTGCTCCTTGCCTCTTTGATTTTACACTGATAAATTAGCATTAGATTTAGATTATAGTAGAGACCTATATAATTTTACTGACATGGCATTGGACAAATCTATGTGAAAGAAAAACAACACAGTTAAGGTGCACCTGTCAGACACACAAGTACATGTTGCATACGTTTTTTCCCCACAATCTGACAGAATTCAAATGTATCCAACCCATTCAGTCCTTTAAATTTCAGAAACACATTTCTCTTACTAGGCTGTAAGGCTATTAAATTCCATATATATCTCTACTGGGCAGCATGGTGGCTCACAGCAAGAAGGTCCTTGGTTTGAACCCCAAGGGACTTCTTGCGTGGAGTTTGCATGTTCTCCCCGTGTTTGTGGGGTTTTCTATCGGGGGCTCCGGTTTCCTCCCACTTACAAAAAAAACATGGGTTAATACTCCTATCAGTCCCCTGCCAATAGAACTGGAGTCAGTTAGTCGTTCTGTCTGTGTGTGTCTAATCAGTGTGTGCAAAAGTCTGTTGCAATATGTTGGGTGAGCAAGTTTAGTGCAAATTGGCTGCCATGGTATCACCCAGACAGATTGTTGTGTGTCTGTTCGTTGTGTCTGTTTGTTGGTTGGCAACCAATTTGTAAAGCACTTTGAGCCCAGAGAAAAGCGCTAAAACTAAATCCAATGAAGTATTATTATTATTATTATTACTGAATGGGTAGGCCATGTGAAGACTACAGAGACTACATTCTTGAATAATTTTGTTTCCAGGAGGTAGCAACCCTTAGGGCCCACTTACAGTCAAACCTGTAGAACAGCATGCTGTCATGTGAGTCATCCATGTTATGACTGCCTATTACATGGCCAATGTTATTGACTACATAGTATATGGCCAAACCAAATTAGATCAATATTGCAAAAGGGCCTCATAGTCCATGGTGTCCTTGCTCACTAGCAAAATCTGTGCAATAGCAGTAAAGGTAAGATAATAAGTAAGTAAAAAGATACGTTTAAGGGCAGATAGAAGAGACGCACATAAACTAACCAAGCAACAAACTTACTGCATACAGTATCATAGCAACAGGCAAACAGATGCATTGACAACACAGAAAAGCAACTGGGGTTGAATAAAAACCTGAACAAAGTATTTAACAGTTAGGAGAATAAGAACAGACAGAATTGTTAGATTGTTTTTTAGGAAAATAAACCTTTAAAAAACAATGACAACCAAAGTCGGCAATATCAAGCCACCTGTAAAATCAGTAAGGATGTCAAACCATATGAAAGATGGTCTTACCCAGCATGCCCTTGTTGGGTTCGGACAAGCACATGTCCTTCTCAGCGCTGGGCAGCACAAAGCCAACTACAAAAATTTCCACGCCATCAGCCATCAGTGCCAGGCCAAGCACAAAGTAGAGTGTCCACTGGAACTTGCCATGGCCACACTCCTGTAAGATGGTCTCATACTGCTGGGCCAGCTCCTCCTGGTCCTTCCTGCGTTCGCCCTCGAGCGCCGACAGGTCCCGAAACTGCTGCGCATGTGCCGCCATTGCCACACCATCCATGCCAACCTTGCCAGATGACTCTCCGCGCGGGATGCCCTGGTATTCGCCTTCATAGATTTCATCGTCCTCATCATGGCCCTCGGTGGAGTCACTGTGGCCGCCCTCCTCGTCATTAGCCCGGCTGTCATTGCGGTAATAGCCACCACCGTCTTGGTCCTGCACACCTGCGTAGTCTTCATCATCGTCTTCTTCTTCAAATCGTTTGTATGAGCGCTTGGTGTACTCGTCAGCCAGTCTGTCAGCGCTGAGTCCAACTTTCTTGCCTGCCTGCTTCTTGACTACTTTGGCAATATCCTTTGCGCCACGGATAAAGTCTGAACGGCCGTCTCTGTAGCGTCCGTCGTCATCCATTTTGTCTGAGGAGGGTGGAGGTGGCTTACTGCGAGGAACAAGAGATAATCAGGTGTGGCCCAAGCGCATGGGTGTGCAATGGGGCTATTTTATGGAGTCGGAATTCAGCACCACAGATGAGCTCCTTCTTCCAAAACGTTTATGCTTTGCAGTCACCCAGGGTATGAACTTGATGAGGGACACCTATAGAGGATAGAGGAGAACCTTGACTTAGATTGATAGCTAAATCTCCTACCATGGTTAGCACTGTTTTATTCTCATGAAACTACCTGAAGTGTCACATATCACCATTGTAAACACCAACTGCTGAATTATGTAAATTTATTGAAGGACCTTGAACGCTGGCGAGTATCGGCTCATGTCATGATCTGAAGTTGTTCTCAATTTGTAAACTAAAACAGATGCGGCTTAAAAAAGCTCTAACTTGTGGTTATGCCCTATTGATCCGTTAATCACGTTCTCTCCTCCCCCTATTTAGTCATATTCTGTACACCAACTCAATTGCTAATCCTTTTCTTCCTCATTGTTTTTTTTCTCTATCTCCCATCTCTCTCTTGTCTCTCACTAAATTCTAAATGTTTTCCCTATCTTCTCTCATTGCCTCCCCTGGCTGCTTGTCAATGAGTTATTTGTAGACAGGGTGATGGTTTTCTGTTTCATGAACTGTTCTCTTTTGTTCTTGGCTCCATGCTAAGCTCCCTGTGTTGTGCTGCTCGCAGCCCGGGGAGATAGAGGGCAGTATAAAGAGAGCAAGAGGGATTGAAAGAGAAAAAACAACAGCAAGGGAGACACACACACCTATAGACAGAATGAGGGAGGTAAAAAATAAGTACTTTGTAAATCTGTCAGAATACCCTGCTCTTTACCTTGCACATCTTGTTACGCAGCTGCCTCACATTCACAGACAATACAGCAAGGAGAGAAGGCCATTGAGGCCAATGAACTGTACTGTCTGCAGTAAGACACCATACTTAGCTTGGGTATTTTTAAGCAATGTCTGGTTGTATGGAAAATAGATAATGTGATCGATGTGCAGTGGTGTCATTTATGATGTCATTTATTACACAGCATACAAATTAATTTGCATGTGCCAATCTGAAACTGTAAATGGGGTGTGAAAGGTCTATGGGCTAAGATGCTTCTATGCGGTCAGGGGAAGCAGCAGACAGTGCTAAACGTAGCTTGTCCATACACAGTAAAAATTAAAGTTCAGAAAGCATAAATTCAAGGCAACTTACTGCACTAGATTTTTGAGGTCAACTCAAACTCCTAAGTTTTAAAGAAAACCACCTATAGTTGTGCCAACTAATTCTCTTTTGTTCAGATACTGTATCTTCCATATGCATAAAAACTTCAAAGTTTAAGTTTTACATACTAAGAATTTCAAACAACAAACGTGCCAACTTATTATCTTGTAGTTTAGATACTGCATCTAATGTATAAAACAGGGCTGTCAAGCGGTTTAAAAAATGAATCGTGATTAATCGTGTGAGTGTCCATAGTTAATCGTGATTAACCACAAATTAACCCACATTTTTCATCTGATCTAAATTGACCGTAAATGCACTTTTAACAAGGTCGGCTTTCACTGACATTGCGTTCCACATTATCCCTGCCTATAGATTTAGGGCGGAACGGTAGGGACATGTCCCTACCAATGCCGAGGGACCACTGAAATGTCCCTACCAATCATCTAGCACACAGCTTTCATTGAGTCATTTTATCCACTCCAGTGACCCCACGAAAGGGTTAACAGTAAACGTCGCTGACGTTTCCCCTCCCAGCTCCACATAAAATTTGTTTTCATCTGTTTAGTTTACCCTTACCAAAAAGAAGTATACTTCAAGTAAATTTTATCAAGTAAACTTAAGTGAAGTTCAAGTATATTTCTCAAGTATACTTTATGTAGTAAGTATACTAATATCAATACACAAAGTAGTGTACTTGCAGTGTACTGTTTTAATACTTCTTGGGACTAAATTGGCCCAAAAACTTATACTTTTAAGTGTACTTCTAGTGTAACAGTAGTAAGCTTTAAAGTATACTACAAGTGAACTTATAGGTATACTGTAAGCTTACTAGTTATATACTTCTAACCCACTTTACGTTTATGGAAGTGCACTTTTAAGTATACTCTCAGTAAACTATAAGTCTACTAGTTTTTATACTATAAACATACTAAGTTTCCTTTAAGTAAGCTTTAAATGAACATTTTAGTACTGCCCGATCGGAAAAGCGGTGGGCCAACAGTTACAGTAGATATCAACCTATCGCCCAGACCTCTGCATTGATGTCTACCCATTTTGTTCCTGTGCTTGATAGGTCATGTGCTATTGGTTCTCGACAAAGTCCAGGCATAGCAGATAACGCAGGTTAAAATTCTAGACCCGAAATAACTGAAGGGGTGTTTATTAATGAGTACGATGTTCAGAGTCAAGGTTGCTAAATAAAAAAATGCATATGCGTTATATCTTTTACTACGTACGTTTAAGCAGTATTGTATCGTTTTGAGATTGTTCTTGGAACGTAAATCGCAATCCAAATAAATTTAATTATTATTAGTATTACATCGAAGAGCTTGCTGGGATATATGCAAATATATTTCCCCAATGGCCTATCAGGACAGGTTCAAGCGGTCAAGAGTCAAGCGACGTCTTCACGATATCTTTTGCAGCGCAACTGGCAATAGTGCAGCACGTTTGTCTGAGTGATGATTTCACGCTTCGTTGTCTCTTAGTTGGTGAGAAGTAATGCTGGAAAGTAAATGAACAACGTCCCGATCTTTAACTCAACACAACAAACACGCAGCAAAAACGTGGTATTTAGTGTAGGGTGATATTAAAATTTGTGTCATGCAAGAGGCTCTCAGAAATGTAAGCAAAATATATGCCAAATATACTTAGACTTTTCTGTATACTAAGCCAAGTATACTGAAGTATAATTTGGTAAGAATGAACTCCGATAAGTATATAAAAGTAAACTGAAAGCATACTCTCTTATTTTTAGTTTAGAATAAGTTTACTAATATCACACTTGAATAAACTTCTTTTTGGTAAGGGAATTAGTAGAGTCGCTCATCTAAATTTTGCAACAGTCTGATGTTGCAGACCCGCGGCAATAAGAAAGCAGACAAGGTGGGCAACCTGAACAGGAATGTGATTTGTGAGCTTGTGGTAGTCAGCGCGACATATTTTTTACATTAATAAATCTTATAGCAAAGCAGTATATTACATTACTAGTAGCTTACTGTTCAAAATAGTTTGTATGTTGGCCGGCAATAAACTAGAACTAGTCAGTCTGCTAACATTAGGGACCAGGGCCAGTTCTAGCCTTCCACAGTTGGGTTGCCATATATATTAAAGGGGCCATATTATGCAAATTTTCAGGTTCATACCTTTATTTAGGAGTTCTACTAGAATAGGTTTACGCATTTTAATGTTCAATAATCAAGTTATTTTTTCCAAACTGCCTGGGTCTGCAGTACCTCTATTCACCTGAAACACTCAGTTTTAGCTCCTGTCTCTTTAAGGCCCCTCTCCCGACGATCCCAGCCTGCTCTGATTGGTCAGCTGGCCAAACAAAGGGAATTTGCCTTCGCACTGATGAAAACAGCGTTTTCTAAAATTCTAAATTCCTGGGCTCCGCTCTGACTGGCTCTGTTTGAGGGCGTGCCAAAGTAGCCGCTAGGTAGGCATTATGCAAATGTGTGACTTAGTGACATACAGTGCATCCGGAAAGTATTCATACCCCTTCACTTTTTCCACATTTTATTATGTTACAGCCTAATTCCAAAATGGATTAAATAAAAAAAAATTCTCAACATTCTACATACAATAGCGCATAATGACAAAGTGAAAAACTTTTGTTTGAATTTTTTGCAAATGTATTAAATAAACTTATAGCACAATATGGGATATGGGTGATAATATGAAGGTAGGATTGTACCACTTTAGATTGGACAAAGCTATTTAATTAGAAGGTGCATTATAAACGCTGCAAATTTGTTCTGGAAAAGGTTTTAATGTTTTCATAAACGTTCACACCTCGTTTTAATAATGTTGTATTATAAATATGTGGCCATACGTAGTGTTGCGCGTGTTATGAGCTATTTTATTAAGGTGAGGTTGCTCATTTGTCTTTCAAGAGTTAGCCACACTGAGTGTTCATCTCTGCGGCAATGGCATAGGCTTGGCTGGTGCGGGAGACACGTCCACGTTGGTGCCAGAAATGGAGTAGACCTACTCTGCAATACATACTTTCTCTGTTCTGTCGCGAACCTCTGTTAATGGCAAAACTAGGTTGCCGTCAAATAGCCAAAGTGGTTATCTCCCGGCGCACCGGACACACCGCTAGCTACAGTTATCACTATACTAAGTGATTGAGGGAGGAAGTGGGGTCCAAACTAAAGACCCGCCTTGATGAGAGGACTGACAGATTGCATTTGAATTTTCATGTTCTGTCCCAAAGAGAGCGGGGTGACTTGAAAATGCAAATGCAATAGACTCCTAGCGCTGATTTGTGTATTGCATTTGAATTCTGTCCACTGCACAGCGTAGTACTGAAGATGAAGTCTTTGAAAATGCAATGACAAATGCGATTTCCTTTTCATTTTCATATTGTTTGACAACTACATTTTAATTTTAATTGTGACATAAATAATGCTTGCACAAATGGAAAATGAGAATACATTTTTAATATGGAATTTTAATTTTCAAGTTTGAATTAACTTTTGAATATTGTCCGCTGTATGGCGGGGTAGGACTTTGAAAATGTCATGTAAAACAGCTTTTGCATTTGAATTTTGACACAGAATGCCCACTGGAGCCTTTGAAAATGCAAATTCAAATGGGATGATTGCATTTTCACTTACATTTTGTCTCACATAACACATACCAATGTGGAAAGTGATAATGCTATTGTGGAATTACATTTGCATTTTCAAGTTTACATTTTCATTTGAATAAAGTCCCTTTTGGGCTTCCATAGGTGAGGGATGCTCCCTCTCTTTGTGGAAGTGTTGCCAAGCGAGCTTTCTACCGTTAGTCTGTGATTTCATATTGTGTGTTTGTAAGTTCCGAGTTGGCATGGGCTACGGCCAAACAGTAGCCTGTTATTAAACACTGTGAATGAGAGAAGTAGTGGACCTCTGTCACTCATTATACTAGGTCATTACAATACTGTACCATTAATGTAAAAAAAGAATTCGCTTGTTAAATTTTCTTTACAAGCAACCATATTTTTAAAACAAACAAAAAAAAACGAAGTGACTTTGAAAAAAAAAAGAAGCCCTAAGTTGCTTGTTATAAGCGGACTTGGTAACTCTGGAAACCCCCAGCAGTTGATTAAAACCCCCTGCAGAATTGCTCTATTGACCCCGTTCAACTATGGAGCTGTAATGAGTATGTGCAAAGTACAGTAGTTGGCCTGGCCTCATCTAGTGTAACTAACATTTTTGTATTTTGTCCACATGTATTGTGGCCAACTTTTAACAATATATTCAAAAACGTTAGTTGAAGCAATTACGTTTTTTTGTTTTAAATTTAATTTATAACAATTAAATTAATTTATGCAGATGACACTCAAATTCACATGCACACTAAACCCACCACCATCTTTCCCCCTTCAACCGCCTCTTGGAAGTCAACGCCTCGATGACGGCTAACTCCTTAAATCAAATGAAGAAAAAACTGAGGGGATGTTCATTAGCCCCAGGGCTCTTGACCACAAAGCTGAGGGAGCTAGATATGAACATTAATGACAACATCCACTACAGCAACGCCTTCAAGAATCCTGGGGTAATCTTCAACTCTTCGCTGTCATTTTAGCCTCACACCCGCAGCATCACAAAGTCAGCCTTTTCCACCTCAGAAACATTGCGTGTCTTCGACCTATCCTCTTTGATTCCGTTGCAGAAACCCCATTCAAGCATTTGTCATCTCCTGTGTGGAATGTTGCAAAGCCATTCTCTTTGGTCTTCCAGCAAAAGCAATTAACAGACTCCAATATAGGGCTGCAACGAGTCGATTAAATCGATAAAAATTAAATAAAAAGCTAGTCGGCAACGAATTTCATTATCGATTCGTTGGGTCACCTCTCCGGGAACCATCACCTTATCGTGGTGGAGCGGTTTGTGTGTCCCTATGAACCTGGGGGCTGTGTTGTCTGGAACCTTGTGTTCCTGGTAGGGTCTCCCATGGCAAATTGGTCTCGGGCGAGGGGCCGGACTAAGAATGGTTCAAAAACCCTCATGAAAAGAACTATAAGAGAGGATGATACCCGGCCCGGAGGAAGCCCGGGGTCCCCTTCTGGAGCCAGGCCCAGGAGGAGGACCCGTCAGCGAGCGCCTGGTGGCCGGGCTTGCCACGGAGCCCGGCCGGGCATAGCCCGAAAAAGCAACGTGGACAACACCAACGTCTCGCCTTCTCCGTCCCGTGGGCTCAACACCCGCGGGTAAAACCAAGGGGGTCGGGTGCACTGCCAGAAAGGTGGCAGTGAAGGCAGAGGTTTTCGACGGATCGGACCCGGGTGGCAGAGGCTGGCTTTGGGGACGTGGAACGTCACCTCTCTGGGAGGGAAGGAGCCGGAGCTTGTGCGGGAGGTGGAGCGCTACCAGCTGGATCTGGTGGGGCTTACCTCTACGCACAGCCTCGGCTCTGGAACCTCACTTCTGGATAGGGGTTGGACTCTATTCTTCTCCGGAGCTCCCCAGGGTGAGAGGCGCAAGGCTGGTGTGGGGATACTCACGAGTCCCCGGCTAAGTGCCTCTATGTTGGAGTTTACCCCAGTGGACGAGAGGGTCGCCTCCCTACGCCTGCGGGTCATGGGGGGTAAAACTCTGACTGTTGTCTGTGCCTATGCACCGAACAGCAGTTTGGAGTATTCTGCCTTTTTGGAGACCCTGGATGGAGCCTTGTATGGGGCTCCTGAGGGGGACTCTGTAGTCTTGCTGGGGGACTTCAACGCACATGTGGGCAATGATGGAGACACTTGGAGAGGCATGATTGGGAGGAACGGCCTCCCCGATCTGAACCCGAGTGGTGGCTTGTTATTGGACTTCTGTGCTAGTCATGGAATGGCCATAACGAACACCATGTTCGAACATAAGGATGCTCATAAATGTACCTGGTACCAGAGCACCCTAGGCAGAAGGTCAATGATCAATTTTGTTATCGTATCATCGGACCTGAGGCCATATGTTTTGGACACTCGGGTGAAGAGGGGGGCAGAGCTGTCAACCGATCACCATCTGGTGGTGAGTTGGGTCAGGTGGCGGGGGAAGCCTCTGGACAGACCTGGTAAGCCCAAGCGTGTAGTGCGGCTGAACTGGGAACGTCTGGAGGAGTCCCCGGTCCGGGAGGCCTTCAACTCACACCTCCGGCGGGGCTTCTCTGGCATCCCTGTGGAGGCTGGGGGCATTGAACCGGAGTGGGCGATGTTCAAAGCCTCCATTGCTAAAGCTGCGTCTGAGAGTTGTGGTCTCAAAGTCTTAGGTGCCTCAAGGGGCGGTAACCCTCGAACATCCTGGTGGACACTGGTGGTCAGGGGAGCCGTCAGATTCAAGAAGGAGGCCTTCCGGGACATGCTGTCCCGGGCGACTCCGGAGGCAGTTGCAAGGTACCGACAGGCCCGAAGGACTGCAGCCTCGGCCGTGGCAGAAGCAAAGCAGCAGGTGTGGGAGGAGTTCGGAGAAACCATGGAGAAGGACTTTCGGCTGGCGCCAAAGCGGTTCTGGAAGACCATCCGACACCTCAGGAGGGGAAAGCAGGGAACCATTCAAGCTGTATACAGTAAGGATGGGACGTTGTTGACCTCAACTGACAAGGTGATTGGGAGGTGGAAGGAGCACTTTGAGGAACTCCTGAACCCGACAAACCCACCCTACATAGTAGAGACAGGGCTGGAGGATGATGGGGGATCAGCATCAATCTCCCTGGCGGAGGTCACTGAGGTCGTCAAACAACTCCACAGTGGCAAAGCCCCAGGGGTTGATGAGATCCGCCCAGAGATGCTGAAGGCTCTGGGTGTTGAGGGACTGTCATGGATGACACGTCTTATCAACATTGCGTGGAAGTCGGGGACAGTACCTAAGGAGTGGCAGACCGGGGTGGTGGTTCCCCTGTTCAAAAGGGGGACCGGAGAGTGTGTGCCAACTACAGAGGCATCACATTACTCAGCCTCCCCGGGAAAGTATACTCCAGGGTGCTGGAAAGGAGGGTTCGACCGATAGTCGAACCTCGGATTGAGGAGGAACAATGCGGTTTCCGGCCTGGTCGTGGAACAACGGACCAGCTTTTACCCTCGCGAGGATCTTTGAGGGGGCCTGGGAGTATGCCAATCCGGTCTACACGTGTTTTGTGGATTTGGAGAAGGCGTATGATCGGGTTCCCCGGGAGATACTGTGGGAGGTGCTGCGAGAGTATGGGGTGAGGGGGTCTCTACTCAGGGCCATCCAATCTCTGTACTCCCAAAGCGAGAGCTGTGTCCGGGTCTTCGGCAGTAAGTCGGACTCGTTTCCGGTGAGGGTTGGCCTCCTCCAAGGCTGCGCTTTGTCACCTATCCTGTTTGTGGTATTCATGGACAGGATCTCACGGCGTAGCCGCGGGGGAGGGGCTGCGGGTTGGTGGGCAGAGGATTGCATCACTGCTTTTTGCAGATGATGTGGTCCTGATGGCATCATCAGTCTGCGACCTGCAGCACTCATTGGATCGGTTCGCAGCCGAGTGTGAAGCGACTGGGATGAGGATCAGCACCTCCAAATCTGAGGCCATGGTTCTCAGCAGGAAACCGATGGATTGTCTACTCCAGGTAGGGAATGAGTCTTTACCCCAAGTGAAGGAGTTCAAGTATCTTGGGGTCTTGTTCTCGAGTGAGGGTAAAATGGAACGAGAGATGGGCCGGAGAATTGGAGCAGCGGGTGCGGTGTTGCAGTCGCTCTATCGCACCGTTGTGACGAAGAGAGAGCTGAGCCAGAAGGCAAAGCTCTCAATCTACCGGTCTATCTTCGTTCCTACTCTCACCTATGGTCATGAAGGGTGGGTCATGACCGAAAGAACGAGATCGCGGATACAAGCGGCGGAAATGAGTTTCCTCCGGAGGGTGGCTGGCATCTCCCTTAGGGATAGGGTGAGAAGTTCAGCCATTCGTGAGGGACTCAGAGTAGAGCCGCTGCTTCTTTACGTAGAAAGGAGCCAGTTGAGGTGGTTCGGGCATCTAGTAAGGATGCCACCTGGCCGCCTCCCTAGGGAGGTGTTCCAGGCACGTCCAGCTGGGCGGAGGCCGCGGGGCAGACCTAGGACCAGGTGGAGGGATTATATCTCCACACTGGCCTGGGAACGCCTTGGAATCCCCCAGTCAGAGCTGGTTAATGTGGCCCGGGAAAGGGAAGTTTGGGATGCCCTGCTTGAACTGCTACCTCCGCGACCCGACCCCGGACAAAGTGGATGACGATGATGATGATGATGATGATGGGTCTATGTTGTCGCACGCTTTGTCACGGAGCTAACTACGTCAATTAAAAAAAATAAAAGTTATTTTATCTATCTGTATTATATCTATTAGCAGGTTTTTGCTCGTGATCTGGCTTGAATATTACATGACCAGCTGACTAACGTCTGTAGTAGAGCAGAGGGATAGCTAACATTAATCTAGCAAACTGATTAACACTACCTGATACAGCTTGTACTGAGTCGAATTTACTTAGAGCAAAGGACGGAAAGTTAACATTAATCTAGCAAACTAATTAACACTGCACGATCCAGCTTGAATGGTCTATTATTATTAAGTCAAATTTACTTCGATATTGCATGACAAGTGCATTTAAGTAACTGGTTAATGTCAGTGGTAGAGCAGAGGAGGGATAGCTAACATTATTAGTCTATAAAGCTAATTAACATTACACGGTAGACATAATCACTAATTACAATTTATGGCAATTTAATGATTAAGATATTTCAAATAGTTAATTTGCTGAAATTAGATCAGAGTGCGACACTCAGTTTGTGTTTTACGTTACCGTATTATTTTAACTGCTCAGGTCAGTTACAAAATACCAGTTTTTTGTGCACTTCATACAAAAAACAGCAACGCATGCTATACAGCATGCATTGAGTCCTCTGTTATCAGTGTTAATACTGTCAATTTGGAATAAATTTAGTTTTTTTAATAAAATTATGGAAATAAATATTTTGGGGTTTTATCCGATTCATCGATTAATCGAAAAAATAATCAACAGATTAATCGATTATCAAAATAATCGTTAGTTGCAGCCCTACTCCAATACATTCTAAACTCTGCTGCCAGAATTCTCACTCATAACAGGCCATGGCAACACATCACCCCCACCCCTGTCAAACTCCACTGGCTGCCTGTCAGAGAAGTTGCTAGACATCCAGCTCTACTGGGGCACAGGCCCCCCATGTCCGGGCACAGAGAATAATTTATGCACCGAGGTGGACGGACCTGGACCGCAAGATGCACACTGCAGCTTGTATTTTCAGGTTAAACTGCGCTGCTTTGACATTGCGGATAAAATCAAATACATTATGTTCCCGTTATTATCAATCTAAATGAATCCTCTGCTAAATATAGGAGCTTGTTAAAACTTGAAAGTGAGATTTTATCGGGGCACAGCAGATCTATGCTGGGGCACGCAAGAAATATATGGGCTACGCCAAAGAGACATAGGAGAAATCTTGATACCCCTTAATCCAGGGGTGGGGAACCTCCGGCCCCCGGGCCATATACGGCCCGCGACACTATCGGATCCGGCCCGTGAGGCATTATCATTATGTAGCTTAAATACTTTTATCAAGCTAAACACATTAAAAGTAAAGCGAAACATTAGCTCGTTCGCTAGCGGAGGCTAACGCTAAAGGTTTCATGTTTATACTTTGATATCTCTAGCATAGTTAGATAGTATTGATCTGTATAGTATAGATCTGTACATGATATCTCATAATGCAGTCTCATAAGGGTAGTACTACTAGTCGTTTAGGTCGTTTCGGAGGTCTGCGGTCTCTCTCTGTCCCCTTCATAAACGTCCCTGTTGCCCGGGAAACGAGTGCCAACGTCACGTGACTGGAGCAGTAAACTGTCTTTTTTTTGTATGATTGGATACTAGATTGTTATTGAATATGTATTGAATTGTGAATTGTATTCTGACTATAATTAATTACTAATTTTATATTGCATATCTATTATTATAATTTGATTAATCAAATCCGTTGGCAGTTAGACTGAGATTACAGAGCCACCCACAACCCTTTTATTGAATAATAGTTGCATGCTGGCTTCTTCATGTTGTTACATAAACAAACAATAAAAGAAAATACATTTATGTTTGTCCTGTTGTGTGGCCCCCAATGGATGTTGTAAATACGCCAATGGCCCTTTATAGAAAAAAGGTTCCCCACCCCTGCCTTAATCAGTCAAATATTTGCTCGAAAACAAATCCTATTTTAAAGTAATCTGGCCGCCAAAGTTCCTAAAGCGCTATCTTAACTTTTCAACTAGCTAGCTAGTATCACCTACGATTCATGCTCTACATGAGAGACACAATTAGTCACCAAATTTGGGTTAAACTAAAATATCTCTTTGTATGGATAGGATAGGACTGCTAGAGTAGTTTAGTAAAATGTGTGTGTATAATGACAGTGTTCCACGCACGGCGAGACAGCCAGAAGTGCACGCAGACATATCGGTTTATTGTTAAGCAGGTAAATTTGCATTTGTAATGGGAACACTTGCGTTCAAAAGTTTGCCCAGATATTATGGACATCTTGTTCAAATTTATCTTTTGATATTTCAAAAGCAATGAATATGGGCGTTATGGTAAATTTGAAAGGTAAAGAAAATGTCTTAATGACCAATTTAGCCAATCATTCCATGACATGAAAAAAAAGGGAAAGAAAATAAAAAAATAAAAAATGTATGATGATTATGTGACGTAATCCTGAAGGAGGGGGAGCCACGAGAGTATAAAAAATGGAAACATTGGCTCTCCAGGGCTTTTTCCCTCTCCTTTTTACTTTTTCATTCCTGTGACCAGCTGTGTACACCTCTACGGTGTAAGTATTGTGGTAAGACGGACTCAATTTCTGCCTTCAGGGACTTTTCTGTTATTCTGTATTTAATTCACTATTTAGGAGTCCAACCGACTATTGCAATCTAGTTTTCTTTGATTATCTCTATATCTTTAGACTAGCCTATATTAAAATCATATTAATCCATATGAATTAACCTTTCTATATTTTATTCATTTTCATAAGTTTTGCCCGTTCTCAAAGGAGGCGGACCGAGATTTTTCGTTATTCTGTCTTTAATTCACTATGCCTAAGTTTAACTAGGTAGTGAAATCTAGTTTTCCTCACTAATAATAATAAGGGGTAACTATATTAACTTTATGACTATCGCTAACCCTATCACTACTTTTATAATTTTTATAACTTTTCTCGAAAACGGAGTGCCATCTCCCATTTTGCGCATGAAACGGCATTCTTTTAACATAAGGCCGGTAAACTAAAATATTTACTCAATCTTACAACCTTATAATATAGAGGGGGGTGGCTATGAGACGTCATTGCTCACCGTTAAGCCCTCTGGAGGTGTCGTGGGCTCAAATTAACGAAGCATCTGGGATGGAGGAAATAGGATTTCTACCGAGTGTGTAATAAAAATCTTTAAAGACACTCGTTATTATTTGAGTTATCAGCGCATATAGGGAAAAGTGCATAATTCTGTAGCTATATTGTCCAATTAATATTACTTGCACGTAAGCCATTGATTTGGCGGGTATGAGAGACAGTTAGTACGGTAATATTATTTGATAACGATATAAATCTATGCCTGAACAAATAAAATAAATAATAGTAATACTAATTAAAAGTAGTAATAATAATATAAAAGGAGCCCCTTAGAGAGCTAGTTGACTGATCTCTTAAAAAATTATTCAGGGAGTGTTATTTCTCGACCGCTCAGCTCGCCTCCGTATAGATAAGGAGGGGGCTCCCTCGACCTGAAAAGGGTAGGGTCATCCCCGAATCAAGACTAGGGACTCGTGATTCAATGGGAGACTGGCTGACCCTGGCCTGAAAGACCCACGTAGAGGGGGGTGTTAGACCGGATGCGGCGGGGGGAATTGGCGACAATGTGGATATCTAGCTGTCTAACTAGACCCACACGTCATTGAGACAGTGTCAAACACTGAGAAATTTATTTTTGTCCACAACAACGCAATAAAACAGGTAACAGTAAATACCAGACAAAAATTATGGAATTAATAATTATCAAGGCTTTGCAAAATTATCCTCACGGAAGTCACGGCTTCCTAATGAACAATGTTCGATGTTTTCCTTTTTGATGTCTCATTCTGTGAAAAAAAAGTTGCAAGAATTAGTTGTTTTTATTTCATTATCATTGTACAATATAGGAGGCTTAGTTGTAACACTGTTCAAAAAATATAATGCAAATATGTGAGCATTCAAATCAACATGAAACATTTGCGATACAAAGTCAAGTGACTTAACGCTAAGCGTGTTACAACTAACCCCACCGTGTAGAGTTTTTATCAAACCTGTCTTAACACTTTCTATGAGTGGGTTACATGTTTCAAAACGATGCTATGTTTTAGGCAACAAGAAGGTTATTAAGATAATATAAGGTTGGATTCGGTGACTTACACAAGCAGCTCAGTAATTAAAAAACAAGTACGATAAAGAAATGTACTTACATGCCGTCAAAACACTCTTTGTTTCAGATCTCCACGAAAACACATCCAACCTCTAAAAATTAGCAGGAGACCGTCAGTTGGCACTGTGGTAAATTGACAGGAAGCACACCCTGCTCAACCCTGAGCAACTATGTTAAAAGTCCATGTTACATTTAACCCCGCGCTAGGATGTGCCCTGCACACCCCTACACATTAAGCCCATGCGAACATATTTTGACAAATTAAGTAAAACAGATATGCTTTTCAAACGTATTTAATGTATTGTATTAATAGATCAATCTTCAAATCAATTTAACAAACAATATTAACATACGACAAGGACATTTTAGAAGCGCATTGCTTTTCGACGTCCTCATTCCTTTTTCAATTCCTTTTCATTTTACTAGTTAGTTCAACTTATGAGACAAATAATTTCCTACATTTCTCCAGAAAATCTCAGAGTACTAACAGTTTTCAAACAAATGTTCAACAGGCTCATCCTCTACTTTACAAAAGGTGCATTCTTTTTAACACTCAGACAAAATTTGGAAATAAATACATCGCAAGGGCATGTTTTATCTTATATGACACCTCTCTAACTTTATTGGTCACAGGGAATTTATTAGGCAAAGTCCAAGCTGAATTAACAGTGCTTTAAGTAGCATTACATTTCCATTTGGAATAGATCTTATTACAGTATTATATTGTTCTCATGGGAGTCAAAGTGGGGGGGAAAAGTGGGACTGAGTACATGCGAACTGGCGTGTAATAATCCAAGAATTAATAACGATCACTTATCAACGTTGTCATAACTTAAGCATGAAGCAGTCACGTTACAAGTGAATGAAAGTCTCTAAGGGTGAACTGCTAATTTATGTTTCCTGATCTCTCGTGCCTAGCCTATATGCAGCTATCACGTGACCAGTGAACGAAAGACTTAGACTAGAAGACTCATTCAAGGGGTGAACTACTCTTGAACGAACTACACACTCAGACCCGAAGACCCATTCGAGGGGTGAGCTACTCTTTTGAACAAACTGCTCAGACCCAGTCGAGGGGTGAACTACTCATTTCTGTTTCCTGTCCTGATAGAAAACAGAAATGATTGAATTGGTTCACGAGTTATTATTACTGGTTTTGGGTCCGTTTTTTTTTCTGTTTTTCACTTTACAGTTTACAGTCAAATCAAACAAAACAAAACAACCAGTTTATTATATTAGACAGCTTATACTGCAATATTGTGTGATTTAGTTGTAGTTCAAGTGATTGTTCGAGTGATTGTTATTTGGCTGTATTGGACAACCTGATTTTAAATAAATACATCTGAAAGTTTTATCAATATTGTGATTTTTTGGCTAAATACAACACATCACGTTTCAGTAAAGGAGTATATTGCAACTGCTTTTAGGTGACTAATTATCACAGTGAGTGAATCATAACTGTGGCAAACTAAACATGCGAAGGGTGAACTACTCTTTTCTCTTTCCTATACTGAGCCTATGGGGCTGTCACGTGAAAATTTAACAAACGACTCAGACCCGAAGACGCAGTTGAGGGGTGAACTATTCATTTCTGTTTCCTATACTAACTATGCTGAATGAAATTAACGATCGACTCGAACGCAACTGTTGTTGCGCATGCGCAACCAAAATGAACAAATCACTCTGAGACTACTCGTTAGTCCCGAGTCATTTTAAAGATTCGTTCAAAATTAACGAATCGTTCATGAACGACACGTCACTACTGCTGATCACAGAATGTCTTTCCTCAAGAAAGGGACATCGGGGCACCAAAAAAGAAAGTGTTAAGGTTAAACCATTTAGTTACATGTATTATATGCTGTGTATTAGACCACTTAATTACATATATTGTGTTCTGTGTTCTAAAAGGACAATCCTACACATTATAATCTGTTCAAGGTCTGTCAATGGTCATTGTTACTATCTCTGTAGACTCTCTCCCCCTCCCTTTCAGCGCACTCGGGAATGTCCCATCTGGAGTGCCTAGAGGCTTAGGACTGAGCCTGCGCACCAAAAAGGGAGGGTCAAAAGTCTAAACCAAGGACATCTCTCCATCCAGTTGTCTTATCTTATATTGTACCACTGTATAAAAGGAGGGCACACCCCTCCCAGGTGGTGGCGTTCGGTATACTGGGGCGGTGTGTGTGTGTGCCACCCGATGATATCTTCTGATATCATCGTATTTTGTCATCATTTGATATCATTATATTCTGGACATTATTATTCTGTATTGATTACTTTATTGATTAAAGCTTGCTATCGCTTATTCCTCTAGTCCTGTCGTCTCTCAGAACTGCGGGACACGACAAATTGGTGACCCCGACGTGATTTCGCAGGCTCTGGGAAAGCGAAGGAACGGTGAATAGGGGAAGGCGAAACCTCCGGAGTTGTTTTCTTCCGGAGACTGATAGAACCACGATTTACGAAAAAGGTAAGCAGGACCTGTTGTTCTTAAAACCAAATACTGCCTAGGTATAAATAGGACCGTATACTATGAGTGTGTGGGAGAGATAACGGAGATAAGCTGAATGTTATTGTGTGATATTTGCGGGTTTAGTGGCCTTAAGTAAATTTTTTATAAATTGTCTTAGAAAGCTTGTTGCGGGTTTAGTGGCCTTAAGAAATCTGGAGATTGTCTTAGAAAGCTTGTTGCGGGTTTAGTGGCCTAGAATTGATTTGAGAGAATTATGTTCTGAAAACTCTGTTGATGAAAAGAAAATAGGAATTGATTTATGGAGAAGAGTAAGTGGGAGAATAGAGCATAAACGCCGATCAGTAAACATGAATAATACCGCATTGCCCGCCAACGTGGGCGAGCTGCGCACCTCTGTGTTTGCGGCCATTGAATCCTGCCATACGTCTGAAGCACGCGCTGGGATGCTTAGGCGCGTGAAAAAACAATGGGGTGTGTGGACAGATAGAAAGACAATGCCAAAATCGGACACGGCCCCCCTGCCCACCAATTCGGCTATGAACAGCCTGATTGCGACCGAGAAAGCGCTCATGGCTGAGACAGCCTGGATTAAATCAGGAAAAAGCGGGTGGGGGACTAAGCATACTAAATATAAAAAAGCATGTGATAAAGTCATAGTTGTAGAGAAAATGTGCAGCATAATTAAAGGGCTTTTAGAAAAACCAAACAGCAAACGTGCGGTCCAGGCACCATTGTCAGTAGAAACTGTGAAACAGGAAGAGACAGAAAAATTGTGTCCACCCAGACCCAAAGAGACGGCACCTCTTGCCTCAGACCCACCCCCACCATACTTGAAGGAGGGAGCTTCTTCCCCCTCCCACTCTCCATGCAACCCTCTCATGTCTCCCCCTGCTGTTCAAGCACCAGTACTCACTGTGAAAAAAGGTACACTGCAGGTGGAGGATAGCGAGGGAGAGCCCCAAAAGCGAGGGATAGAACTGAACTTAGACGTGCAACATCGGTTGTTGGCTGAGTTGACCTCATTGGTGATGCATGATATGGAAACGCGTAGCCACACTAACAGAGATGAAGACCAGGAATCTTTTCCAAGTGCTTCTACTGGCACTGAATTCCAACCATTCCCTCTTGACCATTCTCGTCAACACCCACTTCAGCATCTCCCACACCCACTCGGGCCCCACATCCCAGGCATACATCTTCTCCCAACCTAGTAGAAGTATCGGGAAACTTCACTGGCCAAGTGAAAGGGCACATCACTCATGAGAGTCCAGTGAGCAGTCATACGAGACCCCAGGGGACCTCCCAGCCAATCATTCCAGCCCTGTACTCAGGTGATTACGCCCCTAGCCCTTATCAAGTGCATCATCAGGTTGTGGGCCAGTGCCCCCTTCGGGTAGACAATGCACATCGTGCAGTATATCAACCATGGGCGTTCCGGGACATGGATAGCCTTTGTGCTAAGCTACCACCCTTGACCAACGGGGCTGCACCTTGGATCCGCATCTTTGAGAGTTTAACTGCTGGCGATGTTTTGTTTGTAGGCGATCTTAGGGCTTTAATCGTCCGTGTAGAGGGAACACATGCCTGCACCTCTCTGATGGGACATGCACAGGTTGATCATCTGCCAGACACCACACCACTCAATGCAGTAAGAAGCAACGTGTGGAGAGCGCTAGGACACAGCTATAAGTCCCACACCACCGCCGCTTCTCTGCAAACACTTCAGGCAAAAAGTGGAGAGGGCCTGTGCGAATACTTGAAGCGAGCCTCAGACATGTGGGAGGAGGGTACTGGCGCTCGTCCAGACAACTCTCAGGATACTATGCAGTTATACCGTCACCAGATAGTGAAGGGACTCCCCGGAAAGGTCAGAAAGCAACTAGAGGATGTTGTGGGTCTGTGTGGTAAGCCAGAACACAAGTTCAGAGAGCATCTCGCTCATTATTATTCCAAATACCAATTTGAATTTGAATACAGTTTTTGCAGGGCTGATAAAATCGCTAGCCCGACAATCAAGTTTTCCCCTGATTGGCGACCAAAATATAACAACACCCTGTCTGACGGACTATCTGTTTTTTAAATTAAGTGATTAAACAGTGAAATGTAAAATTATTTTGTTACTAACTAAACTTTAATTAATAAAAACAAAAGTATAAATTGTCAGTTTTTCAAAAAGTGACCGTTTTAGTGTCGGAAGAAGGTTTTTAAATTTGCAGAGTTGTTGCTGCCGTGTAGCCAACTGAAGTCGTTAGAAAGCCAAAACCTCATACGGCGGACTTTGACATTACTCTAGTCTTTACTGTGAGCGAAATAATTTATATTTTCCGATAGATATATGGTAAACGTATTATCTTTACGTGTTTTATAATCGTGTACTCTGAAAACAGCAATCGCGTCAAATTACTTTGTTGTTTAGGACGCGGGCACCAGGCTCCAACATTCTAGCCTAGTAGCCATTAGCACTAGGTAAGATACAGTGGGTATGGAAAGTATTCAGACCCCTTTAAATTTTTCACTCTTTGTTTTATTGCAGCCATTTGCTAAAATCGAAAAAGTTCATTTTATTTCTCATTAATGTGCACTCAGCACCCCATCTTGACAGAAAAAAACAGAAATGTAGAAATTTTTGCAAATTTATTAAAAAAGAAACACTGAAATATCACATGGTCATAAGTATTCAGACCCTTTGCTGTGACACTCATATTTAAGTCACATGCTGTCCATTTCTTCTGATCCTCCTTGAGATGGTTTTACTCCTTCATTGGAGTCCAGCTGTGTTTAATTAAACTGATTGGACTTGATTAGGAAAGGCACACACCTGTCTATATAAGCCCTTACTGCTCACAGTGCAAGTCAGAGCAAGTGAGAATCATGAGGTCGAAGGAACTGCCCAAGGAGCTCAGAGACAGAATTGTGGCAAGGCACAGATCTGGCCAAGGTTACAAAATAGTTTCTGCAGCACTCAAGGTTCCTAAGAGCACAATGGCCTCCATAATACTTAAATGGAAGAAGTTTGGGACGACCAGAACTCTTCCTAGACCTGGCCGTCCAGCCAAACTGAGCAATCGTGGGAGAAGAGCCTTGGTGAGAGAGGTAAAGAAGAACCCAAAGATCACTGTGGCTGAGCTCCAGAGATGCAGTAGGGAGATGGGAGAAAGTTCCACAAAGTCAACTCTCACTGCAGCCCGCCTCCAGTCGGGGCTTTATGGCAGAGTGGCCCGACGGAAGCCTCTCCTCAGTGCAAGACATATGAAAGTCCGCATAGTTTGCCAAAAAACACATGAAGGACTCCCAGACTATGAGAAATAAGATTCTCTGGTCTGATGAGAACAAGATTGAACTTTTTGGCGCTAATTCTAAGCGGTATGTGTGGAGAAAACCAGGCACTGCTCATCACCTGCCCAATACAATCCCAACAGTGAAACATGGTGGTGGCAGCATCATGCTATGGGGGTGTTTTTCAGCTTCAGGGACAGGACGACTGGTTGCAATTGACGGAAAGATGAATGCGGCCAAGTACAGAGATATCCTGGAAGAAAACCTCTTCCAGAGTGGGACCTCAGACTGGGCCAAAGGTTCACCTTCCAACAAGACAATGACCCTAAGCTCACAGCTAAAATAACAAAGGAGTGGCTTCGGAACAACTCTGTGAGCATTCTTGACTGGCCCAGCCAGAGCCCTGACCTAAACCCAATTGAGCATCTCTGGAGAGACCTGAAAATGGCTGTCCACCAACGTTCACCATCCAACCTGACGGAACTGGAGAGGATCTGCAAGGAAGAATGGTTGAGGATCCCCAAATCCAGGTGTGAAAAACTTGTTGCATCATTCCCAAGAAGGCTCATGGCTGTACTAGCTCAAAAGGGTGCTTCTACTCAATACTGAGCAAAGGGTCTGAATACTTATGACCATGTGATATTTCAGTTTTTCTTTTTTAATACATTTGCAAAAATTTCTACATTTCTGTTTTTTTCTGTCAAGATGGGGTGCTGAGTGTACATTAATGAGAAATAAAATGAACTTTTTCGATTTTAGCAAATGGCTGCAATAAAACAGAGTGAAAAATTTAAAGGGGTCTGAATACTTTCCGTACCAACTGTATGTGAGTCAAATCATGCCACGTTAAAATATAAATAGATAGGTCTACCTTATTCTATTATACAGTGAACTTATATAGATGAATAATTTATAGATTTATAAAACCAGCGCATAAGTAATAATAATAATTAATAATTCATTTTATTTATATAGCGCTTTTCTAAAACCCAAAGTCGCTTCACAGCATCAACACAGATAACATGACACATAAACAATTAGACTGAAATAGTTAAACAGACAGACAGCAACAACATTTCTAACTATATGTAACCAAAAGGATAGTATCAGTAAAAGAAAGGGACTGGATTCTAAACAGAGTTAACTAGGGTATGCTAGGGTGAAAAGATATGTTTTAAGGTGGGTTGAAAGATTGACAGCGAGTTGGAATTACGAATTAGAGGAGGGAGAGAGTTCCAAAGTTTAGGTGCTGCCCTAGAAAATGCACGCTCCCCAAAATGCTTTAGTTTTGCTTTTGGAATGACCAATTGCCCGTCTGCAGCGGAACGTAGTGTCCGAGTAGGATGGTATGGTTGTAGCAGTTCAGTGAGGTAGGGAGGATCCAAATTGTGTAAAGCTTTGTAGGTGAGGAGAAGGATTTTGTAGATGATGCCCTGGCTGACCGGAAGCCAGTGAAGATTAAAAAGTATGGGGGTTATGTGCTCAGAAGATTTTGTGAAGGTGAGAAGCCGAGCAGCAGAGTTTTGAACCAGTTGGAGTTTATAGAGGGATGTTGCGCCGATGCCGAAAAGAAGTGAGTTGCAGTAATCAAGGCGGGAGAAGATGAATGAGTGAATGAGTTTGGCAGCTGCACTCTGGGAAAGGGATGGTCGGATTTTAGCAATGTTTCTAAAATGGAAGAAGGATATTTTGACCATGTTATTGATATGAGCGTTAAACAAAAGTGTTGGAATCCATTAATACGCCAAGATTGCGTGCTAAAGTGGAGGGGGAATGGTAAGACCATCAATGGAGATGGAGATATTGCCAACTTTAGTTAGGGTGTGTTTGGTGCCAATTAAGAGGAGTTCCGTTTTATTGCTGTTCAGTTTGAGATAGTTTTCCTGCATCCAGTGGTTAATTGTAGATAAGCAGTGTTCAATATAGCGAAGTGGAGGATTATTGAGTGAAGTTGTGCTGATGTAGATCTGTGAGTCATCGGCATAGCAGTGGAAATGAAGTTGAAATGTCTAATAATTTGACCAAGAGGAAGGATATAGATTATGAACAGGAGGGGCCCCAGGACTGAGCCCTAAGGAACACCCTGTGTGACTGGGGATGTATCCGAAGTGAATCCATTAAGTGATATGAATTGATGTCTGTTTGTGAGATGTGACTGAATAAGAGAGAGTGCGGTGCCCTCAACACCCAACAATTTCAGCCTAGAAATAAGTCGTGTGTGACACACTTTGTCAAAGGCTGCACTAAGGTCTAACAGTATGAGGATGTTGAGGGCCCCAGCATCAGCAGAGGTGAGGAGATCGTTGGTAACCTTAATGAGTGCCGTTTCTGTGCTGTGGAGTGTGCGAAAACCAGACTGAAGGGGCTCAAACAAATTATTGGCAGGTAGAAACTGTTGTAATTGAAATGCAATAATGCAAGGTTTTTGCAAAAAAGGGTAAATTAGATATAGGGCGGTAGTTTTCAAGAATGGTTGTGTCAAGGCCAGATTTCTTTAGGATTGGAGTAACAGAAGCAGTTTTAAAGACTGATGGAAAAACTCCTTGGGTGAGTGATGAATCGAACAAGTTAGTTAGGTGCGGAAGTAAAGTAGGTAAACATGATATGCAGAGGACAGTAGGAAGAGGGTCAAGAATACTGGTAGTATGTTTAGATGCCATGATTACTTTTGAGACATGTGCAGAGTCAACTAGGGTAAATGAGGAGAAATGGTTGTCAGAGGTACAGTACATCCGGAAAGTATTCATACCCCTTCACTTTTCCACATTTTATTATGTTACAGCCTAATTCCAAAATGGATTAAATAAAAAAAAATTCTCAACATTCTACACACAATACCGCATAATGACAAAGTGAAAAAAGGTTTTTAGAATTTTTTGCAAATGTATTAAAATTCAAAAATTAAATATCACATGTACATAAGTATTCACACCCTTTACTCAATACTTTGTTGAAGTACCTTTGGCAGCAATTACAGCCTCAAGTCTTCTTGAGTATGATGCTACAAGTTTGCCACACCTATTTTGGGGCAGTTTCTCCCATTCTTCTTTGCAGATCGTCTCAAGCTCCATCAGGTTGGATGGGGAGCGTCGGTGCACAGCCATTTTCAGATCTCTCCAAAGATGCTCAATCGGATTCAAGTCTGGGCTCTGGCTGGGCCACTCAAGGACATTCACAGACTTGTCCCGAAGCCACTCCTTTGTTATCTTGGCTGTGTGTTTAGGGTCGTTGTCCTGTTGGAAGGTGAACCTTCGCCCCAGTCCGAGGTCCAGAGCGCTCTGGAGCAGGTTTTCATCAAGGATCTCTCTTTACATTGCTGCATTCATCTTTCCCTTGATCCTGACTAGTCTCCCAGTTCCTGCCACTGAAAAACACCCCCACAGCATGATGCTGCCAACACCATGCTTCACTGTAGGGATGGTATTGGCCAGGTGATGAGCAGTGCCTGGTTTCCTCCAGACATGACGCTTGGCATTCAGGCCAAAGAGTTCAATCTTGGTTTCATATATCAGACCTGAGAATTCTGTTTCTCATGGTCTGAGAGTCCTTTAGGTGCCTTTTGGCAAACTCCATGCGGGCTGTCATGTGCCTTTTACTGAGGAGTGGCTTCCGTCTGGCCACTCTACCATAATGGCCTGATTTGTGGAGTGCTGCAGAGATGGTTGTCCTTCTGGAAGGTTCTCCCATCTCCACAGAGGAACACTGGAGCTCAGTCAGAGTGACCATCTGGTTCTTGGTCACCTCTCTGACCAAGGCCCTTCTCCCCCGATTGCTCAGTTTGGCTGGGCGGCCAGCTCTAGGAAGAGTCCTGGTGGTTCCAAACTTCTTCCATTTGCGAATGATGGAGAACTGAGCTCGTTGGACCTTCAATGCTGCAGAAATTTTCAAACCTTCCCCAGATCTGTGCCTCGATACAATCCTGTCTCGGAATGGTGGATCCTCCTTTGCCTACCTGAGGGACTGTGCGAGGACAGCTCTGAGGCAACACACTGCATCTCATTAGTGTTCTATTGCACCTGTGAAATTTTAATTGGTTTCCTTATGCTTCGTTTGCCCTTTATATAGCCCTGTTTGTGTTACCCATCCTTTGTCTGTCATTACCTGTTGAGTTCCCAGTAAAGAGCGAAACCTTGTCTTTGACTACTCCGTGTTCCGTGTGTTCTTTGTGAAATACTTACCGGACCTATCGGGTTCAGGTCCGGTCAGCGGTGAGCCCCGGCGTGCAGACAATTCCTTGGACTTCATAACTTGGTTTGTGTTCTGACATGCACTGTCAACTGTGGGACCTTATATAAACAGGTGTGTGCTTTTCCAAATCATGTCCAATCAATTGAATTTACCACAGGTGGACTCCAATCAAGTTGTAGAAACGGGATGCACCTGAGCTCAATTTTTAGTGTCACAGCAAAGGGTGTGAAATGTACGTGTGACATTCTTTTTTTTTTTTTTTTATACATTTGCAAAAAATTCTAAAAAACCTTTTTCACTTTGTCATTATGCGGTATTGTATGTAGAATGTTGAGATTTTTTATTTTTATTTAATCCATTTTGGAATTAGGCTGTAACATAATAAAATGTGGAAAAAGTGAAGGGGTATGAATACATTCCGGATGCACTGTAGGCGGTAGAACGTCACCCATACCAGGGGACAATGCGCCAGAGGGAGGTTTGGAGTTCAAGGAGAAGTAAATGTTAAGTATTTTGTCATTGAAACACTGAAGGAAGGAATTGGCGAGCTGGGTGGAGGAAGTAAACATGGTGTCCTTGCGGGGTAGAATGAGTTTGCTCACAGTGGAAAAGAGGGTCCGAGCATTGGAATTTGGAGCATTAATGATGGCAGAAAAGTAAGATGAACGTGCAGCAGTGAGTGCATCTCTGTAAGAACACATGTGATGATGAAGAGATTGTAAGTGAACAGTGAGTCCCGTCTTTGAGCACAGTCGTTCAAGCCGGCGGCCAGCCTGCTTCATTTTCCGAAGTTCTGAAGTGAACCAGGGGGATGAGGAATTAAATGAGACAGTTCTTGTGTTTAAGGGAGCCAAGGTGTTTAGTGAGGTAGACAGAGTGGTATTAAGCAGGTCAGCCAACTGATCTGGGGAGACAGTGGCAAGTTCTGGGCTAAGGGCAGCACCAATTACATCAGACAGAAAAAGCGGGTTAACAGCTTTGATATTACAGAAAGAGATTGATCTTGTGTGGGGAATTCTGACAGACTTAGAGTGAAGGGTGAACTGGATAATGCTATGGTCAGACAAGGGAAAGGTGGAGGGGAAAACTTGAAAAATAGTTAGACCAGTAGAGCAGACCAAGTCAAGGATATGCCCTTTGGTATGGGTTGGGAATGTGACATGCTGGCTAAAACTGTCTAAAACATCAGATAAATCAGAGGACTGTTTTGAGTTTGGTGAGTCCATGTGAATATTGAAATCTCCAAGCACTAATAGACGTGGGGAGAGAGATGAAGCAACAGTGAGCAAGTCAGAAAATTCAGACAGAAATGAGACATTAGGTTTGGGTGGACGATAAACAACAATTATGACAGTTGAATAGCAGGCTTTAAATGCAGTATATTCAAATGATTTGACAGACATCAGGTTGATGGGAGTAACAGTAACATTAGTATTGTAAATGACTGCAAGACCACCCCCTCGACCAGATAGGCGAGGTTTACAGATGTAATGGTAATTAGGGGGGGCAACCTGGTTAAGGACAAAAAATTCCCCCGGCTGTTGCCAGGTTTCACATAAAACCAGAAAATCAAGGTGATTGTCCAGTATGAATTGACAGAGGGGTAGGGCTTTATTGCTAAGAGACCGGGTATTTAACAGGGCAAAGCAAAATTTTGACGATGCAGTCTTGGACAAGTCAGTAGAGGGAAATGTCCGCAGGCAGCCGTAACTAATAGGGCGGTGATGGTGTGTGAGAACAGAGTGGCAAAAAGTAGTCCACAACGACGGGCTGCTGCAGCCAATAGAGTAGTGTACAGTCCGGTTACGATTTGAGCCGCGGTGAAGATAGGGGCGGCGACGGAGAATGCCAGCTGAGCGTAGTAATAGGCCTATATATGAATCCAGGGGGAGACAGCAAGTATATGACAGACATCGTAGTTCAAATGAAGAGTATTTTATATTCTGGCAGTTGAGTAGAGATGATAACTGGAGCCGTAGAAGTATTAATGGAGGTGGAAAAGCCAACAGGAGGAGCAAGGTGCTACCGACGGACCAACACATGACATCCAATGACTAGCGAACTAGCGAACACTGACGCTACCCGCCAGCCGTGAACCAAGCTAGGGCAGGCAAGAAACCCCAATACACAGCCTTTACCAACCCAGAAAATCAAACCCTGAGAAAGTGGTTACTTAAACCAGAGCGATTACGACCGGGGGCTCACAGCCTAGCAAATTAGTTGAGGCTAACTTACCAAACTAGAGCCAGGAAGAGGAGAGTGAACAGAGCGATACCATACACCCAGTCAGTAAACACAGGAAAGGGGGGTGCACAGAGTTATCTACGCCAGGCCAGAGTAGATAACCGACGGGGAGACAGTAGGTCCTGAGGGTTGGAAGATTCGGATGCAGGTGATGACAATAGTCCGTAATGCGTGTTGAATCAGAAAAATAAATAAATAAAGTGCCGACAGGTCAGGAGAAATTAGCGAACTGACAAAAAACAAAACAAGGACAGGAATTGACAAAAACACGAGCAAACACAGGTGGCAAGGGAGAAGCGGCAGTCAAGCACGACGCCAGCGTGCTCTCACCAACCCAAGACCAAACAGGAACTGACAGGACAGACGTTTCACACGATCCATATAGTATAGCCTATGCTGTTGATTGGACCAAGATACCATCTTCACTTTCATCATGGCAAGATCTAAATGCATTATGTGGGTTACCGAGACCTCTGATCTGATTATATCCATAGGCCTACTCACAAATTAATAGGCCTACTAAACAATTTAATTCTTGAATAGATTTCAATAATAAAAAGTTAGACATGTTTGAAAGAAAAACTACAAAAGCAGTAGTGTTAACATTTTTATTTTATTTATGCAACCAGTCTAGGATGTACGATATAGGAATGGAAAAAAACTAAATGTTTATATACAAAAAAAAAATGCTGCAAACCAGATCCATGAGTATACTAACCATAGGCCTATGTTTAAAAGTTGGGATACCCCCTATTACAAACCTACCAAACGGAACTCTGACACCTGCAGGCTCACCTATCCAGAACCAAACTTGCTAATTTAATACCTGCATATGGTCAGTCAATGAAGCCTGCAGCATTCTGCATAAACAGGTGCTCACCACTCAAGGTTAACTTTGATCAGACACCACTGATCTTTACAACAGCCTCAATCCCCTGACAACTCTGCCTTCCTCCTCCCTGTAACAGTTACATTTGGCCTGCAGTGCCACTAAAACAGTCTGTCTGTAATCTATCTGTGATGGCTTTTTTAGGTTTATGATGGCCTTATCTGCAGCTCTTAAACAACCAAGTTGATTGATCACATCATCCCATCCTCTTATTTGAACACTTGGTTCCTGTATTTGATCTCTCATTTGGCAAACTAAAGATCCACTTGTCATATGCCTCTCTGTCTGTGGAAAGCAACTTATTCCTCTTAGATTTGATCCTTTTAACTACTGCACAAAGGCGTCTGCGATATGCAAATTTGTCTGCATCCGCATTAAACTGGATTGCAAAATTATTGCAAAGAGAATCTTAAAGCACTTCATCTTTACTACCCACCCATGTGTCAGATACTTTAATAAAGGCATTAATCTCAAGCATAACCCTATTTGTCAATAGAATCTAGTCTTATAGGTCTCTCAACTGCCAAATCTGCTAATGTTAACTTGACACCTAAAGTATTGCACTCCCTTAAATCCATTCCATCAAACCTTACAAGCATTTTGCTACATGCAGCCCATCTTGGGGTCGTTGATCGTTTTCTCAAAATTTTGTTAGTAATGTTTGTTAGTCTGTAAAAGAGAAAGACCAAAGTTAAACATTATGCTGTTCTTGAAACAAATATGCAAAAAGGGGTTTCAAATTGACCAATAAATTAGGCATTGACATCTCAATTAATTTGGATTAAAAATAAATCCTGGATTATAATTATAATGGCACGAAATAAAACAGATAAGACAACCACGGGTGCATGAGACAACGTCACAGAAAAAAAATAAAAAGAACGAAGAAACTGTCTCATTATTCCTTGCGCAATTAAATTATTCCTTCATTAGCTTTAAGCATGGAAAACGTTTACACAAGCTGCTATACGATCATTAGCTTGCCTTAGCCATAGAAATGAATGGTCAGCACTCAGGAATTTCCCTTCAGTTATCAGACAGCTAATAGAAGCCAAATACACATAACTGTATCACAGAGAGCTAAAATAAATCTCACAACATGAAATTTGAAACCACACAACACAAATGTAAAACAAAACAAATTGTTTAGCTAGTCACACTTGAGCAATGCAAACCTTACCATTATCTGAATACAAAGAGTGCGCCGCTCAGTTTTGGGGGCATATATCTTGATTTTCCTTGAATGGATTTTTATTTTTATTTTTTTGCAGTTTCTTAAGGAGGCCTTTGTCTTGTCGGTGTTAAAAGGATTCGTGCGAACTAGCTGATTTAGGGTAGAACTTAGTCAAAAAAAGTAAATTAAATTGATTTTAAATAACTTATATTCGGCTGATTGACAGGTTCGCTCAAGGTCATGTCCCGACAGGGGTTTTGTTCAAAATGAATCCAAGTTTGACTATCAAATGTGATGGGAAGAGGTAGGAATTTTGGCTTAAGCCAGAGGAGCGCTCAATTTTTCTGTGCCCGTTTGACCTCTAAGATGCAGTATGTAAGTTTGAATTTCTAGCAATATATTACATTTTTTATGTTTTTTTTAGGAAGGAGCACTTTGAGGAACTTCTTAACCCCGCCAACACGTCCTCTGTGGAGGAGGCAGAGTTCGAAGACTCGGGGAAAGTCTCAGCCATATCCCTGGTAGAGGTCACTGAGGTAGTTGGGAAGCTCCTCAGCGGCAAGGCGCCGGGTGTGGATGAGATTCGCCCCGAGATGCTGAAGGCTCTGGATATTGTTGGGCTGTCTTGGTTGACACGCCTCTTCGGTGTCGCGTGGAGGTCGGGGACGGTACCATTGGAATGGCAGACCGGGGTGGTGGTTCCCATTTTTAAAAAAGGGGACCGGAGGGTGTGCTCCAATTATCGGGGTATCACACTTCTCAGCCTACCTGGGAAAGCTTATGCCATGGTGTAGGAAAGAAGACTCCGACCGATTGTCGAACCTCGGATCCAGGAGGAGCAATGCGGATTCCGTCCTGGTTGTGGAACAGTGGACCAACTCTTTACCCTTGCGGGGCTGTTTGGGGGGGCATGGGAGTTTGCCCGTCCAGTCTACATGTGTTTTGTGGACTTGGAGAAGGCCTACGACCGTGTCCCCCGGGGAGTCCTGTGGGGGGTACTGCGGGAGTATGCGGTACCGGGGCCGTTGCTACGAGCCATACGGTCCCTATATAACCGGAGTGAGAGTTGTGTCCGTATACTCGGAGTTACAAATAGAAACAGAGTAATTTAGGTAACTATCTAAAGAATGAAGTAAAGACATGTGCAATATATTTGGAAATTATATTTTTATCTTCACATGTAATAGCATTAATTTTGAGTTTACTAATCAAATTTAATACATCTCTTCTTTTTTTCCAAATTGGATAAGTACTTGCTGTTTTTTTCACCTTTTTCTAGCCAATTTCTCCATGAGCACATGAAATATGGAATGAGATTTGTGCCAAAAGTCTACAAAAGTAAAAGCAAAATCCACAAACAAAAAAGAAGATAACCGAAAGCATAGCTAAAATCCAAAAGCAAAAAAAAAGACAATCCCAGACCCAGAACACGCTGGCGAGATTATATATCTCGTCTGGACTGGGAACGCCTCGGGATCCTCCAGGAGGATCCGGAAAGCGTTGCTGGGGATAGGGACGGCTGGAATACCCTGCTGAGCCTGCTGCCACCGCGACCCGGCCCCGGATAAGCGGCGGAAAATGGATGGATGGATAAGCAAAACTAAAATCTATAATAAAAAAAATTATAATAAAAAAAATTAAATGAATATTTTTAAGTTAAATCTTACAAATCTATATTTGTTTCTTGTGTTTTTTTTTGTTTTTTTTTTGCACAAAAATCATGTGAGAAGATGATTTCTATCGGCCCATCATAGTTGTAGTGACAGCTAATTATTCGGCGCAAACACACCCATTCTTAAATGCATCATCATTATGCGCTTAAGCTGCAAGTGAAGGGTGCCGAGCGGTGCCGGCACTGGCTACCATGCGCGGAGCGGCTAATCGGGAGAATCGGGAAGATTCCCGGTGGGCCGGGCTGCTTTTGAGCTGCAAGGGCCGGTGGCAGGGTTGTTAAAAAAAATTATTTCCTAAATAGATTATGTAACGTCAGTAAGCTACACTCACAGAAGCCCAGGTTACGATTGGTCACCTGATTGATTATGTTATAATAAGAAGACTACGGTAGAAGATGCGACGAGACGTTCAGACATAAAACATTAACAGAAACCAGATGGAGAGTAGAAAGAGAAAAGGTGGAGCTGAAAAGGCCAGAATTAAAAAAAAACTTTACAAGCTGACGTCGCCAAATGTGCCAAACTCAGCCACATTTTTCTGAGTAAAACCAACTGAGTACAGAACAAGCGCCAGAGGTTGATGGTAACGATGAAACAGGTATGCTAGCTAGTTAAGGCAACAGTTTAAAGAAAGGGGTGCAAAACATGTGACGTTGTTTTGCGGCCGTTTCCTACAATCCACAATTCAAATTTAGAGTGGCGTTATAGCATATAACGTATAGGATATGAATGCTTTATTAATTGTATATTGGGATGCCACCTAAGGGAGATAGGTTGTTGTCTATTGTAGTCTCTGAGCAGCAGCCAGTAGACCAGTTTGCATTTGGCAGGGAGGAAGAGGCAGTACAAAGCGCCAACCTTGAGCCCATTTTTAGAACATCTTCGTTTTGTAGGGAGGGGGGAAAATGAAATGAATTGTGCTGAAAATGACAAGATTTAAAGTGTTTTAAATTTAATTTAGTGTCAGAGGCAGTGCAAGGACCGAGTAATGTGTCCAGAGAAACCATTGCTGTGGAAGGCAAAGGTAAGCTTTTGTACCAGTCTGTGAACAATCTTACCAGATATATTAGTTCCATGTAATAGCACCCCTATTTATACACACATATTACTAGACTAGTGACTTATTATGCTTTTCAACAGTAAACATACAAAAACCTAAATTGAAAGAGAATAGGATCAAAAGAATATGAAGTATGGCTGCATTTTGGAATGGAAAAAAAGTTGCTCAGACATATTTCCGTATTAAATTTGCTAAAGCGCTACAGATTGCTTTTTATTGTGATTTTATGCAGGCACAGATGAGTCTACTGAAGGAAATGTTAAAGATAGAGCAGAGTCTAGTCAGGGACTGATCACAGCTCAGCAGCAGACCCCTGATCCAGAAGCCAGTAAAAGTATAGATGAAGATGAGGCTGTTGATGGCTTTGATTACTTTGCTCGCCCTCAGTCACAGGATATAGATATGTTTTTTTGTTATCATCCTCAACAAACATCAAAACTTCCTATTTCAAAAGTTTTCAACAGAAGAGATGGAACCAACCGCAAGTGGCTGACTTTCTGTGCAAAACAACAATCTCTGTACTGTACCGTCTGTTTGGCATTTGCACCTTTAGCTATTGATGGCCCTTTCATAAAGGGAGGCATGAAAGCCTGGAAACATATTCACCAAAGGATAGTGGAACATGAAAAAAGTAAGATCCATAGAGATAGTGCAGATGCTTACTTTCTAAATGTAAAAAAGGCAGAGGTGAAAAGCTTGTTGACTGGCAACCAATTGGCATTGCACCACAAGCAGGTAAAGAAGAAACGTCAGGTCATGGAGCGCATAGTGGACGTCATTAAAGTTATTGGCAAATGTGGCCTCAGCTACAGGGGATGTAAAGCAGAGGCAGCTTATAGCTTGGAAAACACTGCTGTTAATCATGGTAACGTCTTAGAATTGATTCTGCTTTTGAGCAAATATGATGTATGCCTCCTTCAGCATGTAAACAGTTGCATAGAGAATAGTAAGAAGCAGCATGAAACTAGCGCAAAGGGCAGAGGATCTCTTGTTACCCTGATGTCAAAAACAAAGTTGTGGATATTATCATCCAACTGATTAAGACCACTATTGCAGAGGACGTTAGGCAGGCAGGCATGTTTTCAGTCCAAGTAGATACGACCCAAGATATCAGCTCTAAGGACCAGTGTTCTATCATACTAAGATATGTGACAGATGTCATTCATGAAAGATTGATTGCTATGGTGGAATGTGAATCATCTACAGGGAAGTATTTTGCGGAGATGTTGAAAAGTATTGCTGAAGCTCAATATAGACATTGGCACATGTGTGGGAAACTCAACGGATGGTGCAGCTAATATGCAAGGACAGTATCAGGGGTGTTGTTGAAAGTGCATCACTGTTTTCACTGCTTAATGATATAGCAGTGTTCATAAGAGAGTCATACAAGCATATGCAGAAGTGGGAAGAGATGAGTCAAGATAAGCATCACAGATGGCTGTGCCCAATAGGGGAAACTCGGTGGTGGGCTAAGGATCAGGCTCTAAGTAAAGTGTTTGGGTGCTTTGGGAATCCTCAGGAAGCGTTGTTTTCTGATGTGCTTATGACTTTAAACACCATTGTGGAAGATGGTAGACAAAAGCCAACTGTGAGGGCCAAGGCAAAGGGATTCATAGAAGGCCTTTTAATGTATGAGTCAGTGCTATGCTCAAATCTTCCTTCGCATTTTTGAGCATACATCTCCTCTTTCAAAATACTTACAGACAAGGGGAATGGATATTCTCACAGCTCAACGTCTGGTTGAGGGGACAGAGGACAGCCTTAAGAAGTGTGCTAGGGATTTTGAAGGAGTTAAGAGAGCAGCTGATGAGTTTGTGAATTGGGCCAATGGAAAGCTTCAAGAGAAGGAAGACTGTGAGCTTGTAGTGCAGACTGCCCTTACTGAGAAAACGGTCAGAAAAAAGAAAAAAATGCCAGGAGAGCTTGCAGAAGATGAGCCACAGGAGATTTTCTGTTAATGCAAAACTTTGCTCAGATTTAGCCTGTCTGGACCCTAGAAACTTTGCTCAAGTGAGGTAAGTGGGCTCCCCAACTCAGCTCTTGGAGAAATAAGCAAGTGTCTGCTAAGGTTTGACGATAGAGCTACTGTTGGCACATTATGTGGTGAGCTGTTGAGCCTAGCATCCCAGTGGGAGAGACTAAAGATGTCCCCTCTGGAGGGTTACACTGTCAGGACAGCCAGTGAGATGCCACAAGGAAGTGAAGAGGATCTTTCCACAGAGCAGAATGTCGAACTAGAGAGCAAAACGTGTTCCAACTGTAAGAACTGTGTCATTTGTGTTCATCTCATCCTTTCTAAGTACAATCTCCTAACTGATGCCTACCATGTGATTGGACTGGCCTACAAGTTACTATTAACATTGTCCATAACACAAGTAGCCTGCGAGAGAAGCTTCTCAACAGTCAAATTCATAAAAAACAGACTCAGGAGCACTTTAACTCAGAAGCACCTAGAGGCATTCATCCTCATGTGCACTGAGAAAGAAATTCTCATGTCTTTGGACAATGAAAGCGTAATAAACAAAGTTGCAGAGACAAGTGCACTGCTCAGGCGATCATTAATGTTTTAGAGTTGGCCATGTGTCCTTGAAGCCACATGCACAGGGAAAATAGACTATGATGTCCTTACAAAGTTATACAGTGAAGTTGCAGAGACCAGTATGCACTGCTTGGGTGTTCATTAAGAGTATTGTATGTCTTTAGTAGCTTAGTAATTTGCACTGAATTTTTTTGGGGGTGATCTACAAAAAGTGGTTGACTAAAGTGCAAATCAATGTTTCAGGATTGGATATGTAAGGTTTATTTTGCTATGTTTCTTATCTTTATATATACAGTATACACACACACAATGTTTTCATATCTGTGAAAATAAACTCATGTTTTGATACTACACCTTTTGGCACTGAATTTGTAATGATTATGTTTAGGAAAATAATCTGTGAATAACATAGGTTGTAGAGAATAGTGCACTAATAGTGACTTACGTAGTAAAGCTATAATACAGTATATATATATCCAATATAATGGGTTGTGAACTAAAGTGGGCTGGTCTGAATGAAACTCCTGGGCTGAAAATGAGTCCCATTCCGGCCCTGCTGGCTACGGTAAGGTCGATCAGCATCAGTGACAGTAGCCATAGACCAAAGCCCCCTGGTCCCCAGAGACGAAAAATAAGAGGAACAACGGGTAAAAGACAAAGGTATGGAATGACGTGATGATGAATGAATATTAGCAGTTACCGCTGGAACTAGCCTATTAGCCTACTTTGGACGATAGCTAGCCTAATTTGTTAATTTAATTAATAGCTAGATTTAACGTCAGTTACTCACACCTTAAAGTGTGCTTCACAAATAGTTCACTCAGCCTAAAAAATTTTACATACATTTGTGTTGACATCTTCGTGTGTTAGCAAACGTTATTCCTGCTTTAATATTGCCATTAGTACTGGTGTGACCATCAGAAGCTTTATTTGAATAATATAATGTAACACCTAATGTTCACATACTCCTCTTCTCTCTTCAGAATATGTTTTGGAATGTTTTCCTCCCACCCCTGCATATCCTGGTCCACCTGCACCTCAGCACAGCCCAGCAGTGATGCAGCATAAGGTTCTCCTGTCCCCTACACCTCAGCACAGCCCAAGCATGCAAAACATGACAGCCATGGTATTCTTTGCCTTCCTGCCTGAGAAGAAGCTGACAGAAATGTACCTCGATATGTGGGTTGCTGAGAATCGCAGCCACTCTTCCTCTTACTTTGGCTGTTGCTGAAAGGAGCTTCTCCAAGTTCAAACTAATTAAAACCTACTTAAGATCTACTATGGAGCAGGGATGTTCAGTGGACTTTCCATCATTAGCACAAATCATGTAGTCTAACACAAACTGTCTTATTATGATCATGTCACATATGATTTTGCTGCAAGAAATGCAAGGCGAGTGAGGCTGTAGAAGAATGCTAGATGATGCATATTGCACTGAGGTTTCTGTAATATAGTTTTTTGTGTGCAATACTCTTATTTATATTATATTTATACATATTTTTATGTCTGCATTGCTTTCTTTAATACCATATTTTGTGCAATACCTTATTTATAATTTGTTTTAATTAGTGTTTTTTGTTTGTTTCTGAAATAAAGGAATTCAAATGCATAATGCTATGTGGGTACTGTGTGAGTGTATGAACACAATGGGCAAATTCCAATCCCTTAAATTGCCGACTTTTCCTCGACACTCACCACTTCTCCTCGACGCGAACGCGCGCCGCCATATTGAGTGTCATTCCAATTGCTTATAAGCGAGGAGCGAGTGGCTACATGTAGCCTTCTATGCCTCCTCCAGCGAAGGGCGCATCAAAGCTGACTTTTAACAGAATCTGCACCAGAATTCTTTGCGATGAATGACGAACACAGGTTGAAAAGTTCTTCACAATTTCAAATTAACCGTTTTCGTTCTCTCCATTACTACAAATTAGCTAGAACTGATTTATTTTATAACTATTTAACTTAGGTAGCTTTATGCTAAAATATAGCATAGCAAATAGTTTATATTCAAAAGTTAACCAAATATAACTACGTCTTCTTCTTCTCATAATCTTCCCATGGGTTATTCGGAGTAATTGAAGAAAGTAAAAGCCACATGCTACTGCTGTAAAACTTTCCATTGTTATTGGTTTCTTCTTGCTGGTGAAGGACGAGTCGGTTCCAATTTGAAAAGTTAAGTCCCACCTCGCCTCCCTGCCTCTCCATCAAGTGTCCACTCGATGATGATGAATAAATGTCACAAAAGTGGCCACTCGCGGAGGAACCTTCATGAAGTACCATTCTTTAACATCGATTGGAATCGACCCCAAGAAACATTAGGATGTTAAGTGAATGGGAAAGTGTGTCCAAAAACCTTTTACTGGAGCTGTATGTATTTAGGTTTACCACCACATTAAGACTTGTTTTATTCTGTGAGTGCACGTCCAGCTCCACTGCAGTATCAAAAAGGTTATTGCGTTTCGACAGTAACGTTTCACTAGCCTATACGCTGAGAACATTCACAGCTGCCTGTAATGAAGGAAAATAGTGTATTCAATTGTTTCCTGCAGCCTAATCTGTGATTTTTACAGAGGTGGTGGTGTGTGCAACAGCACAGGTAACAGTCCTAGACAGTTAGGAGACAACAGGTTGGTAGAAAACGAGTTGTAAAGCAAAGTTATTTATATTTACCTTTGCAAGATGACTAACATGCCTTTTTCAAAAATATACTACATCATTTTGATATGGTTAAAAGCTATGTTTATTGCAGCGGTATGTGGAACTGGACAATTCTGTTTTAAGGTTGTGGAGAGCAGTGTGAGGAGAGGTCGACACTTAGTGGTCCTGTGAGTCAGGAACAACTGGTAAATAAAAAACAATGACAGTTTAAAGAATGGCATACTTCTACTTCATACTAGCAAAAGGAAACCCCACAGGTGTGCTCAATTTAAAAAAACTTAGTGCATGCGATAGCAGTGATGAAAGTGAAACATGCGTAGAGGGTACATTTTAAAGCAAACCCTAAGTGTAGTGAAAGTATGCCATTCTGAAATCAACCAATGTGTAAAGTAGAATATGTTTTGCATCATTTCCTTAAGTCTGATTTGTATATGTTGTAACTTAAAGAAAGTAGGCTAAGTTTCTGCAACGGAATTCTGATATACATTTCATATTTACAGGCTGAAAATCCATCCATCCATCCATTTTCCGCCGCTTATCCGGGGCCGGGTCGCGGTGGCAGCAGGCTCAGCAGGGAATTGTAGGCATTATCCCCTATCCCCAGCAACGTTTTCCAGATCCTTCTGGAGGATTCCGAGGCGTTCCCAGGCCAGACGAGATATATAATCCCGCCAGCGTGTTCTGGGCCTACCCCGGGGTCTCCTACCAGTAGGGCGTGCCCGGGAAACCTCCAACGGGAGGCGCCCAGGAGGCATCCTAATCAGATGCCCGTACCACCTCATCTGGCTCCTTTCGATGCGAAGGAGCAGTGGCTCTACTCCGAGCTCCCTCCGGATGACCGAGCTCTTTACCCTATCCCTAAGGCTGAGCCCAGCCACCCTACGGAGGAAACACATTTCAGCCGCTTGTACTCGCGATCTTATTCTTTCGGTCACTACCCAAAGCTCATGACCATAGGTGAGGGTTGGAACGTAGACCGATTGGTAAATCGCGAGTTTCGCCTTTCGGCTCAGCTCCCTCTTCACCACGACGGACCGGTACAAGCTCCGCTTTACAGCAGAGGCTGCACCGATCCGCCTGTCAATCTCCCGCTCCATCCTTCCCTCACTCGTGAACAAGACCCCGAGATACTTGAACTCCTCCACTTGGGGCAGGACCTCATTCCAGACCCGGAGGGTGCATTCCACCCTTTTCCGGCTGAGAACCATGGCCTCGGACTTGGAGGTGCTGATTCTCATCCCAGTCGCTTCACACTCAGCTGCGAATCGCTCCAGCGAGAGCTGAAGGTCCTGGCTCGATGAAGCCAAAAGGACAACGTCATCTGCAAAAAGCAGAGAAGCAATTCTGAGGTCCCCAAACTGGACACACTTCTCCTCCCGGCTACGCCTTGAGATTCTATCCATGAAAATCACAAACAGAACCGGTGACAAGGGGCAGCCCTGGCGGAGTCCAACACCCACTGAAAACGCATTTGACTTTGTGCCGAGTATACGGACACAGCTCTCACTCTGGTTATATAGGGACCGAATGGCTCGTAGCAACGAACCCGGCACCCCATGCTCCCGCAGTACCCCCCACAGGACGCTCCGGGGGACACGGTCATAGGCCTTCTCCAAGTCCACAAAACACATGTAGACTGGATGGGCAAACTCCCATGCCCCCCCCCCCCCACCCCACCCAACAGCCCCGCAAGGGTAAAGAGTTGGTCCACTGTTCCATGACCAGAACGGAATCCGCATTGCTCCTCCTGGATCCGAGGTTCGACAATCGGTCGGAGTCTTCTTTCCAACACCCTGGCATAAGCTTTCCCAGGTAGGCTGAGAAGTGTGATACCCCGATAATTGGAGCACACCCTCCGGTCCCCTTTTTTAAAAATGGGAACCACCACCCCGGTCTGCCATTCCAATGGTACCGTCCCCGACCTCCACGCGACACCGAAGAGGCGTGTCAACCAAGACAGCCCAACAATATCCAGAGCCTTCAGCATCTCGGGGCGAATCTCATCCACACCCGGCGCCTTGCCGCTGAGGAGCTTCCCAACTACCTCAGTGACCTCTGCCAGGGATATTGCTGAGACTTCCCCCGAGTCTTCGAACTCTGCCTCCTCCACAGAGGACGTGTTGGCGGGGTTAAGAAGTTCCTCAAAGTGCTCCTTCCACCGCCCGACGATATCCCCAGTCCGGGTCAGCAGTTCTCCTTCCCTGCTCAACAGAGCCTGGGCCAATCCCTGCTTTCCCTTTCTGAGCCGTCTAACGGTTTGCCAGAACTTCCTTGAGGCCAACCGAAAGTTCTTCTCCATAGCCTCCCCGAACTCCTCCCACACCCGGGTTTTTGCTTCTTTGACTACCGAAGCTGCAGCCCTTTGGGACGCCCGGTACCCGTCTGCTGCTTCAGGAGACCCCTGGGCCAACCAAGCCCGAAAGGCCTCCTTCTTCAGTCTGACGGCTTCCTTCACCGCTGGAGTCCACCAGCGGGTCCTTTGGTTGCCACCACGACAGGCACCGACAACCTTCTGACCACAACTCCTAGCAGCCGCTTCCACAATGGAGGTTTTGAACATGGTCCACTCGGAATCAATATTCCCAACCTCCCCCGGGAGGCACGAGAAGTTCTTCCGGATGTGGAAGTTGAAGACCTCCTGGACAGGGTCCTCAACCAGACGTTCCCAATTCACACTCACTACACGTTTGGGTTTACCGGGTCTGTCCGGCAGCCTCCCCCGCCATCTGATCCAACTCACCACCAGGTGGTGATCAGTTGACAGCTCAGCTCTTCTCTTTACCCGAGTGTCCAAGACATACGGCCGCAGGTCTGACGATACGACCACAAAGTCGATCATCGATCTGCGGCCTATGGTGTTCTGGTACCAGGTACACTTATGAACCTCCCTATGCTCGAACTTTCTGCAACGGTATTCTGATATACATTTCATATTTACTGGCTGAAAAAGAATAATCAAATTTATTATTATTATTATTATTATTGTTATTATTATGTAGTTTTTATCGCTTTTCTAGATACTCAAAGCGCTTTACACAATCTGGTCGCCAATTAATACCACAGAACAAACAATGAATGTACCGGCAGCTATCAAACACAACACTCAGTCTGAGTGATACCACGGCAGCCAATTTGCGCCAGACTTGCTCACCCAACATATTACGTCTTGCTCACACACATAGGACACACAGACCGACTCCAGGCGAATTGGCAGTGACTGGTCAGATTATGCTTGCACATGGTCAAGGACATTGCAGAGATGAGGTATGAATTCAGTTGCATAGCGTTGTCTTGTTAATTGCATCTGAACAGTTAATTTGAGTTTTTGACACCACAGGGAAAGAGCATTACATTGTTGAATCTCCATTTGACTCCAGCTTGGCTGTTTGACCTGCCCTTATTGTTAAATTGCATGGGTTTTGTATAATCTGGCTGTCATGTTCCCACACACAACCACATTTACTGAAATAATTCTGTTCAGACTACAATGTTTCTTTTGGTTAACAGCTATGTATGAGAGGATCATCCCAGGGCAAGCAAAGACTACTTTTTTAGACAATTAGCTTTTTAGTACTTTACATATAATTGTACCATCTCATTACTGTTTTTATCTCTGTACTTTGAGGTAAAAACTCTGACTCTTTACAGGCATGAATGATCGACTGGAAGGGTTGCCAGCCAGTATTAGGCTTGAACGCAAGGTGCCATTTTCTGTTAGCGGACACAAACCAAGATATTACTATAATGTTGAATTCCTGGGACAGTGCCCTGACTACCAGCACCTAGATTATTATTTTAGTTTGACCTTCTTTTAATTTTTGATGCCCCTCACATTTATGTTGCAGTAGTGTTTGTTTGAAGGCCTGAATGATACCTCTGTTAATGTTCCATCCATCCATTAACTTTACCGCTTATCCTGTACAGGGTCATGGGGGGGGCTGGAGCCTATCCCAGCGGACACAGGGCGATCTGTTAATGTTTTAAATGTATAATAAATGTAATATGTACAAAGATTGTTTTATGAAGCACGAATGAGGCATAATGAACAGGAAACATGAATGAGGGTCAGTGGACATTAAGGTGGGATAGTGCTTTGCTGTCCACACCAAAATTCAACAGTGTTGAACTCTAATTTAGTACAGGGCTGTGGATGTTGGAGGTGTGGACAGCTATGCCAGGGACAGCTATGCATCTGAACTGCAGAATTTATCTACATTGTTTAATTACACTGTGAAAACTTACCTTCTCAGAAGGCAACACAACAAAAAGGTGGTCCATGAAACGTTTTTGCCTTGGGTCAATAATAGAAAGGAAAGGCATGAATCATGACTAAATCAAGGATGAGCATGTCAAATACTTAATGTACAATAAATAATGCATTTATTATTGAATTGCTTTACATTGGGCAGTCACAGGTCCCTTTACACATGATAGTCTGGTTACTCATTGCTACTGCCTACCCACGATTGGTAAGAAGATATGGGTGGCTGATGTAGGCTATTAGTAGCAGTTCAAGCAGGGAATCCCAAACTTCCCTTTCCCGGGCCACATTAACCAGCTCTGACTGGGGGATTCCAAGGCGTTCCCAGGCCAGTGTGGAGATATAATCCCTCCACCTGGTCCTAGGTCTGCCCTGCGGCCTCCGCCCAGCTGGACGTGCCTGGAACACCTCCCTAGGGAGGCGGCCAGGTGGCATCCTTACTAGATGCCCGAACCACCTCAACTGGCTCCTTTCTACGCAAAGAAGCAGCGGCTCTACTCCGAGTCCCTCACGAATGGCTGAACTTCTCACCCTATCCCTAAGGGAGATGCCAGCCACCCTCCGGAGGAAACTCATTTCCGCCGCTTGTATCCGCGATCTCGTTCTTTCGGTCATGACCCACCCTTCATGACCATAGGTGAGAGTAGGAACGAAGATAGACCGGTAGATTGAGAGCTTTGCCTTCTGGCTCAGCTCTCTCTTTGTCACAACGGTGCGATAGAGCGACTGCAACACCGCACCCGCTGCTCCAATTCTCCGGCCCATCTCTTGTTCCATTTTACCCTCACTCGAGAACAAGACCCCAAGATACTTGAACTCCTTCACTTGGGGTAAAGACTCATTCCCTACCTGGAGTAGACAATCCATCGGTTTCCTGCTGAGAACCATGGCCTCAGATTTGGATGTGCTGATCCTCATCCCAGCCGCTTCACACTCGGCTGCGAACCGATCCAATGAGTGCTGCAGGTCGCAGACTGATGATGCCATCAGGACCACATCATCTGCAAAAAGCAGTGATGCAATCCTCTGCCCACCAACCCGCAGCCCCTCCCCCGCGGCTACGCCGTGAGATCCTGTCCATGAATACCACAAACAGGATAGGTGACAAAGCGCAGCCTTGGAGGAGGCCAACCCTCACCGGAAACGAGTCCGACTTAATGCCGAAGACCCGGACACAGCTCTCACTTTGGGAGTACAGAGATTGGATGGCTCTGAATAATATCTTTAAAATCTATACATAGTAACAAGGAGCTATTAAGTTTCCAATAACCCTTACTATAAGGTGCACTTTCTTTATCAAATGCATTGAGTTTTAAGTTGAATTTAATAATTTTGTGGTCAGTCATGACTCCAGGAAGCATTCTCACTGCTCTAGATCAGAAGCAATTAACCAAAAGTCAATTCTTGACTGTAATGTTAGATCTTTGCAATGCCATGTGAATAATCTCTCAGTTGGGTTTCTTATATGCCAAATATCAATAATATCTAGACTCTTGCAGAAATATTGTAATTTGTTAATTCCACAATTTGATCTGTGGGGAAATCTATCAATTTCATTATCCAAAGCCGTATTAAAGTCACCACCTAAAATAACCTTGCTCAGTGGATACGTAATAAAGAAATGCATTACCATGTCTTCAAGTTTTTCAAGAAGCAAGCAGTTTGGAGCATATGCACCCTATCCATAAATATTACACAGAATTAACTGTATACCTCATCATCATCATCTTCATCCGCTTTGTCCGGGGTCGGGTCGCGGAGGTAGCAGTTCCAGCAGGGCATCCCAAACTTCCCTTTCCCGGGCCACATTAACCAACTCTGACCGGGGGATTCCAAGGCATTCCCAGGCCAGTGTGGAGATATAATCCCTCCACCTGGTCCTAGGTCTGCCCCACGGCCTCCGCCCAGCTGGACTTGCCTGGAACACCTCCCTAGGGAGGCGGCCAGGTGGCATCCTTACTAGATGCCCAAACCACCTCAACTGGCTCCTTTCTACGCAAAGAAGCAGCGGCTCTACTCCGAGTCCCTCACGAATGGCTGAACTTCTCACCCTATCCGTAAGGGAGATGCCAGCCACCCTCCGGAGGAAACTCATTTCCGCCGCTTGTATCCGCGATCTCGTTCTTTTCGGTCATGACCCACCCTTCATGACCATAGGTGAAAGTAGGAACGAAGATAGACCGGTAGATTGAGAGCTTTGCCTTCTGGCTCAGCTCTCTCTTCGTCACAACGGTGCGATAAAGCGACTGCAACACCGCACCCGCTGCTCCAATTCTCCGGCCCATCTCTCGTTCCATTTTCCCCTCACTCGAGAACAAGACCCCGAGATACTTGAACTCCTTCACTTGGGGTAAAGACTCATTCCCTACTTCGAGTAGACAATCCATCGGTTTCCTGCTGAGAACCATGGCCTCAGATTTGGAGGTGCTGATCCTCATCCCAGCTGCTTCACACTCGGCTGCGAACCGATCCAATGAGTGCTGCAGGTCGCAGACCGCTGTATACCTAACTGTTCAATTACCAAAATTAACCAATGTCCATTAGAGTCCACGTTTGTAAACAAAACTTTACCTTTAAGTGAGTGAGATAGAATAGCAACCCCTGCTGAGTGAGTTTGTTCCAGGGGCTAACCAAATGTCTTCACCCCACTGACTCTTCCAAACATTACAGTCGTCCTTGCATGAATGAGTCTCTTGTAAAGAAATAATATCTGCATCACCGTCTTTACAAAACAAAAATATAGCTTTCCTTTTAGTTATATTACATATCCCTTTGGCATTTAAAGATATCAATGTTAATACTCATATAAAAATAAAAATAAAAACAGAACAATAATAGGAAACCTTTCTTAGTAGCTCTCTTGGATTGAGAAAACGCTGAACTCCAATCATCCCTCCCTGGGATAAAGGTCTAGTTCAATATAGCTAGAAACGGATCGCTGTTGCTGGACTGGAAACGTAAATTTGTGTTTCATTGATTCCTTAAATAATACTTTGGATTTGGAACACATCAATTGCCGTATGTTGTGGATATCACAACTAAATGCCAGATGTAGCCTATAGAAACTGAATCGCAACGAAATTAGATGGGATTATGATGACTTCACTTCGCAAGGATGTGGCACCATGAGTAAACCTCTTGAATCCTGAGTGGCTATAGTAAAATGCAGAATTTTCACGCAGTCATTGATGTTTGGGACTGTCGAACATTTGGGATTAATGTTCGTGCTTGTTATGATGCTAGCCTACATGCTTAAGTGTTTTTACGGCGATCATACATTTTTACATTTCTACTGAATGTGAGAGCAGTGTCACTTTGGCAGATTGGAACTGAGTTTTCTAGGCTGATGAAACATTGCCTGAGCATAGAGCAACAATCAAAAAAGATCTGTTTGCATTTGAAGAGCTAATGAAATAATTTGCTAAGCTACATGGGAATGTTCAATTAATGCTGTTGAATGACAATGAGAAGCAGGCTTATGAGTTGTACTGGTATCAGTCAAAACTTGAATGTGTGTTTATTGCTATTAGAGAAATTACAAAAAAGCATAACAATAAATATGGCGGTATTTGAAAGCACATCGTGAGCATTATCAAACACCGTGGGTAAACGGTATTTTCGGTATATGGCCCAAGCCTGATGTCGATGCAAATTTAGAATGAGTCGATCTTATAGGTTACCGTCTAGTTGGTGGCAAATATTTCTTCATTACCAGTGAAAGTCCTTACTCCTTTGTAGCTAGCGTTCTTTCCTTCTTTTCGGGCCTTCTCTATTAATGGCCATAATTTGACTCTTGCCTCTTTGTCTATTGGGTGAAGTCATCCGCAAAGCGAATCTTCCTTTCAATCAAAAACGGATTTTGATTGGCTTTGAGCCAAACAACATCTCTTGCTGTATGGAATGCAAACAATATGATGATCGCACGTGTCCTGTCACCCTGACTAGGGCTGGGCAATATAGCCTATAAACAATATCACAATATTTTGCAGGCTATATCGCAATACACGATATCTCGATATTTTGAAATCTAATCTAAAGCACTTAATAAATGCTTGATTTAACCCTTTGAGGCATCCAATAACACCAGTATGATGATTCTAGTAGTCCCTGCAATATACGTATGTCTTCATTAAAACATTGTTTTATTCATTAGTGGTTTCAAGGCATAAATATGGAGAACCAAAACTGCCAGGATTAAAAATAAATACACAAATAAATAAATGACTCAAAAATAAATATAATGCTCGAGAGTCCAGCAGCGGTGAGCTTTACACCACCCAAGCCGACACTTGTCATTCCGCAGCTGCTCGGCCATGGAAACCTATTTCATGAAGCTCCCGATGCACAGTTCTTGTGCTGATGTTGCTTCCAGAGGCAGTTTGGAACTCGGTAGTGAGTGTTGCAACCGAGGACAGATGATTTTTACGCGCTACATGCTTCAGCACTCGGCGGTCCCGTTCTGTGAGCTTGTGTGGCCTACCACTTCGCGGCTGAGCCGTTGTTGCTCCTAGACGTTTCCACTTCACAATAACAGCACTTACAGTTGACCGGGGCAGCTCTAGCAGGGCAGAAATTTGACGAACTGACTTGTTGGAAAGGTGGCATCCTATGACAGTGCCACGTTTAAAGTCACTGAGCTCTTCAGTACGACCCATTTTACTGCCGAAGTTTGTCTATGGAGATTGCATGGCTATGTACTTGATTTTATGCACCTGTTAGCAATCGGTGTGGCTGAAACACCTGAACTCAATGATTTGGAGGGGTGTCCACATACTCTTGGCCATATAGTACTATGTATTGGGACATACTAAATCTTTTTCTGGCTTACTATATAGTAGGGATGTCACGAGAACCGATACTTCGATACCAAGTCGATACTGAAATTCAAAAAACGTGACGGTACCCGTTTTCTAAAGTACCGAAGGAAAAAGACGTTGCTTTGGTTGTTCATTCCTGGGCGCTATGTAGCCGTTTTTTTTTCCAGCCATTCTCCAAGAAGGTGAAAAGAACAAAGTAAACACCTGCGATGTTTTTTCCGATCCATAAAGTGTTTGGCTCAATCCATAATGGTTTTGCCTCCCCTGCTGTTAGCTACCGCAAACTCAAATCAAAAATCAGAAACCAACAAGTAGGCCTATAGATATGCAATCGCAGCCTCGGCCAAAAAGAAACAAAACAAATAGGAAAGGTTCGCTTTCTCTTGAAGTATGCTGTGTCCTCCCCTGTATAGGCTACTTCAAGGGATAGCAAACCTTTCCCGTGAATTAGCTGTAGTAGTTTACACCCAATGCAGCAGGGGTACATTTGATTATCCTTGTGATCTCGCTTAGACGTGCTATAAAATGTGCGCATATGTTTCTTTTTATAATTACATAAATTGGCCTCTTTTTTGTAATGTTAATGGTTGTTTATTTTAAACATGCCTTGTGTTACTTTCCCGTCGCGCATCCACCAGACTTTAGCTGGGAGAACTCTGGGGTAATTTGCCAGTTTAAATACTTATTTATTCCTTCTAAGCTTTTATACCTCATTCACTCGTTTGCACAGGTTTTTGCTCCGGGCACTGGTGTGTTACTGCCGCTTTAAAGGTCCTAAATGATACGGCATCTTTGTTGGATAAAAAGCTTTCTGTGCAGCAATTTTTATTGAAATCCAGGAAGTTTTATTTGTGTAAAACTTTTGGCACTGTCGACCACTCAATTATGTTGAATAGGCTGTACAGCATTGGGTTTAAAAATGGCGCATCCAATTGGTTTCGGAATTATCTTCTTGACAATACTGTAGATCTCAGATTGAAATCTGATGGCTTGATATCACGCCCTTCTTTGGTGACTAAGGGTGTGCGTCAAGGGTCTATTTTCTGTTCTGTTCTTTTCTCCATTTATATACTAACGCAAGATTTAGTAAATTGTCATGCTCACTTTTATGCCGATGACAGATCTAAAATGCAATCAGACCCTCCTTATCATCAGTTTCAATCAAATGGAAAAGAAACTTACTGAATTGTGTCTCAAGACAAAACTAAAGTAGTGACTTTTAAACATCCTAGTTGTGTTGGTACCGATCTTAACATATACACTTCAAAAGAAACTTTATTAGAACATGTGTGCAAACACAAATAGCTCAGCATCTGGCTAGATATAACCTTAACATTTAATACACACATTGAGAAACTTCAGGCTAAAGTTCGATCCAAAATTGGCTTTCTTTCCCGTAATAAGTCCTGCTTTAGTCGCTCAGCTAAGCACACTGTGGTTTAGACTTCAGTACTACCTATCTTTGATTATGCTGATGTTATACAAAGTCACCTCTAAATTGGTCCTTAGCTAATTGGATGCCTTGCATCACTCAGCCATTCGATTTGCTACAGACACTCCTTACAAAACTCATCATTGTCAGCTTCATACCCTGATAGGATGGCCATCACTGCAAAATAGGCGTCTGGCTCATGGTATTAACTCATACTTTGGACGTTAACAGGGAAAACACCACCTTATTTACAGTGTATTTAAAATAAAGTAGTCTCTTCTTATGATCTTAGATCTAACTATGTCATCAAGCTGATTGTTCCACAAGTGAATGAGGCGGCAGGGCACAACTCATTTCAGCACTCGGCACCTTTTGACTGGAATGAGTTGCAACGCAAATTGAAATTAACCAGCATTGTCTCTTAAGGTGTCTTTAATGGTCTGATAAACTCCTTATTGATAAGTTCCTGTACTTGTCTGACTTGATAATTGTTTATGCCAAATTGCATTTTTATTTGTTACATATCTTTATTGTGTATGCATTCTCATTCGTGTTTTGTCTTGTTGCCTGCTACTTGGACCAGGTCATCACTGTAAAAGAGAATCCGTTCTCAGCTGACTAACCTAATTAAATAAAGTTATTATTAAAAGAAAATAAGCAAATAAATAGTATAGTAAATGAATAGTTCCTCTCTGGGAACCATCACCTTATCGTGGTGGAGAGGTTTGTGTGTCCCTATGAACCTGGGGGCTGTGTTGTCTGGAACCTTGTGTTCCTGGTAGGGTCTCCGATGGCAAATTGGTCTCGGGCGAGGGGCCGGACTAAGAATTGTTC
>JAPMUY010010208.1:0-30000 GCA_026901105.3 Galaxias olidus
ATGCACTGACGTCACTTTCAACCGTTACACGCCCCCTCAGTCGGACTGGTGGCGAAACAAAACATTCTACAATGGCTACATTCATCGGAAACATCGATGAGTACCTGATTAAATTAAAAGCAGTTGGACTTGACAGTGATCCTTATAACACAAGAGAGAACCAGTGGTCCAGGGACATTGACATGTGGCCAGCAATCGGGTTTCCTGACATTTATATGTACCTTATTTCAACGCCGGGGAAATACACCAAGCAAAGCCTGAAGGCATACAAAAGCCTTGACGCTTGGTCATATTTCAAAGCGGGATTTGTTGGCGAAATTAAAGTGACAAGGACACCAATGGACATTCTGGTTGTATGTGGACAGGTTAGTACAACTATTTGTATTTTATTACAACTTTTATTTCGAAAACCGTAAGGTGGTTTACCGCGGTAAAGCTAGCTAGTATTAGTAGCTAGGTCTAGTTTGTTCGTTGGCAACACTGTCACTAACGGTTACGTTGTATCCAGGTAAAGCACAGCCAGAGAATGAATGAGCCCCCATTGAAACCTTGGATAGCTGCAGAGAAGACAGGGACAGTTCTGACAGCCCATTGTTCATGTATGGCAGGACTAGGAGAGACATGTTCGCATGTAGCAGCGTTGATGTTTGCTGTTATGTCTGGAGTCCGGTTGCGCGATGACACACCGTGTACTTCATTGCCATGTCAGTGGCTTCAGCCAACACAAACAAAGAAAATCTGCTGCTCTGCATTGTCATCTATAGATTTGACCTGTCCCAGAACACAGAGTAGAAAGGTTTTGAATCCAGTGGACAATGTAGTCAGTGAAGCTACACCAAGGAAGGCAGGGCCCTGTGGTGCTACACCTAAACCTACTGCAAATGAAATTTCAGACTTTCTGGATAAGCTCAAGCATGCAAACCCAAGAGCTGCAGTTCTCTCTGTAGCTCCAAAACACTCCAAGGACTTTGTCCCTATGTCTCTTAAAGATGACTATCCTACACCATTAGGACAACTATATGAAGCTGAGAATGTTGGTTTGACCTACAATGAGCTTCTTAATAAATGTGATAAGGTCTTTGAGGGTTTGTTCATCACAGATGCTCAGTGTAAGCTTGTTGAACAGATGACAAAGGGGCAGGCCTCATCAAAAACGTGGTATACCTACAGATGTGGCAGGATAACCGCTTCCAAGTTTGGTGCAGTTATAAAAAGTAATGATAATCAGCCCCCCAAATCACTTGTGAAAGCAATATGCTACCCAGAGTCAGCAAAGTTTACAACTGCAGCAACAAGGTATTATTCATTTTAAGATTAAATGCAAATTATGAAGTTTCAAATTTGTTAAAGGGACATGTATATTTATGCACCAAACTTAACTATGTTTTATAAAATATTTCCAGTTGGGGCATTCAGCAGGAGACCAAGGCAAAGGAGGTGTACATTGAGATTATGTCATCAAAACACCAAAAGTTTGATGTAACCCCCACTGGACTCTACACATCTCCGCAATACCCTCATCTTGGTGCATCACCCGATGGGAAGGTGTCTTGTGACTGTTGTGGCTCTGGGTGCTTAGAGATCAAATGTCCCTATTTGGCAAAAGACAAAACACTGTTAGAACTGTCAAAAGAAAAGGACTTTTGCTTGGTTGCATCCTCAACCTCAGATCATGTGACACTGGAACTTAACAGACAACACAACTATTACTTCCAAGTACAGTGTCAGATTCATGTAACCAATTTACCATTCTGTGACTTTTGTGTGTGGACACCTTCAGAATTATATATTGAGAGAATAACCCCAGATCCAAATTTTGAAAGCCATGTTATGAAGGCAACACAGTTTTTCAAGTATGGAGTGTTGCCAGAATTGCTAGGAAAATGGTTTACACGGTGTAACATCATGATGTAACATCTGATCTGTAGGCCAACTTTGACGGTTGTAAACTGCTGAAATATCAAATATATAGAGGGGAAAAGTATCAGCAGACTATATCTTGCAGAGTGTCACATGTTTTTATTATATGTTATTTATGTTTTTATTGTAATTAATAATAATAACAAATTTATTCAATATACATTTTTTAAATATGCAGTCATCCAAAAACTTGAAAATACTAAACATGTTACTGTGACAACTAAATACGTTTCCTTATAAATATTTACAAAATGTACCAAACAATCCCTTGTATATTCATTGAATTCTGAATGAAAATTCAAATTTTACACTGACCATGTCTCATAGTCAAGATATCATGGGTTATTTGAAAAACATTAAATAATATTCACTTCATCAATCTGAAGGCACTATGGTTTCACACAGATTACATAAGGCACAACATGTTAACACAATCTTGTCTATAAGGCTGTCCTCTACTTTGCCATTTTGTTCCACTCTAATGAGGCTTACAGGCAGAGTTGTGCCCAGAATTATATATTTCTGCCTCAACATTCCAATTACTCTTTCTACATGGATTCTTACATGAGAAATTTCTCGAGCAGATTCAATCTCTTTGCGGCTAAGCTGTTTCTTCCCTCGTGTGAATGGAGGTGTTACTAATTCTGCACAAAATAAGCCAACACTATCCTCTATTGTGAAACCCCGGTCAGCCAGTATCAAGTCACCTGGCAGGAGCTTGTCAAGGAACCCACTGTGCTCTGTAAGGTGTTTGTCTGTTACACGTCCACCCCAGGCCTTTGACACAAACAAAATACTTCCTTGTGGGGTGATTGAAATAAGAAATTTGATAGTGTTGTGTTGTTTGTAGTTGCTCCATGTTTGAGCTCTAGCTTTTAAATCTGAAGGACGCTCTATGAACACTTCAAAGCAGTCAATTATGCTTACACAGTTCTTAAAAAATGTCCGAAAACACATTGGTAAGCTGCATCTTAAGTCTTCTCTTTCCGGCCACAATATTAGGGGTTGAAGCCTGCTTGCCATAACATGTATCCAACGGCGAAAGATTCTTGATACTGTTGACTGATGAATCCCAAAGAGGTAACCTAAAAATTCTTCAGGCAGATTGAGGCGCAGCTTCATCAGTGTAAGAAGAAGTTCCTGAGTAGGTGACAGGGACTGCTTTGCAGTAGCAGGGATAACTGATGACACATAACTGAACAATAACATAAAAGTCTGTAAATTGGGTAGTCCTGTGAAAAATTTCATTTTGCGGTCCTCAAATTGTGAAGTGTCAAGAGTACGATGTTTCAACTCACTTTCTAATTTGTGAACTTTACCCCTCAGTGACTGACATTCAGTGTTTAAAGACTGAATCTGTGTATGTAATGAGGCGATGCCATCGTGTGTCTCCTCTGTCTGGACCTCAGTGCTTTGGACTTCAACGGTCTGTACCACTGCTTCTGATGTAGAAATGTGATGCAGGGTTGTGGCAGCTTGTTCTCTACTTGTGTTGACAAGTCTTTTCTCAGAAACATCTTCATATCGTTGAAATCTATCCAGGTTGTTTACAGCCCGAGTTTGATCAGTGTTGGAGGTGAAACTAAATAAACTTGGCACATAGTCAGGGTGCAGGGAATTATCACTTTTGTCCCCTGAAACAAACAAAAAACGTTTTACTAGCAATGTAATATTCATTAATTTGTATCTATGCACAATAACTATACATCGTTTGGTTACATAATTACAACATTTGACTGGTGTGCCAGGGGGTGGTGTCATGTATTCCACAAAGCAGGACTACAAAGGTCTGGGAGTGTGAGTCAGTCACCCAGAAGGATGATAAAAATAAAGAAACGTTCAACATATTTTGTATAAATTCCTAAGTTATCAAACTGTCTAAACTTGCTTTGTGAAGTACACCAATAAGGAAAACTGGGTTTGGCTATGCTAGCTAACGATATGTAGAACACAAGGCTCAATATCATGTATGTTTTTAAATAAATGCTGACAAAATCTTTACAGTTACACAGAATATAAATCGAAGATGGTAAGTATTTAATTGATGAATAGTCTATACAGTGTTATGGTACGATTTTACCCAAAAAATCCAACAATAACATACCTGACACAAAATGGCAACTGCAAATCCACGTCTCGGTGTCTGGATTCCAGTTGTTTCTACGAATTGCAGCGATCCATTTATTCCTCTTCTCTATAGCTTTCGGCAGTCTGTAAAAAGATAGCTCCGATTTCTTGTTGAACCGATTTGTACAGTTAACCGCGCAACAGCTCTTTCCCATTTTGGTTCGTAGGATCTAGCTACAGTAGCGGTTTCGTTTGTATTTTCGCGGGCTTCAAACTGAAGGCTAGTTAATAAGTAACTGTCTTTCTGCCACTCAGTGGAATTCTCGCTGTAACTTCCACATAGTGTGACGTAACGTGCATACCCTCAATTGCCCATGGTCTTAAGTACAAACTGAATAAAATTAGAACATCCACTGTTTCCAGTGACTAAACTAAATGTCAAAGTTGTCATGGTTTCTATTCACATAGTTCTTTGGTGAATGTGGTTAGGCCGTCATGGCCTGATTGGACGGAATGAATGGAATTTATTGATTCAAGATAGAAGAGAAATCAAGACATCCTAACTTGTACACTGAATAGAACTCAAGAAAAAGAGATTGGCTGCGCTAGTTTGTGTAGTCTATTGAGGATTTCTTCAGGGTGACTGAAATATACATTAGCACTTGGCAGCAGCCAAGTGGTCATGATGAAGAAAAGAAAAAAAAAACGGTTATGACATTTTAGATCTGCATGATGATGAGGTGGTGTTTTGTTAGTTCTCCCACTTGGCGCTTAATTGGCAGTCTTGAGAAGCAGAAAGAAGCTAACCTAAGAGGCAATACAGATGAGTGGGGCTTCATATTTCCCCATGAGCTGTTCTTGCTGTACCCAGCATTCATTACACATTTAAGAAAGAGTGTTGGGATGATGGAAAACTTTCCGATCTTCTCTATCATTGAATTCTTTTTTTTTGATGACACCATACACGTATATTTATATAGTTCATAACCTTTTAATTGGGGTTGCTCCCAGAACATCACAAAGGAGATTCAAGAGTTAGTAATGCAGTAATCACCACACAGTAACGTCACTTTGGCTACAGGAAACACGTAAGGTGAAAAAAAGTCTTAACATTGTAAACTTACACTGTAATTATACCTGGCTTGCACAATGTATTTACAAACTATACATTTTTTTAATGTAATTTAACTTAAGACATCAGTCTAATCTAAACACTTTAGGTACAACACCATACCAAATTCAAAATGTTGGCATGCTTCTTTAAAAAAAAAAGTGCAGCGGTAAGCCTATGTAGAACTACGTGTAGCGGAGAGTTCAGAGTTAAGCATTAGATGAGGCTTGTGACATCTTTAGTGGAAAAAAGAAAAGTGTGTGTGTCGAGCTCTTTCAAAGCATGGCAGTGCTGTATACCTGTCTGATTTAATGTCATGTATTTTATGTTTCATTATTTTTGTCTATACAGCATACAATTGTAATTACACACTTCGGAACTCCAAAGACGGAGAAATGGACCATCAATAGGTTTCCTTTCACCAAATTTGAAATTGAACAATACAATTGTTTTCTTTTACGCCACTGAAACGATGTACATCGACCTTCTATGAATTTGGATCACACTCCATTAACCCAGAATGAAGCCACTAGTGTAAAAGTGCAACCAGTTTCTGTTTGGCCTTAATAAACACGGGATACGAGAACACTTTGAAAAGCAACGCTTGTCTTTACTGTCGGTAACTCGGGTTACAACAAAGCACAACGGTGGCGATGTCAGACAAATGACAAGAACCAAGGCAGGGGCTTTAAATGAGAACATTAGTAATACGAGGGGGCAAATAGAAACAAAGGAACACAGGTGAAAACAATGACACATACTATTGAACGATGAGTCTGATGAGGGGCAGCATTGTCCATGGTGCTGACCCCCTTCAGGTGTCTGTCCATGGTGCTGACCCCCTTCAGGTGTCTGTCCATGGTGCTGACCCCCCTCAGGTGTCTGTCCATGGTGCTGACCCCCTTCAGGTGTCTGTCCATGGCGCTGATCCCCCTCAGGTGTTTGTCCATGGTGCTGATCCCCTTCAGATGGCTGTCCATGGTGCTGACCCCCTTCAGGTGTCTGTCCATGGTGCTGACCCCCTTCAGGTGTCTGTCCATGGTGCTGATCCCCCTCAGGGGGCTGTCCATGGTGCTGACCCCCTCAGGTGGCTGTCCATGGTGCTGATCCCCCTCAGGTGGCTGTCCATGGTGCTGACCCCCCTCAGGTGGGGGGACGTAGCCACTGACAATTGGATTGCGTTTCTAGTGTTATGCTTAGCAGCTGAGGACAGCGGAGTTTGACACGAGTGGTAACGGTATGACTTAGTTCCAACCCTTGAAAACGCGCTGAACGTTTAACTTAATGGACGTGCCTTTGAAACGTGGTAAAAGCTTCACGTCTTCTGAAACTGCATAGACACAAACTCTGTACCCCCTTACTTTGGTTGTTATTGTTTTGTTATGTCAGTGAACACTGTATGCATGCAAATGTCTTCCTACTCCATATGAAGGAAAAAAGTCAGAAAAAGCAATATAGTACGTATATACTCACAGTACATAAAAGAAATTCATATACTGTAAGTGTGAGTAGTTGTGTCTAGATTGGTAAACAACCTTTTTGTTTTTCTGTGTAATGTTTTTTTTATTTAATGTGGAAACAAACTCCCCACTGCAGTTTCAAAGTGTGCAAGTATGTTCATCTTTTTTTTTTTAACAGTTGTCAAGTGCCTGAATCCTGCAAACACGTTTGTGCACAAATTGGTTGAACGTGTTATTGTGTATCAGCGGCCGTTCTCAGACGTGTAGTAATCGTTTTGATCTCACCAGAGGTTCAATCAGTTGGTCAAAGTAATTTTTCTGGCTAATGTAAAACAGGGAATCCTTTCGTTACCCCACCTGTCCAACCAAGGGGCTCGAACGTCAACAACGAAGACCCCAACACTCGTGCTTATCTTCACACCAACGACTAACGGGTTGTGAATAAACGGACAGTTCCACATGGCGTGACTGTTATTACGGCTTTCTCCACAGCCATGAGCCTGGATTCAATCAAGTCTCTGGAAAGAGAACCCCCAAACGTAAACAATACACCATTAGAAGCCCATGGGAAGAAAACACATTGAATGTTTCTATAGCAGCTCATATTTGGTACTTTTCAAGTCCAAAGATATGGTTTTAAACCATTCCGATTCTCAATCATAGGACGTATTTGCATTAATACATTTTTTTTTTGTTTATGTTTCACTGATGAGGGAAAAACAGATCTGTAATATTAGAGAGGATTTCCCTCCAGACCTTTTCCTCTTTTCCTCTCTTTTCCTCTTTTCCTCTCTTTTCCTCTTTTCCTCTTTTCCTCTTTTCCTCTTTTCCTCTTTTCCTCTGTTCTTTTCTCTTTCTTTCACTGGAGTCACTGGAGCTCGCAGCCTCGACAGTCGTCCTCCGGGTTGGTGTTGTCGGACGATGCGGAGCTGTCCTCGCTCACTGTGAAACCACGGCAACAATAGACACACACACACACACACACACACACACACACACACACATCTACGTTCAGACAACGTGTGTGTAACTGACACACACACCCGGCATGTTCTCGGGAAGATGGGAATCGATACCACACGAGATAACACAACCAGTCTGTAAGGAAATCAATAACTGGGGTTTGGGTGGTTTTGTGTGTCTGTGTGTTTTTTTTTTTTGCATGGGTATGTGTACATGCTCATTTGTGCGTGTAGGTTTTCTAAAGAAGCGGCGGTCGAGCCGGCGTTCAGAACATCTTCAGAAATCTGACGCCTCTCACATTGGACAGTATCACAACAATGTAAAGCATCCACAGTCTCCCGCGTAAGTCTCAAATTCCCAATTCCTAAAGCTATCATAACGATAAGTAACTGAGCTGCTGTAACATAAATAATATGTTTCTTTTTATCTTTAAACCCCCCTGGCATAAAGCTTAATTAGAATAAAATGAAATTAAAGTAGCCCTTTCTACTATAACCTGACGATGTGAAATGTTCGTGTACTGTATATGAGAGAAGCCTTTCACAGGACTCACTCTGTATAGGGAGAAAGGCCTCGTCCCCATTCTCCCTGACCATCTCCTCTATCTTGTCCAGCAGTTCGGAGACGCTGCGGCTGTCCTTGACCGGCGTCTTGCTGTCCAGAACGTGGTAGTAGTTCCCACAGTACTCCAGCAGCCTGTGCAGCTCCCGCCCCCCTCTCTGGATGTGCTCCTCGATGGGCGTGCTCCCCAGCCAATCGCCGCAGCTGAAAAGCACCATGGTGTGGAGGCAGGCCCTATCACCGAACAGAGTCTCGATGTGGGCCAGGAGGGTCCGCCTCTTCCTGGTGGTGAGCGACGACACCACGGGTAGGACCAGGAGGAGGGTGTGGGGGCCGGGCCTCAGGAGGGCGGCGCCGCGCTGCGACTCCTGGCGGATCTGCTTGGGCGTGCGGCGGACGGAGAACCAGTCCCAGCCGGGGGTGTCGACCACGGTGACCCGGCGGCCCGACACCAGAGCCTGGCGCCTCAGGCAGAGCTCCGTCTCCTGGCCCGACTCAAAGTCCCGCCGGCCCAGGATGGCGTTCCCCACGGAGCTCTTGCCGACGCCCTTCCAGCCGAGCAAGAGCACCCTCAGCTCTGCGGGAGGAGAGGAGGGAGAGAGAAAGATCAAAAAGAGAGAAAGAGAGAGAGAGAAAGAAAGAAAGAAAGAAAAAAAGAAAAAGAAAGAAAGAAAGAAAGAAAGAAAGAAAGAAAGAAAAAAAGAAAGAAAGAAAGAAAGAAAGAAAAAAAGAAAGAAAGAAAGAAAGAAAGAAAGAAAGAATAGGGATAGGGATAGGGATAGAGAGGAGAAACATATAGGGAGAGACAAAGTGAGAGACAGACAGAGATTACAGCGAGCTCTCGTTTCGTCATAATCGTATTTTAATAGGCGTAAGTAAGTTCTTTCCTGGAACAACCGAACATTCCTGTGCATCATTTTGTGATGTTTGCATAGCATGATGATCAGAAACAGATGCGTACCCATACACACTCCCTCAGTTTCTCTCTGTTTCTCCCACTCGCCAAAACACAAACACTCACGCACACGCACACACAAGAATAAATAAAGAATAATCAAGAAGTGAGGGCCAGTCATTTGGTCCAAAATGTCCTCACCTAAATAGGAAAACACACTTTTCGGTCCTCATTAATATAGTGGTACACACAAATGCAAACATGAACACACACACACACACACACACACACACACACACACACACACACACACACACACACACCTCTGGGAGGTCCTCCTATCATCTGCTCCCTCTGTCTCTCGTGCTCGGCCATCCTCCTCCTCTCCTCCTCCAGGGCTTTCCTGGCCTGCTCCTCCTCCAGGAGAATCAGCTCGTTCACCTCAAAGTACCAGCCTGGGGATCAATGTAGAGGAGAAAACACTTCATTAAAGTCATCCAGTTAGAAATAGTGTGTTGTCGTTCACTTCAAAGTACAAGTCTGGATCAATATACGGAAAAACCCTTGATTATGGGCGTCCAGTATGCGGTATCTAACGTAGCAATATCTGGGAATGCACAGTATACTATATCTTATCACTTGCCTCAAAGTACGAGCCTGGATTTACAGGAAAAACACTTAATTATGGTCATCCAATACACGGTATCTAACGTAGCAATATCTGGGAATGCACTGAAAGAGCTGTTCAAAGTATTTATAGTTATAGGTATACTCATTTAGTTATATACTATATCTTATCACTCGCCTCAAAGTACGAGCCTGGATTTACCGGAAAACACTTAATTTCAGCCATCCAGTTATAGTTACATTAGGTCATCCAGTTATAGTTATATTCAGTCATCCAGTTATAGTTATATTCAGTCATCCAGTTATAGTTATATTCAGTCATCCAGTTATAGGTATATGTGCGTGTATGTATGTTATGATTATGTGCGAATCTCAAAGAATGTATTGAAAGAACTGTAAGCAAGTAAGTAAGCATTTTACACCAGTAGACTAGCGTTACACAATAATCGGGTTTTTTTGTGTGTTTTTTTTGGAGATATGGTCTTTCCACAGTGGTGACTCACACGTATGGCTTGATTGCAAATAATGCAGATTGCTAGCCTTGCCATTGTAGAAATCATCATAACTTTGCATATTTATATATTCCGCCTTTAAACGGGGCACTGCTGGAAAAAAGATTACCCCTGTATAATTCAATAAAAATAATAAATAAAATGCTAATATTAATCACTCTTGGTGCTTTCACAGCTACAATTATAAATATATATATATATAAATCCTCCATATATTCACAGTTAAGTCTAGTTTGGTCAGCAGAGTAGAATCAAACCTTGGTTGTCGATCACCAGCTCCTCCACTTTCTCCAGCAGCTCTTGGACCTGTGTGTTGTCCTCCCCCTCCCTGCGCGTGTTATCGAAGGCATGGTATCTGCAGGGGAGGACGGCCCCAATAGCACTTAGCCTCAGACAGAATGGACGTGCAACATGATATAGTGTTTTACATGGCTCTCGTTGAAAGGGATTTGCAGCCTGAACTCCCTTGACTTAGAGTGCTGACTTAGAGTACGATGTACTGTATTTACAACCCAGTCCTTTGGTCACAAAATTATACTTTCCAGTTTTCAGATAATAACTGATTGAATTTATTCAATATCTTTTCCCAAAACAAATATTTAGTTTTGGAATACATTTTTTCCTACATACAAATTTATATGTCCACATTAACTACGTTTCTACTTTCTTAGTAATACTGGTCGACATCATACTATATGTTTCTATTTACTTAGTAATACTGGTTGATATCGTGTGTTCTCTGTTAAATGACGTGACGATTATAAGCTGCTGTAACTGATCAGCAAAACAAACACAGTACCTGCTGCCACACCTCTCCACCAGCCACTGCAGTGCCTCCCCGGTGTTGGCGATGTGCTCCTCTATAAACACCCCCTGGGGCAGCCGGTCCAGCCCCGTGAACAGAACCATGGAGTACCTCCAGGTGCCCCCGCCCAGGGCCCCCAGCTGCTCCTCCGCTGCCCGCCTCTGGGGCTCCGCGAAGGGCTGCGACACGGACACGACCAGGAGGAGAGCGTGGGGCCCCGGAGGGCACAGGATGGCCCCCATGCAGGGGCCCTCGGCGTCCTCGCTCAGCGCCGGAGCCCGAGGCGTTGTCGGCGTCGGCGTTGCCGCGGGGACCGGTGTCGCCCGCGCACGGTCGACGTCCGCCGCGTCGGGATCCGGGACCACGGCGTTGTGGTCGTCAGGGGCGACGGCGTCGGGTTCCGGTGGTCCCTGGTCGAGAACGAGCCACTGGGGCGTGTCCACGACGGTCACGCGCCGTCCGCAGACCACGCCCTGGCCCACGTTGCTGTGGGTGGTCTCCACCCCCGTCTCCAAGAACTCCTCCCCCAGAATGGTGTTGGCCGTGGTGGTCTTCCCCGACTGCGGGCCCCCTAGCAGGAGCAGCCTGCGCTCAGGCAGAAGAGGGCCAACTGGTTCCCCTGTGGGATAGGAGAACAGCGTTATTATTTTTTTATGATATTATCTACGACTAAATTATATAATGAAAATTATATTATTATATTAATATATTAATGGTTATTCAAATCAGAGGTTGATAAAGATCGATACGTTTGTTTATTTATGCATTTTTCTGAATCGGAAGAGTTACTTGCAGGACATTCTTACGTTTAAATGTTTTTCCTCGTAATGTAAAATCAGTTTAAAGAAAATACGATAAGTAAATGGTTAAAGCTTTTGGTAAAAACGTGATGACAGATTTCCAGCCTTAATTCTAAATACCCTTTCCTCCCTTTACTTCTTGTCTCTGTCGCTCTCTTTTTTAAATAAAAAACACCTTGGCTGGACTAAGTCATAGGGGGAGGAGCTTAAGCATCTGCTCTCGTGAGTATTCCGAGAATGAGTAAGTCACTCGGGCAGGGTATAAAACTGGAGGCTTGGAGGAAGTACAATTTTAGGATTCATAATCACCCTCCATGTGAGCTATATGAAGGACAGAAAGTGGACACAAGGCAACAGCTTCCTGTTGACATGGCGCTGAGAGAATGATAATGATTTAAAAACAACAACAACGGCAAGAAATCAGCGCCGCTGATGGAATCGATGAATGAATGAATGAACATGCAGGATGCAGCTACCTGTAGGGAGAACAGGTTCACGTGTCACTCACCAGGTTCAGACTCAGAGGACACAGCAGCCATCTTGTGTTTAAGTATCCACTGGGTTTCCCCCCCCTCCCCCTCCTCCTCCTCCTCCTCCTCTTATGACTTCCTTCTCCCCTCTTCTTCTCCTCCTTTTCCTCTCCTTCTTTTTTCTTCTTCTTATCCCCTCTCACGTCCTCATAGAAGCGTCTGTCCAGCCGGGTGTTCTGAGTGGTCTGTGAGAGGCTGGCAGTCAAACTGTTTCCTCTTGGCTCTCTCTCTCATTCTCAGTCTCATTCTGCTGCAAAACATAACAGACACACACAAACACACACACACACACTCCCCCTCTCTTTTCCTCTCTCTCTCTCTCTCTCTTTATCTCTCCTTGTCTGCCCCCTCTCCTCTTATTTGCCTGCCTCGCTCTCTCTCGTCTCTCTCTATTTGCTCTCCATCTGCATCACTGAATGTCTCTCTCTCTCCCCCCCTTTCTTTTTTTCTCCCTCCTCTTTTCTCTCCCGCTAGTTTCTGTTTGATTGCGCGTGTCTTGTTCGGTTTATCTCTCGTCTCTCTCTCATTCTTTCTGGACCCATATGCTTTAGCTCTCTTTATTTATTTCGGTCCAGAAGCAGATGTTGAGCAGAACAGACCGGACGTCAATACTGCCTCCTCTGCACCAGGGAAGTGACTCGTCATGTGAAAGGAGGGAGAGGAGGCAGCATTGCTCCCACACAAACAGAATCAAGACGCACCCCTGCAGTCCGGCAGCAGACAGAGGCACAGTCTGGGGAGAGGAAGAGGGCAAAACGACAGAGCCAAAAAAAAAAAACAGAGGAGTTACCGTGGTTACAGATGGGAGAAATCCCTCTTTCCCTCCCTCTCTCTCTCTCTCTCTCTGACACATACACACCCGATACCCTGAAGACACCACATTCACGTAAAGATTTACACCTCGATCAGAGAGGACTATAGTGAGATATAGGACATTTTCAGATGACAACCATAATATATCACTGAGAAAGATGCACTGCAAAGAATACGAAGTATAGGCTAGCAAGGGCTATTGCTCTGGATCAAGGCAATGAATAATTTCTGAAGGGTAGCTTGTGCTAGTTTGTATGCAAAGTATAAAAACAGCTTCACTCCAGTGTTCTGATTACAAACTCACAAACAATGATGAGATTCAGCAAAAATAAAATGATGTTGCAGTGAGAATAACTAACCCAAATAACAATGCTGATCATGCTGATCATGATACATTTTTGTTATTTTGGGTAAAACCTTGATTAATGTAGGTCATCCCAAAAAGATTATTGACAATCTTAACGACGTAAAAACATTAAAATTCACTAGCTGTTTTGGTAGCAAACAAATCTAATATATGTTTTGTTATTGTCATTTTATCTGCCGTATTTTAAATTAAAGCGTCGCAAACAAATCTCAACCTTACGTCGTAAACCGCTCCGTCGTAAAAAGGCGCCTGGATCCATGTGAACTAATAGCGAAAGGCAGTGTAGCAAGTGGCGGTGGTAGAGTAAGACCATTTGGGTCAGGTTTGTGGTTTTTGAAGGGGTGTGTGTGTGTGAACCTTGCAGTTATGTCGGGATCAGATGAGTTTGATAAATATCGTTCGCCCCTGGTGTCACGTTATGCCAGCAAGGAGATGGCATACAACTTCAGTGACAGAAAGAAATTCACTACCTGGAGAAAGCTATGGATCTTCCTCGCCAAAGCTGAAAAGGTTTTTAAAAACAAATTATTGTTAGTGTTAGCTTTCTTGCAAAGAGACGGCATTTAGCAAGGCAAACAGGCTCTGGTCCTAAGTTGTGGAGATATCTTCCCAAAACGTTTTTTGGGACATGCATTGCATAAAGTAATTAGTTTTTCGACCTTGAAATGGACATATCAAGTTGCATGTTCTTTCTAAATATAACTTTTTAAAGATGACCTATAACTCGTGAATTGAAAACACTGCACTAGGTCCATCTCTTCTCTCTATCGACAATGATGCAGCTGTTGCCAAAGTTAAACTATAAAAAGAGTGTGATGGTAACAATATTGCATGAAAATGAACCGATGCTTAGCTGCAGAAGGCAATACGCAAATATCAAAAAGAGTGTATAATCAGACTACATTTTTACTACTTGCTATTAAATAGGCCTGAGCAAATATATTACAATGTGACAGAGAATGGAGGAAAATTATCTCTCCGTTAGACTTGTTTGACTATTAACTCAGACGATAGTTCAATGAGTGAGGCTCTCCGCTATGATTAAATCACGTCTCGATGCAGGACTTTAAGCCAGATGTAAACGCTGTGACTTTAGTCTTTCAGCCAATTACAAAAAGTAAACAAAGATGCCAACTTTGCATTCCCTACACACCCAATGTTTGTGTGATACACGCCACTTTGAGTAGCTAGCTACAACATTGTCTATTCAAAGACCGCATGATATAGATTACTATTTGCATTTTTGGATTTCGCTGAGCTGTATAAATTACTTCCACACTCCTCCCTATTTAGAAGTCAGTAGAATGTGGCTAAGTGCAAATCAGACCATGTCTCACATGCCCTCGATATTGTCGAGGTAAATGAAAGATTAGAGTAGAACTAGGAGCTGGTGGCAGCATCTTAGCTGACACACTGGACTGTGGAGATGGTGGTTTCTCTACTTTGGTACAGAGTCCACCTGTAACACCTGAGAAGGAATTGACTCCTATGTTTTTGTGGAGAATTCTACTTTGCCAGCCAGTATCTAAAACTTTTACCAGTGTGTTTGTGTACAGTTTGTGCTTGGGCCCAAATAACAGTGTAGTTAAATAAATATATAAAAAAAAATCTATCAATATAAAACGTATTTTCTCTTCTCACTACATTGGCATGGTTATAGTATTACCCTAGTCTCTTTTCGTCTAGTGAGGATTGCACCGTTCATTTTGTGTCTTTTTGAAGAGGTGTTTCAGTCAGGGGTGGGGTTTGTGTGTCTAAAATAGCCTGGTGAGAAGGTCGGGGTAACGGACACCAGAACCCAGCGGAGTTTAGCCTTAGACTTTCACTATGTACCTCTTCTCCTCTCTTTCTATTTTCTCTCTATCTCTTTCTCTTTCTCCCTTTAGCTCTCCGTCTGTTTGTCCGATTACAGTGCAGTAACACACTGATCTGAGGTCAGCGTTTAAAACAGAACAGTAGGCCTGTAAGGCATTCACCAAAATTAGAGTGAGATATTTGATAGTGTTGGCCTACGTTTAAGAACACACACTAGCCTACTAGCCTAGCTTAATCTAGCCTGAGAGGAACGTGCTGTTCAGAATTTGGAACTATTTTGCTGTTGAAGGCAGTCATGTGACTGTTCTGCTTACTTGTATCTCATGAGGGGTCTTTGCTCTCACGAGGCAGCCTTCAGGCAGAGGAGGGTAGTACTACCAGTAATCACGATCAACTGCGTGATATAAAGGAAAACTCTCTTCTGGTCTTCGGAATAGATAACATCAAATGACCATCGATTTTAACAATAACCCCTATACTTTCTCATCAAATTAGACTCTGTGGGCTCATTGTTTTGTGCTATTATATACATTGTACATGGGAGCTTTAAATGGTAACGTTATTTATGGAGGCTCTTTCGCTGCTGTGTTAGACTATTCCTGTTACACAAACTCTCTTCTCCCATGTCCTCCTCTTTCTTCTTACATCTTCCTCCTCCTCTCTTCATCTTTCTCTCTCCTCCCTCCTCCTCTCTTCTCCCATGTCCTCCTCTTTCTTTCTTACTTTCTCTCCTTCCTCCTCCTCTCTTCATCTTTCTCTTTCCTCCCCCCTCGTCCTCTCTTCCCCCTTGTCCTCTTTCCTCCTACTTTCTCCCCTTCCTCTTCCTCTCTTCCCTCTTACTTTATCTCCTTCCTCCTCCTCCTCCTCCTCCTCCTTCGTCCCCAGGCGTTGGGTCTCCCCATCACGGACGCCCAGCTAGCGGAGATGGAGAGCCACGCGGACGACATCGACTTCGTCATGGCGGCGGAGGAGGAGCGTAAGCTGAGGCACGACGTCATGGCTCACGTGCACACCTTCGCCCACTGCTGCCCCGTCGCCGCACCCATCATCCACCTGGGGGCCACTTCCTGTTACGTGGGGGACAACACGGTAACCGCAGAGACTGACCGGTGCTTTGAAATTCCGTTGTGAAGTGTGGCGGAAATTAGTTTTGAGTTTGGGTCTAGCCCCCGTCCCCCGTCCCCTCCATTACCATCAGACAATTTGTCTTCAGTGGTTCACAATCCGGTCCTCAAGTTCCCGCGGCCATTCCAGGTATTTCATCTTCCCAGGTGCTAGCACACCTGGTGTAATTAGTCACCTGCAGCAGGGCCTTGATTAATTGCACCAGGTGTGCTGACTCTTGGAAAGATCCAAATCCTGGCATGGCTGGGGGCACTTGAGGACTGGATTGGGAACCACTGCTTTGTATGATCTACACCCACTCACTATGTTGTCTTTGTGCACTGCCTCCATTTTGAACCTTCCCCAATGCCTTCTCTGGTGTAATAGAAAATATTATCCCAAGCCTCCCACTAACTCAAACAAGGCAAATCCCTTGGGATCCCAAGCCTCCCACTAACTCAGACAAGGCAAATCCCTTGGGAATTCTGCATGCAAATATTCACATTTTTAACTATCTTTTGTTGTTCTGCACCGCTTCCCAGAGAGACATTGTGTAGGGAGCTAGACAAGCTGAAATCTCTTTCAGTTTCCTCCTCTGTAAAGTTGTGAACTAGGTTAATATTAGGGTGTGTGTGTGTGTGTGAGAGACTTGGTGTTCATCATTGTGTCTGCTTCACAGGACTTGATTATGCTGCGTGATGGCTTCGACATCCTGCTGCCCAAGGTAAGGCACACACACACACGGCTCAGCTGTTGAAGTCTGTCAACTGAGGTCAAAAATCAACATGCAGTCTGAATCACTGAGGATTATCCCTTTGTAGTGTAATTTGCAGATCATTTTCTGCAAATGAAACATGTTTCCTTTTTTGTGTCCTTGCACTCTAGCTGGCAAGGGTGATCGACAGGCTGGCAAACTTTGCAGAGAAATACGCAGACCTCCCAACCCTAGGTTTCACACACTACCAGTGAGTAGTACGACCCGCATTTTGTTTGAACTTAGCTTATCAAAAATACGTTGGTCAGTATGATTCTGGTAGTTGCATGGAAGCAATCGAATACAAAATACATAGCGAAGATCTTCATCATTGCCTCCCCCTCACAATGCACCCTCTTCATCCTCCTCCCCCTACAGACCAGCCCAGTTGACCACGGTAGGTAAACGGGCTTGCCTGTGGCTTCAGGACCTAGCCATGGACATGAGGAACCTTCAGCGCGCCCGCGATGACTTGCGTTTCCGGGGGGTCAAAGGAACCACGGGAACACAGGCCAGTTTCCTGCAGCTCTTCCAGGGGGACCATGATAAGGTGAGCACTGCACTCAAGACCATGACGACTTCAGTGATAGTGATTGATTAAATGATAATGGTTGTAACAAAAGTTATCAAATTAGTTTGTTTGTAGTTATTAGAAGCATATGAGAGAAGATGAAAAACAAAAAAACTGGCCACCGCTTTCAAAATGTTTTATGTAAAACTTGTGTCAAGGCAATTGTACATACTGCAATATGTGCTAAGGTAATGGGTGTATTTGTTTTTAACAGAAGAAGTAGTGTGACTTTTTATAATAACACAACCTCTCCTGCCTTTCTGTTCTGACTAGGTTGAGGATTTGGACAGAATGGTCACAGAGATGGCCGGGTTTAAAAAGTATGTTTATAAAAAAACGACACCATAGAAACTACCTACTTTTATTTTTACCATTACTATGTCCAATCGTTGTGACGTTCACAGCTTGTCATCGTGTTTTTATTTGTTTCCGTGGTTACCAGAGCTTACCTGGTGACGGGCCAGACGTACAGTCGTAAGGTGGACGTTGACTCTCTCTCTAACTTGGCCAGTCTGGGCGCGTCTGTCCATAAGGTGAGTGCCAGTACAGGGAAAAGGCAGCAAGCAGGGAAAACACCGCCATCTAGTGGTTTCTATCCGTACTGGAATTTGACCCCTTTCAAAGTGACCTGGAACATTATGGAATAATGAGCAGAAATGTCTTACTGCAGTATCAAAGTGGAATTTAAAAGCAAACAGTAATTTTATAATTCAACAAATTTTGTCACTTTATTTACCTAATTTATGTAGTGTGGCAAGACTCGTTGTGCAGGGGAGGGGTTTTGGGTTGGACTGAGGAATACCAGGAGAGCAGGGGTAAGGTGAGTACTTGTTTAATGATAAAAACGGTGGGGAAAAGGGAAGGGGGGTAATAATGCAACAAAACTTCTTCCCGGACCGGGGTCTTCAATTGAGAGGCGGCGCCGAACTCCTCCTGGGTGAAAGAGAGGCAGAGAGGTAAATCAGGGGGTTAATTCAGTCGAGGGTGTGAGGGGCCAACCTGTCCGGGTTCCTTCTCTGGGGTTCCCTTCTCCTGGGTTTGTGATCTTGTCTCCTTTACTTCTTGACGTGGTATGTGCTCCTCGCTGTGTCCTCAGCCTCTGGAGTACTTCTCCCTCTGGTAGCCAGCACCTAAAGCTTAAATAGATTGCTTAATTGATTGCAGGTGGGGGGAGTGGCCAGGAACTAAGAAGGTGCAGGGGAATGTAGTGGCCTTCAATTAGCTCTCCCAGCCTCAGCCTTCCCTTAAAGGGCCGGCTCCCCCCTTTTCCCTCTTCTGTGGGGAACCTGCCATAGGCTGGGGCACCACAGTAGACATAATATATGAATTGTATAATGTCTTCCAAGTACAGAACTTAATCTTTTCCGCTCAATATTTATTTTATCGTTTTATATTTCTTGTTCTATCTTCAGATCTGCACTGATATCCGTCTGCTTGCCAACCTAAAGGAAATCGAGGAGCCTTTCGAGAAAGAGCAGATTGGTACGTTCACAACAAGTCTCAATAAAAATAAATCCGCCATTTTACTATTTTTAAAATCAAAACATTACCCTCCAGACCCACCACACCGAAACTTACCGAATCGAGCACTTACAGCACCGACTGTCTCCGTAACCTTTGACCTCAGGGTCCAGTGCCATGCCTTACAAGAGGAACCCGATGCGTGCCGAGCGCTGCTGCAGCCTGGCCCGCCACCTGATAGCGCTGCTCGCCGACCCGCTCCAGACCGCCTCGGTCCAGTGGCTGGAGAGAACTCTGGACGACAGCGCCAACAGGTCCGGAAAACGCACCACGCATCCAGAACCGCTTCCAACTAGATTCATGTTCCAAAATTCCAAATAAAATGGAAGTATAGTTTTAGATCGAGTAAGATTGTCTGTACTGCTACTAACTAGGTTTATGTTTAAAACCATGAAATAGAGTGAAAGTAAACAGGTTTAGGAATATGATTTGACATGGGAAATAATAGTTCATAATCATAGGAGTTTATGTAAATGAAATGATTCTCCCGCCCTCCCCGTCTCTCTCTGTATCACTCACACTAACACACCCCCTGGCCCCAACCCTAACTCTCTTACCCATACATCTCTGGTCCTCCCCACCCCAACCCCCCTAACTCTCTTACCCCATACATCTCTGGTCCTCCCCACCCCAACCCCCCTAACTCTCTTACCCCATACATCTCTGGTCCTCCCCACCCCAACCCCCCTAACTCTCTTACCCATACATCTCTGGTCCTCCCCACCCCAACCCCCCTAACTCTCTTACCCATAATCCTGTGGTCGTCCCCACCAGGAGGATCTCCCTGCCTGAGTCGTTCCTGACGGCGGACATCATCCTGAGCACGCTGCAGAACATCACGGAGGGCCTGGTGGTCTACCCCAAGGTCATCGAGAGGCACATCCGCCACGAGCTGCCCTTCATGGCCACCGAGAACATCATCATGGCCATGGTGCAGGCCGGAGGGAACAGACAGGTAAAGGGGGGTCCGGGGGGTCCTTTTGCTAATGTCAGGGGGGTTTAGAGCAAGCAAACCGCTAGAGAACATCTGGTTAAAAAAACGTTTAACTACTATGATTACACTAGTAATGTTTGAATAGGTAGACCAAACGATGCCACCTTGAGACCAAAGAACAATATTCTTAACAACACTAAATTAAATATTAAAACTTAAGGTACTTTTGTAGAAAAATTGGCGTTTAGCCTTCACAGACGGACGATAATGCCCTGCATCCTCTTCCTCCCTCCGAGACGATAATGCTCTTCATCCTCTTCCTCCCTCCGAGACCATAATGCTCTTCATCCTCTTCCTCCCTCCGAGACCATAATGCCCTTCATCCTCTTCCTCCTTCCGGGACGATAATGCTCTTCATCGTCTTCCTCTCTTCGGGACGATAATACCCTTCATCCTACTCCTCCTCCCCTCCAGGATGATCTTTAAGCCTTCCCAGTCAGACGATAATACCCTCCTCTTCCTCCCCTGCAGGACTGCCATGAGAAGATCCGCGTGCTGTCCCAGCAGGCCGCAGCCGTGGTCAAACAGGAAGGAGGAGACAACGACCTCCTGGCCCGCGTGCAGGCCGACCCCTACTTCAGCCCCATCCTGGGCCAGCTCCACTCCGTGCTCGACCCCAAGACCTTCATCGGACGCGCCCCTCAACAGGTACTCAGTCCGTACCCCCCCTCCCCCCCCCCTCCCCCCACCAAAAAAAAAAGATGGCGCCATCTTGATGATTAGTTTGAGGTATTTTTCCTACATAGCTTTTTGTGCGTTTAGTGTTTTGTTTTCGTGTCATAGGTTCAGTGTTTATATCATTCGTTTCAGTCTCTCATCCCGGTGTTGTCCACTTTAGGCACACTTTGTTGACCTCCCTAATATTTTGTTTCCGCCCTCCTGTTGCCGCAGGTGACCAGGTTCCTGTCCGAAGAAGTCCGACCTCTTCTTCAGCCATACAAGGCCAAGATGGACTTGAAGATCGAGCTGGAGCTCTAACACACACACACACACGCACACGCACACGCACGCACACACACACACACACACACACACACACACACACGCGGACCTCGCCAGACCGCATGGTGAATCTCACATGGTACAAAATAAATAAATAAAAGATTCTCTCAACATGTATTCTTTTGCTTTTTCTACATTTTGTATTTTGACTATCCATGCGTTTTGGAATATTTATGAAATGGCATTATGCCTATCATATGAGCACACTATAATCATTTAAACAGATGAAATAACACAATTAATTAATCTCGACTAGGTTGCTATGATTGCGTAAAAACAACACAATGGCCGTGCGCAGTGTGAATGAGGCGTTATTCTCCTTGTGTTTCCTATGGCTGTGCAGGTTCTCATGTTAAACTGAAAACACGGGTGTGGTTTACCATACGAATCGACACGTTTATGACTTCATTAAGATGATTAGTCTAATGCTCTGAGGGCGAGAGTTTGTTGTTTTCTGACTGCCTAGGAAGTGGCAAATGAATATGCGCGTGTTCTGACGATTTTGGGGTGTGTTCAGGCACATGTTCAGATGTATTTATAGGTACAGGGTTATAGGTAAAGGTGATTCATCGATTTTTGGGGTGTGTTCAGGCGGATGTTCAGGTGTATTTATGGGTACAGGGTTATAGGTAAAGGTGATTCATCGATTTTGGGGTGTGTTCAGGCGCATGTTATAGGTACAAGGTTATAGGTAAAGGTGATTCATGTTCAGATGAGGGTTATAGGTAAAGGTGCGGTGTGTTCAGGCGGATGTTCAGGTGTAATTATGGGTACAGGGTTATAGGTAAAGGTGATTCATCGATTTTGAGGTGTGTTCAGCTGCATGTTTAGGTGTATTTATAGGTACAGGGTTATAGGTAAAGGCGATTCATCGATTTTGGGGTGTGTTCAGGCACATGTTTAGGTGTATTTATAGGTACAGGGTTATAGGTAAAGGTGATTCATCGATTTTGGGGTGTGTTCAGGCACATGTTTAGGTGTATTTATAGGTACAGGGTTATAGGTAAAGGTGATTCATCGATTTTGGGGTGTGTTTTACAGAAAGTCCAGTTTGTGGATGGACAGTGCCAGTCAATAGTTTGGACTCACTTTCCTGTTCAAGTGAGTGACTCTTTACAAATAAGTCAAGATTTTACTTTAATGGGAAGTGTGTCCAAACTATTGACTGGTACTGTAAATATGGATTCACATCTTGATTTATTTGTAAAGAGTTTATTTTTAGAGGCCGTTGTTTTGGTTTCACAACGTTAAGATGTGAAACCTGTGTGATTGTGTACGTACGTGTACGCACGCACCCACGCGCGCATGTGCTCCCGTGGAAGTAAATGTAGTGTTGACTGAGGGTCTTGTGCAAGTGCTGGTTGTAAATCCTTTGCCTAGCCTTGTTCTGCTCGACCTCTGCAACAGAAACTACATACATGTACGATAATGTTCCCGTCACGTCATTAATGTGTAACTTCAACATCTGAATCTCTTCATGTGTCCGTTTCCAGTATGTTCAGGTGTATTTATAGGGACAGGTTTATGGGTAAAGCTGTATTGATACCGTTGGTCTGGAATTTCACGCAATGTACTTTTTCCTACTCAAGTATCTACAGGGGCAACAGGGTATCTTACTTTCTACATCCAATATATTGTATTCACAGGATTTTTATTTGAATGATCTATTAGATAGTCTAATTGTATCTAGAAGTGTTGCTCAGGGCAAAAAGTGTTTCCTTAGTTGATTTTATCAGATGGCATAAACTCTTTCTCTGGGTCCTTTCCAATACAAGTAACAATGACCCTGATTGGTCACATCTTGCAAAAGTGTCCACGGGGTTTGTCAAACATTCATTGCTTATGACGAACGGTCTCAAACAACAAATTATTTACGATCCAAATTCCTTATTTCCAACCCTTTAAACGTGTGCCACTGTGAATGCTGGTAGTATTTGTATATGGAACTATGACAGGTGCTGATATTGAGTCTTCCATATTTCACTCTGCATTCAATCTTGTCATAACAGAGCAAAGTTCACTGTCTCCCCTTGCAATCAAGGGGAGAGGCCTTTTAAGTAATGTTACAGCTACAGGAATGCGGAGTGTGAGAGCTGTGACAGTTCATGGAGCTGACACCGGTGAGTTACTGCTTTCTTAATCGTTTCCTATGATAGGGTGTACAGTAGACACATTTTTTTTTTGTTTTGCTTCCCTGTGACCCATACATGTATTAGAACTTATCTGTAACCTGTACATTTCTTGACCTATCTGTCATTCACACGATACACACTTCTCTAGGAATTTTTGCTCTTGATAACCCTTTTGTTATTATTCAAAACGAGGGCGTTATGATTTGAGTGTGCACCCGAGTGTGTGTCATGCACTAACCAATGTGGTGACTCTGGTTGGGTAAATGGCTCCCTTTTCTTCGCTTCCCTTTTTTATGTGCTTGTGTCAGTCTCTCATCCATCTCATGCTCATTGTTTCTATGTTTTCTTTTTCTCTTCTCCTGTCCCTCAAGTGATTGTGGACACCCTCATTCTCTGTTCTCAATATCTCTTTGTTTCGTCTGGCAGTCACTCAGTTTTTTTGTTTGGTTTTGTTTTGTTCAATCTCCTGTCATTGTGTCTGTCATCCTCTGTTTCTCTTCCTCCGATACCGTGCTCTTGATTTAAAAAAAGGTTTTTAGCTCTCTCTCTCTTTCGTTTCTCCCCCTCTTTTCCCAGGTGGATCCAGCAGCAAAGCTTTATGATGTGGCTGTGGGCATTGCTACCTATATCATTGGCAGTGTTTGGCGCAGTGGGCATATGGGTTGTGTGAGTATACGCAGGGAAAAAAAGAAAACACACACACACTTTCTGTTTAATGCAATCAACGTATTTAAGGATGTGCTGAAGTTAGCTCTGTCTGCTGACTTTTTAAAAATGTCTTATAGTCAGGGTTCGAGTTATGTGGGAGCCAGTGGGAGCTGAGCTCCCTTAAGGAGGGGTCTGAACTCCCATGAAAGCAGTAAAGTCAGACATCTGTGGGGGTCGCCAATGCAGTGCACCGGTTAAACTACTATTTATTCATCTCCGCCACTAACGTTAGAGACCCCCACAAAGCTCAGATTATAACTCGAACCCTGCTTATAGTACTTCTTATCAGAGCGCTAGTGTACGCTCCTGGTTTCACATGAAGTAGTTGTTGAAACAAGATGCCTTGGAACACGTTACTCATTTACTTCAACGATCGTGTTTGGTTCAGTTAAGAGAGAGTTTTCTCTGTTGTCTTGATTCTGCAGAAAAATAAAACCCCCTCAGTTTGACGGTCCTCAAGTAATAGTTTAGGTTTCAATGGGTTCGCTTATCTTTACTGACTCAGAGCTTCATTGGCTTTGTGGAGGCTACAGTACAGTTCCAGTTAGTTTCCTTCATAGTACATGAAACAGGCCTGTGTGCTTTGAAGACCGAGACACTAACTACACCTTTCCTTCCCAGGTTTGGTGTCGCTGTATCCAACGAGACCGTCAACGTCACGGCCGCGTTCCCTTTCATCAGGTAACTGACAATCTAAATGGGGACGTTATGAATATTGAATAGGTGACTGCCTTAAATGTCATTTTAATTTGTATGTTAAATTCATGAACCGATGCCATTGTTTTTTTCTTCTTCTGTAGCACGTGCGGTACTTACAACCCGCAGAGCTGCTTATTTTCACAGATCTGTAACATCTGTTCTTTCTTGGGTAAGGACCCTGAGGCCAAAAAGCCTGCAGGAGGTCTGACTGGTGCCCAAAGCTGGCACAGATGAACAGATAATACTATACAGTATATTACTGTTCAGAGGCTACCTGTTACTTTAAGAATATACTTTTTTTTGTTCTTCTATTTTTCTCTTTCTTTCTCTTTCTCTCTCTTATACCTTCCCCCATCTTTCTATCTCTCTATCCACCTCTCTATCCATCTCTCTATCCCCCATCTCTCTATCTCTCTATACACCTCTGTATCCATCTCCATGTCCACCTATCTATCCACCTGTCTATCCATCTCTCTGTCCATCTCTCTGTCCATCTCTCTGTCCATCTCTCTGTCCATCTCTCTGTCCATCTCTCTATCCACCTATCCATCCATCTCTCTATCCATCTCTCTATCCACCTCTATCCATCTCTCTGTCCATCTCTCCCCCTCTTTCAGCCTTGTGGATCATGGTGATACGTTTCCAGCAGGTCAGGGACTATGGTTGCCATGGTAAAGCGAACACAGCCAGCATCATTCTGGGGTTCATATCCTCCGTGGGAATCTCGATCACTGGAAACTTCCAGGTAACTCTTTCTCACAGCCCTTTGATGTCGTTCATGTTTATTTGTTACGTTCCATAACCCAACATTATCAATTAACTTAAATTAATGTTGGTCTAACATATTTTGTATTTGTTTATCTATATGAAGGTAAATTGAAGTTTATCTTAGAGATTACGCCACACACGAGAATTAGGGATGCACCGATTGTGCAATTCTGGACAGACACCGATGCCGACGTTTAAAATAACAATTTGGCCTTCCATAAATATTATTAAAAAAAAATTCATCCAATATATATTATACATTTTTTTTAGATATATAATTTATTGTCCTCCTATGTATATTATTATTATTTTTGTCTTCCTATATATATTATTTATTGTCCTCCTATGTATATTATTATCATTTATTGTCCTCCTATGTATATTATTATTATTTTTGTCCTCTTATATATATTATTTTTTGTCCTCCTATATATATTATTATAGTTTTTGTCCTCTTATATATATAATTTTTTGTCCTCCTAAAATATGGGGCTACATGGAACCATTATGTCACTGTACATTAAGTTGTGTGTCTTTCTGTAGTCTGCAGGCTAGTTTTTCAGTTTGACCGTGAACACACCTCAATTACCACATTCACTTATTCATTATCTGCCTACCTCCACCATCTGACTCCCCCTCGACCCTCTCTTCTTCTTCCCTCCCTCTCTCTCTCTCTCCTTCCCTCCCTCCCTCCTCTTTCAGCAAACAGTCTTTAAGGTCGTCCACCTGCTGGGGGCCTTCCTGGTCTTCATCGTGGGCTTGGCCTACTTCTGGGTCCAGGTGTGGTTGACGTACCGCTCTGAGCCGTCCCGGGACCGTGCCTGGTTGGGTCCCGTCAGAACCACCTGCTGCAGCCTCTGTACGGTCCTGATCTTCGGAAGTATCCTTCAGTTCCCATCTCTACCACTAGGGGGTGTGCAGAGTCTGTTTATTCTGTGGCCTAATCTTGATTAGGGTTACTTATCACTTATAGGGGTCCAATACTGCCTTCTAAAAAGGTGGACACACACACACACACACACACACACACACACACACACACACACACACACGTCCCCTATATCCCATTTTATAACTATACATACCAAAGAAAGATTATGAGACATTTTCTATTGTGAGAATTCGTTTCTAACATATGTTAAAACTCAATATGTTGCCCTTTCCTAATTATTCTGATAAACAAAAAATATTGATGAAATATGGGGACCAAGAGCATTTAAAACTCAGAACACTAAACACCTTGCTTGTGTCCAAATGGTCATTGATGCGGCCACTGTTACAGCCACGCCTTTGACACTCTGACTCCTTGACCGTCCCCTCCAGTGGCTGTCTTCTATTTCGTGGGCTACCGTTCCGCGATGGCGATGTGCGAGTGGGCCCTGGTCATGACCTTCCTCTGCCTGTTTGCGCTCTTCGCCGCCGAGTTCCGCCACGTCGACTGTCATCGCCTCACCGTGCAGACGCAGGCGCTTAGCAACGGGAGTGGAGAGCGTGGCGTGTCGGGGGTGAACGAGTGCACAGCCAAGACACACGCGACCGGCACAGAAAAACACACGCAAATACATACGTAGATGAGAATGTTGCACATGCACATACATGAACCCAACAGAACGTACACACACACACACACACACACACTTCCACCTTATGCGTTATGTCTCACAAACACAGCTCATTAATGCCAATGTCTATTTCGTTATTTATTGGTTGTTGAATGCAGCTATAAACCTATATTTTGTATGCTTGTGTTTAATTAATACATTTTACATTTTAAAGCACTCCATTGACAAAATGTAAAGACGTCAGTTTACTATATCCATTGTTTAATTAATATAACATTCCTCCATGTTGCCTAATAGATAGATTCATGTGAGGAAATATCCATTGACTTTTGGGATGACGCAGGCTTGTTTATAATTTGGTCCGGTGGGAGAACATTCCAAAGAAACAGCGATTGTTCTGACCAGTCTGTCCACACGGGGTGGCACTATTCAGCCATCGATCCCAACATCAATACCAGTCGTTGTTGTTAAAACCTTTTCTTTTTTGTTAACTGTTGATTATTGAAGTGGGGCTGTGTGCCCCGGAGCCTACAGTATGGGACGTATAGCATGCAGGCTAGAGTGTGTGAGAATTGAGTGCCTGGTTAGCCCATGCTGCACCCACACACTCCAGGAAAAGTCTGCTTTCTGTCCCTCGTTCTCTCCACCTGTCAGCTGGCAGGCACAATGCACGGGAGAAAGAAAGGGAGGATGGAGAAAGGGAGGATGGAGGGGATAGGATGGAGGGGGTACTGACTGAGTCAGATGGTTGAGAACCGTTGCTTATAGTTCACTATTATAGCATGAGAAGAGTAAAGGAAATATGACGATGAAAGACGTCTCTACACCTTTAAATGTGACATTGAACACGCCTTATATATGTATTATAAATTATATATTATATATATATATAATAATAACAATATATATATATATAAGCCTATTTAAGGGTCTAGGTTTGACTGATTAAGCTTTCTTACCTGTACTTTTATATATATATATATATATATATATATATATATATATATATATATATATATATATATATATATATATATATAGGTTTGACTGATTAAGTTTTCTCACCAGTACTTTTTAAATGTGACATTGAACACGCCTTATATATAAGCCTATTTAAGGGTCTAGGTTTGACTGATTAAGCTTTCCCACCAGTACTTTTTAAATGTGACATTGAACACGCCTTATATATAAGCCTATTTAAGGGTCTAGGTTTGACTGATTAAGCTTTCCCACCAGTACTTTGAAATGTGACATTGAACACGCCTCGTATATAAGCCTATTTAAGGGTCTAGGTTTGACTGATTAAGCTTTCTCACCAGTACTTTTTAAAAACAAAAACAAAAAACTGCAGAAACGATTCAGGTAATTTTTTATGTTTTTCATCAGAAATGTTTTCAAAGCTGAGCTATTGTCCCACCAATTGAGATAGAACACTGTTGCGTGGTCCCAGCTTTTTGCTTTAAATTATTAAAACGAAACTGGGCTACAATGCCATGCATGTCCACTAGGGGTACCAGAGAACACCCCTGGACGCAAACCAATGGGAAAGTGCTGCCTTGGTACCCTGCCAGAGAGGTATTTATTTGTAAGATGTACTCCCAATTTGGCCATAGATTCTTTTTTTTGGGCGGGACGTTTTGTCAAGGGTATTGTAGCATATACAGAGTGATTAATGTCTCATATAGTCCTGGCACCCTGGCAAGGATGGGAGAGTTTTCTATTTTGGCTCGTAACATCAGTAGACTCTCATCAAAGTTTATTTTCTTTGTTTGTTTGCTCGGCAACGTAGTAAACTATTCTGAAAATAAACTGATGTGATTTTGTTTTACTTCAAACCTATTTTATGGAGACTGTTAAATATCTCTGGGTTTCGTATGAAACTAAGTGGAAGGGGGGTCGGTATGTAGTCCAGGGGAATTCGGGGATTGAGATGCTGAGGCCCCTAGTCAGAGTTTCTTTTCGGCCCTTTTTCCTCGTGTCAACCTGACAGCATTCTTTCACATACTAGACTCTGTGGGATCCTCAGAGGGGGAATGTGTGTGTGTGTGTGTGTGTGTGTGTGTGTGTGTGTGTGTGTGTGTGTGTGTGTGTGTGTGTGTGTGTGTGTGTGTGTGTGTGTGTGTGTGTGTGTCTTTGGGGGGGTGGGCTTCTTTGACAGGACTGGAATTCTATGAGAATTTCCAATCTGGAGCACCAGCGAGGCACTAGTGTTTGTGTCTGAGACGGCAGCTTTTCCGGTGTCCGTGGTTACAAAGACAATGAGGTCTCCACAGTTCATTAGGAGTTTGGAACTTGAACTTGAGATCCTTGACTTGTCACCAACACCTGTTCTCCAATAGATAATTCAAATATATCTGAAATGGTTGCTCTTAACAGTTTTTTTGTGTGTGACATAGCCAGCCATTGACAAGTTCCTCAAATGTGTTTATATATATTTTTTTCTATTACCTTTTACTTTTGACCGATGGTCTGAAATGAAGTTCACAAATTCGACTTTCGAATCAAGAGGTTTTCACTTTAAACCCCCCCCACCTCAAAAGCAGCCATGGGCCCTGCTGCTTTAATCAAGCAGTATAAAAGAAACTGAACAAGTAATCAGAACTCATTAAGACCCTCACAACTAGTTTGCAGGGGTGTGCAGGCCCCTTGTTTTGGGTGAAATAAAGGATCCACATTATGATAGAAAGGAAACCAGTATGCTGTTGTAGTGGAGGGTAAATAGTGTAGAGGCTTGCACAACACCCTGGCTTGTTGGTTTTGACTTGGATTCAAAGAAGGCTCACGCTCACGCTCACGCTCATGCCCGCCCGCACGCACGCACGCACGCACGCACGCACACACACACACACACACACACATACACACACACACACACACACACACGCACACACACACACACCTGCCTGCCTGGACTCCCGTCACTCTGATCCTTTCCCCTC
>JAPMUY010010208.1:45000-67500 GCA_026901105.3 Galaxias olidus
CTCCCTCTCTCCCTTTCTCTGTCACTCCATCTCATAGGGTTCCAGGTTCCAGTTTAACAGACTCCTCTGGACTACAAACACAGGAACAACCTTAAGTGGGCATCACACAGCCAGACCAAGAGCACAGCCAGACCAGGAGCACAGCCAGACCAGGAGCACAGCAAAGCCAAGAGCACATTCAGACCAAGAGCACAGCCAGGCTAGGAGCACAGCCAGACCAGGAGCACAGCCAGACCAGGAGCACAGCCAGGCTAGGAGCACAGCCAGACCAGGAGCACAGCCAGACCAGGAGCACAGCCAGACCAAGAGCACAGCCAGACCAAGAGCACATTCAGACCAAGAGCACAGCCAGACCAAGAGCATCCTTTACTGTAGTGGATGAGAGAAATACACAATTAAAGCCATGACTTCTTTCAAACATAATCATGGCGGAGTAGTTTGTAGCTCGGTTCTGTTTTGTATCCTGATGTTAAGCACTTGCTTGGCTCTCGTCCAGGTGGTTAGGTCGTGGATACACTTTTTTTGATCTACCCGACTTATAGTTTTTACCTTCACTATTGTTCTGGAAGTGGCTTTGGGTAAAAGCATCAGCTGAATGACTGTAATATAATGTAATGTAAACCCTTTGCCAAAGTTATCTGAGGCACCTAAGCAATGAGGCTCCCTGTGTCTCTTCCCGAACCATTCCCGATTCCTTTTGTTTCATCCGACATGGACACATTCCTGGTCCGTGGTCTGGGACTACGGGGGTGAGGGGGGAGGGCTATGGGGAAACCTGAGATCCCAGAGGGAGGCAGAGAAGCTGGGGGAGCAGAGAGAGGATGGGGGGGGGGGGGGGGGGGGGGGGGCAGAGCTAATGACTTCTGGGGACCGTTTAGTCTGGTGTCGACTGGGCACGTGCAGGAAGAGGACTATCCCCGTGGCTAATTGAAGGGTCGTCGAGTCTCAGGTCTGGCGTTATGCATGTAATGTGGCCTCACACACACACACACACACACACACACACACACACACACGTATGCAGGCACATGCACATACACACACAAACACACACATGCACGAGGGCTCTCTCGATCGTTTTCTGTTTCTCTGTCTTTACCGGTCTCTCTTTCTCACACACACACATACACACACTGAGAAACAAACGTTTGACACCATGCCGTGCAGAGTCCCATGCAGACACAAGCGGGCACATTCTTGCACCCATACACACACATTTTGCTCCCAACAAAGTAGATGAGCATTCATGGCTTTTCATTCGTAAAAGGTTGACAGTTACGACACATCGATCAAATCGAGCGAAAGGCCTCCACTTTGGGCCGTTCAAGTAATGGCGGGATGAAATCAAATGAAACGCCAAATGCCACCATTGTCCGAGGGAACATTAACGGTTTGCCCTCCGACCCCCGCCGAGCCGTCTGAAAAGCCCCGGAGTATTTGAGCGAGGGCTGTCATCTCTCACTGCGCTCCGTGGAGGACACAGAGAGGCCAGTGTCCGCAGGGGAGGCTGTGGTCAGCCACGGCGGTGGGTGTGAGTGTGAGCTCATCGGTGAGGGTGTGGAGCTTTTCCCCCTATGATTGTGATGGTGTGCATCGAGTGTGTGTGTGTGTGTGTGTCTGGATTCTTTGTTTTCGGAGATAAAAATGCAGTGATTTACAACCGTGCGTCGAACAGATCTTTTGTACGCTTAATGCACAATGTGTTGTGTGCAAACAAAACGTCCTTGGTCTCTCTCTCTCTCTCTCTGTCTCTCTCTCTCTCTCTCTCTCTCTCTCTCTCTCTCTTCTCTCTCTCTCTCTCTCTCTCTCTCTCTCTCCTCCCCCCCTCTCTCTCTCTCTCTCTCTCTCTCTCTCTCTCTCTCTCTCTCTCTCTCTCTCTCTCTCTCTCTCTCTCTCTCTCTCTCACTCTCTCGCTCTGCGTGAATGCATGTTTCTCTTTAAGTTGTCATCCGTTCAAATGGAGATTTATGACAAAATACATTTCCGTTCACCTCTCTGGCATTGAGGGAAGGAGATGTTTCGGTGGCAGGTGTGTCTGCCATGGACTGAGGGCAAAGTCTCCTGTTTGATCTGGCTGCTAGTTCGCCTCAGTGCGTGGGAAATCCCCTCCTCTCATCTCCTCTCATCTCCTCTCATCTGCAGGAACTACTCACCCCCCCCCCCCACCCCACCCCACCCTCCTATCCCTAGCCAACTCTTTCCCCATCCTAACCATAAAAAAGTCATTTCAAAAAAGGTATGTTTCGTAAGGCGATTTTATTGTAAACCTGTAACTCCAACACATTTTTGGTGAGATTCTTGTTGCGTTATCGTCCTTGCTGAATTTGTCTCATTCTTCTTCTGTTGCTTCACCATGACAACGTTAATCACGCATCTATCGACAGTTTGTTTTTTTAAACTGCAAACTGCTACAGTTAACATGGTCTTTGCCTCCACTGTTAAACTGCTACTCTCAAGATCAACCCTCTCCCTACCTAGGCCCTTTGTAATGGCTGTCCCATGCAGCGTTCTGTCCTTGACCAGTCACGTGATCTCACTAAGCTCAGACCTGTTTGCTCTCAAGACAGGCCTAAGTGTTTTTGTCATGATCTTTCTGAATATGAAAGTATATTTAATAGATTCCTCCACCCTAGATTTTAAACACATGTGTATATAAATATGTTTGATAATCTCTTCTCTGTTTGCTTAATTTTTTTTTCTACAAACATGCTTTTTCTTTTTTTTCTTATTTTTATTTCCTAAATGTCACATTTTTGTAAAATATACCCTTTTTCAAAGGCATTGCTCCTATCAGAAACTAAACTTTACTTTTCGTACCCTGTTGGCATTTGTCACAATGCTCTGCCCCCACACCCCCACCCCCAGTACTCTGGTCACATTGTTGTTGGCAACAAGCATTTCAGGGTCCGAGTCTCAGCTAAAATATGCAGAGTCACAAGCATTAAGGTGCATTGTTCTGAAATGTTCTCCAAACATGAACTTGCTCCCAAAGGTCATGATGTCTATGAATAAACCCCGTGATATTTCCAGACACATTTGGTTTCCTTAGTTTAGGGTCATGCCGCTGAAGGCAGTGCTTCGTAAGAGCGCAAAGAACACGCGGGGGGCCATCATTGCAACGGCATTAAAACAATCGCTCTGTGGTTGTGCAATAGGTTGCATCTTGGGTAAGCCCGGAGCACTTTTGCATAAACTTAAGGAATTAAATAAATCTCAAAGGTTATGCATGGCCTTCACTGAGAACGTGACCAATGTTTCTCTGTTTAATAAGATATAAATAAAATATTTATTTTTGCCTAGATAGATCATCACTGAATCAAATGAATACCTAGTGTGTTTCCTTGTAGACGTACAATCGCTGATCGTGCCTTTTTTTTTTGGGCCCAGCCGCGTCTCCTCCATCCATGCAGTCTGCACAATGCAGATTATGACCTATTCCTCAGGCAGGGGGCGGAAGAGAGATACCATTCGACACATATCACCAGTCTACGGTCTTGGAAATTAGCTCTCCCGTCACCGGCGTGTGCGTGCGTAATCAGGATGGAACAGGGCTGAAGCGCACCAAGCCGCGGAGCGCTCTGTCTATTGATAAGACTCCTTGGAACAAGCGGACCACAAACTCCCTTGCTGTTGTCTCACAGTTTGGACCATATATGCCGCACTTTTGAAAAACGCATTGTTCACGGTTATAAAAGAACACGACTTTCTATATAAGGCGCGTAAAAGTCAAGATGAGTGGATTTGCATCGTCAATTGTCCTAAACTTGGATTATTCAATTTTGAAAGTTTTTATTTTTTTGCTCTAGCCATATAGTTAAGTGTGACTATAGATAGAAACTTAGTCCACTGCTTTCTAAACGTAAACAAGCCATTTTAGACTGAAACACATCACTGGCGCTTTATTTTATGAATAGGTTCTTTACACATAGTTTATTGGGATAATATAATTGCACAGTTCATTTTCTTTTTACTAAACATTTTTCATATCAAACACAATCTGGATCTAACACATCAACAATGGACTTTCGGAGAAATGCAAAACGAAAACAACAAATGCTATAGCGGAACGGTGAGACTGCAGAAGTTTTAAAGTGTGGACCGTTGACTGAAGACAACCGGCATTTCCCTTAGAGCTTAACTGAACCGGTCAGTGTGGGTGTCCGTCTGCGTGCACGTCGTTCCACAGGGCGAGCCGCTGTCCCCGCGCCCAGTGTTGTGGAGAGAGACTTGCATTTCCATAAATGCCCGGTCCATCGCGCAGTTTCGAGGCTGGGCAGCAAGATGAGCTCGTGGGTTCAGCTGCTCGCGTTGCTTGCGGCCTTTCTGCGGTGTGGCGCAGCCGAGGTGAGTTTTGAGTCAGTGGAACTTTTTCCCAGGCTGTGCACTTGCTTCTTTTCTAAATCCCGAGACAAAACTACAATAGGCGTTCTCTTCTAGTTATATGGGAGCCTCATATTGGTGGACTCTCAATATTACAAATATTGTTAAAGTTTAGCACGCAACGTTTTGAAGTACAAATTAGCATATCAATGCAGTAGGTAGGTAGGCTATAGCTACGGCTACATAGAGGCATAATTGCTTTTTATTAAGAATGAAAACAAAACACCTGCTTGACGCCTGGCATCTTACATCCCACATATCACATGTTATCATAAGCCTATTGTTTCACAAAAAAAAACGAACTTGGTGCAATTTACACAACTTACATACAAATATAGCCTACCCATTCAAGACGGACGTTTTTTTAAGCCCGAGGCAAAGCTATTGAAAATCCTTTCAATAAAACGAACTATTTTTCCCCCCATTAACATGCTCTATGAAATAAACGCCCCGGGCCGACCTCATGCTGTGGCTCTTTTCTCCAATGGGTTTATTTGATGAGGGAAAAGCAGAGACACGCGCTTCTCTGAGACTAGATGGTCACAAAGACTCACGCGCTGGACGAAGGGAGGGCGTCCTTCCAGATGTTTTACTTTTTAGTTATTCCCATAAAGCTGTCAACAAACATCAGCCTATAAGTGCAGGCTATGCGTTAATGACTATACAAGCCAATCATATTCCTTGATTTTTTTTCTTTTATTTTTTCTTCTTTCGTAAAAGCCAGGATGGAATATGCCTGAGGAGCAATTCCAGGTGGTGTGTGTAGCCTAGCCTGTGTGTGTGTGTGTGTGTGTGTGTGTGTGTGTGTGTGTGTGTGTGTGAAGACTGTGTAGGTCCTTACTATGAGCCCAGTCATAACTATTCGTTTGCACAATATATATGAATGGGTGAAGAAAGACACCATCTTATTACGTAAAATTCAAACATGCAGGCTTGCTCTTTAAATTATCAGAGAGCATATGGTTCATGTGTGTCAAAACTATTTGGGTCAAACACACACACACACACACACACACACACACACACAATACACACACACACACACACACACACACACACACACACAACTTAACAGTTCAGGAAAGTGGACATCTAAACAAGTAAAAACAAAGGCACACCTCTTCTTTGTTGGTCGCCTTGAATGTAACTTGTGGGTTTTCGACCAATCAGATCTACAACTTCCCTCACATTTCCTGGTTCCCAGAACTAGGGTCTGTAAAGGTGATACAAATTATAGCAGGCATTGATTCTATAAATGTCATGATTATTCCAGTGCATTCCGATATTCTCCCTGGTATAAGGTTCAGTAGTAAATAATAATAATAATAATAATAATAATAATAATAATAATAATAATAATAATAATAATAATACATATAATTTACCGGTTGCTGCCCATGGCATATACCGTTAACAGTACAATGTACAACTTAAAGTGCAGTACACATAGGCCAAACAACTGTGTGAGCCAACCCGAGGGCTACTGAAATGCTTTAGTCAAATCAGTCTTCCTCCTTTTCTGAGGCACAGTACTGTAGAGTCACTATTTTTCATTGGAATATGAATGCCATGTAACAATTCATTTGTTAAATCACCAGAACATAGACTGCTGCTCCAGAGCCCACACACACACACACACACACCATGTATGAATCCACATTACAATATGTAACACAAGTTTGTAGCGCAAACACACCACTCAGACCTGAATGAATCTTGAAACAGAGGTACCTGCAGCTTCCCCTAATTAAGTTTATTTTCAGCGGTGCAGTTATAGAGAGAGAAAATAAGGAGAGGCTTTGAAGAATAGGACTGTGGAATTCCCCCTGGTCTAAGCTGTAACTACAGTTTGGGTGGTATCATACTAGATACCCTGAAAATACGTTCTTGTTTTTTTGTAAAGCTGTATCTGTTGAGCATCGTAAAGACTACATTGCCCAGGGTCCTGTGCCTCTCGAGTCTTCTAACATCCTGAAAGAAGCCATTTGACTGGGCATCACAAAGAGATCAATCCAAAAATGGTGGGCTAACGTTACCTGTATCAGACAAAATATCATCTCATCAAACAGCTTCAACTCACAGTAATTCATAATGGTTCAAACCCAGACCTTTAATCTGTGTGGTCAAGTTAAACAGCACTAGAATGTCCTAATAATAATGGTCGCTTTGGACATACGTTGAGGAATGCCAGGTATAGGGAAGGGGCTGGGGAGGAGGAGAGGGTAAAACCTAATGATACATAATTAGGGGGCTCTGGCTCGCTGCCGGCAATATGAGCTGCAGCTTCTGGGACACACTCACACATGTGCATGCACATGTCGCCCATGCAGGGATTTAATATTTTTTTTTTTTTACAATGTTTTTTAAACAAATCTGAAAAAGAGCCGAAAATTCAACTGTGTCATGGGGAACGTTGCTCGGAGGAGCTGTCACTCATGCTGCGGAAAGTGAAGTTGTCCCAAAATACTGATTCACATTCAGGTGGTGTAGACGTTTTGGGACATCGATCGTTTTTCTTGCGGTGGCGTGTGAGAGATGGCGCTAGAATCGAAATGCATACATTGACAGTGTTCGCGGTGCGTCAAACCACTGTGCAGTTGAGCAAACGACAGTCTCATCCCGTAGCTGTGGGACAGAGTTTGTTGTAACGCCTGCTGGTGCTAACCCGCTGCAGCAGTGAAGTGCCCTGTCCTCATCACCACCAAGCACCCTAGTTTAGACAGACACCCAAGGTTTCTAACGTGCTCTTCCAGACGCCTCGTCGGAACTGTTCTAGATGCAACGTGTTCTTAATGCAAAACATTGGCAAATACATTTGCCAGTTTGACGTTTATGAGTTACAGAGAGGGAAACTCGTTAATAGTTAATAATCGTCTTTATTTGGCTTCATTTGTTTGAATCAAGGATAGAATGTGAGGAGAGAAACTTAGTCATCATCATCAGAAGCATTTTACAAATTCATCAGAGCGTAAAATGCTTGCGGGTGTCTCATTGTGTAAAACCAATGAAAATGAAAACAACGAAAACCAAGCGTTTTTCTATGCCTTAGTTTGTATGCTAGATAAGTTTTATTTTCATCAAGGGCGTGTGTTTGCCGTTTGTTTACATAACCCCCCCCCCCCCGCGCTCTTATATTTGTCCACTACGTCGCAGTTTTTTATCACTTACCGGGGGTGGGGACAGAGTAAGCTTTTAATGGTCCTGCTTTGACACAAACCGTCACTATTGTCCGGGCTACACGACGCTAATGGAAGAAATGACATCCCATAATTAACAGGAGGCACAATTAGAGCGCTGCCTGAGCCCAGGGTGGAAGTCAGCAAAGCCATGATTGCTCCACAGGGGGCATCAAGGCTGCTGCTGCTGCTGAAATAGAGCTAGCCATTCCTGGCATTTCCCTCCAGGATAGCTTGATGGTAAGCAGCCCCACTGCACCAACAATGGGAGGTGAATTACAATGGGTTACGTTGGAGAGGCAGGGTGTGTGTAAATGTGAACATTTACGCACGGCCACTTCCTCTAGCTCCCAAACCCACCCTGGGGAAGATTCCTTATAATAGCCCAGAAACTCAATGGACCGTTACATACTGGACGATTTAAGACCCCCGTCCGGTCATTTCCTAGTATTATTATCATTGAGATCACTTCTTTCTCTTTCTGAGACTGCCAGAGTCTTGTCTGGAAATTGACAGTGAACTGTATCTTACTGTAAGTTGGATGATACTTCTGCTGTGTCCTCTTAATAGGGTTTAACATGTGGTCGGTGGAGTGTGATGGATTCTCTTTTGCTTTTTCCCATTCTTAGTTTGCATCCTGTCTCTTTACGTGGCATTAACACCACGTTCCATCTCACCGCCAGGCAACATAAATCAAGCACACCCCCCCCCCCCTCTCTCTGTCTCTCTCTCTGTCTCTCTCTCTCTCCCTCCCTAAGGTATTTAAAACTCTCTGAGGAAGTGTCTCCAACCATGTCTGATCCCAATCCTCATTCAACCCCCCCCCACCTCTGCCTTTTATTCATCCATTATTTCTCCGCACCTCCCTCCTCCTCCTCCTATCACTCCATCCCCCACTTCCTGAGACCTTCCTGCATGACCTTTGACCTCTAAGTGTTAGCAGATGACGGGCACACAAGGCCAACAGTCATTCACCCCTCCAATCTTAGTGACCATTGTGTGTCAGGGGTCATCCAATGCCCCTGTCCCCTTGTCCCATCAATGCATTAGTAAAGGGGGTATAACCCCTTGAACCCCCAAACCCACACACCCACACACACATTGCATCTAGGCACTAGTAGTGTCCACCACACACACATACACACATTGCATCTATAGGCACTAGTAGTGTCTGTCACACACACATACACAAATTGCATCTATAGGCACTAGTAGTGTCCACCACACACACATACACACATTGCATCTAGGCGCTAGTAGTGTCTGTCACACACACATACACACATTGCATCTAGGCGCTAGTAGTGTCTGTCACACACACATACACACATTGCATCTAGGCGCTAGTAGTGTCTGTCACACACACATACACACATTGCATCTATAGGCACTAGTAGTGTTTGTCACACACACATACACACATTTCATCTAGGCGCTAGTAGTGTTTGTCACACACACATACACACATTGCATCTATAGGCACTAGTAGTGTCTGTCACACACACATACACACATTGCATCTAGGCACTAGTAGTGTCTGTCACACACACATACACACATTGCATCTAGGTGCTAGCAGTGTCTGTCACACACACATACACACATTGCATCTAGGCGCTAGTAGTGTTTGTCACACACACATACACACATTGCATCTAGGCGCTAGTAGTGTTTGTCACACACACATACACACATTGCATCTAGGCGCTAGTAGTGTTTGTCACACACCTCTGAGTACTGGGGTTGTTTTTGTCATATCGATATATAACAAATATTATACTGTCAGTTTAATGAACGTGCTGTTTACTATCTTTATCGTTTTGTTATATCAATCTGCTATTAGTTAAATGAATGTGCTATTTCTTGTTATTATTCTTTTGTTTTATTGATCTGCTATCAGTTTAATTAGTGTGATGTGTTTATTATTTTTATTGTTTCTCTATATCGACCTACTTTAGTCTTGGCAGTTGAATGAACGTGTACGGTTTGCTGTTTTATTTTCTCTGTCATAACATGTAGGGATTGTATTTGCATTTGTGAAGTGTCCTCGGGTGGTTAGACATATTCATATTGTTTATATTCATATTATTATAGTCTGCAATACATTTAGAGTACGTGTATGACCCAGAGCAGAACTGACTCTGCCTTTTTCTTTCATCTGTCCATCTCTCCGTTGCTCCGTACTTTGCTTGTTTATTTTGCTTACGTTGAGATTATATGAATGATAGTCTGCGTAGACACGTGCAGATGTGCCTCCATGTGCTCGATGGGCCCAGAGGGCACCTGAGTTAATCTATCTCACTCTTCCATCAGTCTATTTCTCCATCTCTCCGTCTTTCTCTCTCCTTCCAATTCACCTCTCTGCCCCCCCCACCCCGCCCCCTCTCTTTTTTGTCTAACCTTCATCTCTCTCTTTCCGACCCTCTTCTTCATAGTCAGAAATGGATGCTTAGCATTAGCTTCCCCTCCTGCTGTTTCTCTCTCTCTCTCTCTCTCTCTCTCTCTCTCTCTCTCTCTCTCTCTCTCTCTCTCTCTCTCTCTCTCTCTCTCTCTCTCTCCTTGCTCTCTCCTGTCTCTGTGTTCTGAACTCCTCTTCCTCTGAACCCCACTTTCCTGTTTGTGTGTGTTAAAGTGGTCTACTTGACCCTGCGGTTGTAGTGCAACTAGTCAGTGCCATTGTTAACATCGGTTTTTAATACTGTTCCATCCCAGTTTCTCAGTGGAGCTGGTAAAGGTCAACTCCCCTCTCCTCCTCTGTTCTAATACCTTTACATCCCTCTATCTCTCAGTCTTTTTCCTCCTTTTCATCTAAGCCTCCTCTTCTTCTTGTTTCTGTGTGTCGTCTACCAGGGGGACCCTCTTCCTGTAGCCCTAGTGGAGCTGGTTAGGTCCACTCCCATCTCCTCCGTTGAAGACCTCCAGCTGCTGCTTCTCTCTGACTCCGTAGGTAAAGACACAATAGTTCTTTTACAAGCGTTTCACTTATTAGACATTGTTTGAACAGCAATAATAATTTTTGTTTGTGCTTCCTCAATTCATTATCTTAATGTGTATGTTGTCTTAATGGATACACTCACCCATTGTTGCAAAATTATCATTCAAGCTTGCCAAAGCACGGTACTGTGGCTTGGAAAACAATGATATAAACGTTATGAAAACGAAATCTGTAATAAAGTACTTAAAGGCTAGGGAAATCAAATAATGGTTTACGATATCTTTATTTATTTTTATTTTTTTAAAGTTGAAAGAAAAAAAACAAGGAAAGGGAGACGCCAGAAAAGTGACTTAAATCAAACAACAAGGCCCAAGTGTGAGGAGTAAACATGACCTGTAGTGAAAGCCAAACATAGCTGAAGAGAAACAAAGAAGGGCGTGCGGTATTTTAGACACGGAGACTTCAACAGACACACACTTCAGGCCAACAATGCCCCCACTGCAAGGCGAGGGAAGGTGGATTATAAACAATACAACAATGACTAAATACAGCAAGGACTCAGTCTGACGCTGTTCTCACTGAATTACCCACCCGCTCTCTCTTTTCTCTCTCTCTCTCTCTCTCTCTCTCTCTCTCTCTCTCTCTCTCTCTCTCTCTCTCTCTCTCTCTCTCTCTCTCTCTCTCTCTCTCTCTCTCTCTCTCTCTCTCTCTCTCTCTCTCTCTCTCTCTCTCTCTCTCTCTCTCTCTCTCTCTCTCTCTCTCTCTCTCTCTCACTCTCTCTCTCTCTCTCTCTCTCTCTCTCTCTCTCTCTCTCTCTCTCTCTCTCTCTCTCTCTCTCTCTCTCTCTCTCTCTCACACACACACACACACACACACACACACACACACACATAGAAAGACTGAGTGACAACAAACACTGACTATAACATGCAAACATACATAAGAATATAAAAAAACGTTTACATGTTTAAACTGATACGTGTATATTTTGTCTCAGACGATGACCAAGACGGTTCCCCGGGCAACGGAGCTCATTCCAACATAAGCAACAGACTACCCAGAAGTCTCGGTAAGACGCTACCTGCCCCCTATTGTGAAGGGCTCCAACCATTCCAAATGAGTAAATAATAATAAATACAAACAAATCATAAACCGCCTCTACCACCTCAGTCCTCCATCCAGCACAGTCAGTTGGCTATTTCAACTTATATCTCACTGCCAATTGTGTCCCTGTGTGTTTACGTGGTGAGAAGATGAAAGGCACTGTCTGCCATCCAATGATCTGGCATCACACTGCAATTACACCGTGGGTAGTTTTTCGCCGTGGTCCCTCAAACTAAAAAACGAAACAAAACGATTTGAACCCGTTTCACTGTCCCGGCCATCGCACATTCATACACGCACGTCTGTTCAAAATCGGATGAACAAAGTCCTTTCTGTGGTAAGTCCCGGGTTTCTTCCATTGAGCATTTCATGCAGTCCCGTCCTGTGTTCTGAAGCCTGTGAGACCAGGCTGTTGAGACACGTGAGTGGTGTGGTTTCAACACTAAAATGCCTTCACTGGCATTGTCCCTCTGTCATGACGAAGCACCTTTAATGGCCTCTCCTAAGGGCACTCGTTAATCATTTGGCCTCAGCATAGACCAAAGTCCACAAAACACCAACAGCATCCTTACACTAGAGCATATTTACCTTTGATTTCTCGGGTCAAACTTTCGTCATAAGTGTTCAGCAGTGGGCAGTTCCATTTGTTGACCTTTGCAATGAAATTTCCCGAATGTAAATGACGTGGATAAAAACTGCAGCCAGGATTACAACAGAGTTAGCGATTGACTAAACGATCCCTTTTATCTAGTAAGATAAAAGTACGTTTCCTAAAGAAACTTTGGATTTAACATTTGATGAAGTTCAAGGGGAAGTGAACAAAGTGTTAATAATAAACAAATCCATTGTCATTACTTTAATCACAATGCACAGTAGAGGATGTTAAAGAAAAGCCTTGTGGTGTGTGTGTGTGTGTGTGTGTGTGTGTGTGTGTGTGTGTGTGTGTGTGTGTCTGTGTGGCAGTAATATTTTAATCAGAATGCACAGAAGATGATGTAAGAAATACCTAGTGTGTGTGTGTGTGTGTGTGTGTGTGTGTGTGTGTGTGCATGTCTGCACACCATGTCTCATCCTTTGCCTCTGTCTCTCCCGTTGCCCCCCTAGATGCCCAGCCGGCCCAGCAGGCTCTGTGTAAGACCCGGACAGAGGTGGTCGAGGTTACCAGGGCCATGTTGGACCGTAGCAACGCCAACTTCCTGTTATGGCCGCCGTGCGTGGAGGTGCAGCGCTGCTCGGGCTGCTGCAACACCAAGACCCTGCAGTGTGTGCCCGTCCTCACACACACACGCTACCTGCAGGTACAACACACACACACACACACACACACACACACACACACACACACACACACACACACCCAACACCAAGACCCTGCAGTGTGTCCCTGTCCTCACACACACACACACACACACACACACACACACACACGATACCTGCAGGTACAACACACACAAACACACACACACACACGCACGCACGCACACACACACACAGACACACACCCAACACAAAGACCCTGCATTGTGTGCCCGTCCTCTCACACACACACACACACACACACACACACACACACACACACACACACACACACACACACACACACACACACGGGACACAGTTACGCTGACACACACTCAAACTCAAGACAACACACATGTGCCCGTGTAGAAGACACATTTGTGCTTTCAAATTGATTGGTGCCCATCACACAAACAACAACGAACACATGCCTGTTTTATCACAACATCTACAGTTCCAGTCAAACGTTTGGACACACTTCCCCATATGGGTGTGTGTGTGTATGTGTGTGTGTGTGTGTGTGTGTGTGTATATATATATAGATATTTAATTTAACATTTTATTATGTTATATAATGATATACATCGTTTCCCTTGTCAGGTGATGAAGATTGAGTACGTGAACAAGCGTCCGTCTTACACCAAGGCTGTGGTCTCCGTGCTGGACCACGTGGAGTGCCAGTGTCAACCCGCCCCCCGGGGCCCCTCCGCCCCCAAAAAGAAGCCCTCCTCCCGCAGGCAGCAGACCAACGCCAAGGACCTCCTCCTCCAGCAACACTACCACACCAACCAGACCCACGCCCAGACCCAGGGGGGAGAGGGAGCCAAGCCGTGGCCCAAAGAGGAACTCCATCGGCGGGACGAGCTGAAGGACAACCAGAGGGTCCAGCTGGAGGAGCTGCTGGAGCAGCATCCCTGGGGCCCCAGAGGGGACACCTTCACCCAGGCCCGGGGGGGCGATGGAAGCCCAGAGGGGTACACCCTGGCCGGGGAGGACACTGCCTCGCTCTCTGGGGAGAGGGGCTCTCCTCACTGGGTCCGTAATGCCACCCGGCTCCTGGGGACCGCGGACTCGACGGAGCCCAGGGGCGGCGGGAGGATGGAGGAGAGGAGAGGAGGACGGAGGGAGGGGGGGTTCAACGACTCGGAGACGGTGTCGTTGAATCGCACCGCCGTGGTGGGGTTCGACCTGGCGGTGAGATACAAGGGGTCGGGACGAGGAGGAGGAGGAGGAGGAGGAGGAAGAGGAGGTGGGAGGTCGTCTAACAGCACAGGGAGTGAGGAGGCGTGGGGAGAGGAGGCGCGGCAACGAGGTCGAAGCAACAGTGAGGAGAAAGAGGAGGGGCAGAGTAAAAAATACGGTCTGACTGACAGCTCCGCCCCGCTACCTGATAGGTCCAAGATCCAAAAGAGTCAGAGGACCACGACCGAGTCAGCCTATCAGACGCCGGACAGCCGGTTGAGTCCCACCGAGCCGACCAATCAGAGACGGGAGAATCGGTTCCGCCCCACCGAGGTGACCAATCAAGGGACTGTAGAGCAAACGCGACAGGAGGCGGAGGGGGAAAAGAGGAGAGACAATCAGACTCCAGAGGAGGAGACCAGGATCAGGAAGGAGGAGCGAGAGAGGATGGAGGAGGAGAAGACGGAGCTGCTACTGCTCCACAAGAGGCTGGACGAGGAGAAGGAGCGCCTGAGGCAGCAGCAGGCGCTCAGACAACGAGAGGAGGAGGAGGAGGTGGAGAGACGCCGTTACCGATCACAGATAACAACACAAACAGCAGGTAAAACCACTGGCCAATAGGCGACTACATTTACAGTATATACACCGTACATTTCACATTTGATTCAATTACATTTACAGTATCTACTGTACAGTTAACATTTAATTCAATTACATTTACAGTATATAACGTACATTTAACATTTGAATTAATTACATTTACAGTATATAACCTACATTTAACATTTCATTCAATTATATTTACAATATATACACCGTACATTTAACATTTAATTAGATTACATTTACAGTATACACCGTACATTTAACATTTGATTCAATTACATTTACAGTATATACCGTACATTTAACATTTCATTCAATTACATTTACAGTATATACACCGTACATTTAACATTTGATTCAATTACATTTACAGTATACACTGTACATTTAACATTTGATTTAATTACATTTACAGTATATAACCTACATTTAACTTTTAATTAAATTACATTTACAGTGTATACCGAACATTTAACATTTCATTCAACTAAATGTTCATTTTTTCCTACATGTTCCTTGCACTGTTATTTAGTAGAACATAACCGTTTCATAATAGTTAAATATACAGTAAATGTGGTACATTGCAGCACAGAATGATCATATGTTGACGTTCTGATTTTCTCTCTCAGTCACTGCACCCCCCACTTCTACGCGAGCCCCCACTGTTCCGGCAGTCCCCCGGCCCCCCGTGAGACCAAACCCCCCGAGGAAGAGGATGAGGAAGAACCGCAAACGCATCAGCAAGGCGGCCATGAGAGCCATGCTGATGTAAAGAGGAGAACACGGTCCCAGGTGAGGACAACGTCTTCCCAATGTTCACGTTACGCAACAATAAAGATACAAGATATGAACAGTTTAAATAGGAAAGACAAGAGTTGTTTAAAAAAAAAAAAAGTTTAAAGCTTTTCGTTTTACTGCCTCAATGAGTTTTTAAGTCATTGACTTACTAGTTACTGCCAATCGTGGATACAGTAGTAATCTGCTACACTATGGTATATTAGTAAATGCGCAGAAACGCAGTGATTCAACACAGGAATATATGTGTAGCCCATATCAACATTTATCCTCAGTTTTTTCTCCCTCTGCTCCCTAAACAGACAGGGCTCTGGGTGTATGTTGTGGACAATCCCGACCAGGAGAGGATTGTCCCCTCCTCCCGATGGTGAGCATGTATCCCCCCAGCCTCAGTAACCCGCTCGTCCTGTGGATCTAAGTAACACTACTACTACTAATGACTAATGTCTGGTGCTCCCGATGCTATTACCCCCTGCCACCCAAAATGGACATGGGACCCGGAGGAAGAGAGAGAGAGAAAGGGAGGGAGGGGGGGGGGGGGGTGTACGGATAGGAGGACCGGAGAGGAAGAAAGGTGAGATGATCGGTGGAGGTGATGGATGGATGCATTGACGAGATGGACCTTTTTTTAAATAGCTCCTCCAATTATTAAGTGCTCCCCTTTTTTTCCTTTGAGGATACTGACTTGTAGAACATTCGCAAAAGATTCCGGAACTGTGGGAACTGCAAAGTGCTTCCGGAGCTTTCTGGTTGAACCCTGCTGGATGTCAAGGAGGACAAAAATAAAGTTTGGTTGAAAGAAATAGTAATAAACGGCATAATACTGTAAAAATAGGTTTCCCCATAACTCCCTGTTTTCAGTCCGGACTGAATGTGTGTGTGTTAAAAAAAAAAAACATGTTTGTCTGTTAAGAAGAAAGAAAATATGAATTAAAATTTAATTAAAACTCCATCTCGGGCGTCATCAGGAAAGCATGGACTGGGAAAAACTTTAGCTAATTCATTCTGGTTACGTCACAGTACTCCATCTTGACGCCTGCGCCAACTAAGAGCAGACAAAATGACAGTAAAACCCAGCTGACATCCCTCAAAAGCATATTACGTGACATGCAACTGAGCGTTCCTATTTCATTCTATTTAACTCAATGTAAACACTGGATCATTCAAAACCAGAACAATGCACGCAGGTTGGCAAACGCACGCCCACCTCAAATCCTGTTCCACAAACTCTGCATCTCTGTTTTTTCTGTGCTCAACCTTTTATGACCAGGAAGTGAAAGGTGCTAACAGCATAGAGGAGGTTTCTTCCTCACCGTTATATTAATTCATTTTTATTTATTCATTACAAGTGTTCTCTGTCCTGTCCTTTGCTGAGCTTACACGATGACTCAGCAGTTTGTGGAGTAGCAGCCGGTGAATTTGTCAACGCAGTGGCAGACAGAGGGAACTGCTAAGAAAAGCTTTTAAAAGGGACACATGTCCATTACCTGCCAGTATCATTATGCAATAAGTAAAGTGAAACGAACTGTGTGTGTTTGCAAATTTTTTTCATTTGAGTTTTCGTGCAGTGCACAGGTGCATGTGTGTCCGTGTGGGAGGGTGTGAGTTTTGTGGGCTGTATGTGTGTGTGTGTGTGTGTGTGTGTGTGTGTGTGTGTGTACCTAATCCTTCACAGTAGGCAGCAATGGCTAACACTGATAATACCGTAGGGCCTGTGTATGCACACAGTGCAGTACATTTATTTAGAGAACCATCCACAGTTTCAATGTGTACTCGTTTTCCAGGCTGACACTGACAGATCAGGCCACAGCCCAGTGAGAGACAGGGGCCTTTTCAGAGCTCCAGTCTGCCGGAGGGGGGGGGGGGGGGGTGTTCAGATGCTATCTTTACCAGACCAGTCAGCCTCCTTGTTCTTTATCTCTGAGGGACACACACGCAGTCAAGGCTTTGGTGAGGCCGTTAGAACGGGTCGCCATTGTAGTTTGTTTTTTTCCAAAACAGTTTATTCCCTTAACTGACCAAAAAGGGGAGGTGCTCTGCTTGACTGACAGTTTGATTCTCTGGGTTAACCTATGAGAGGCCCCGTCTGGCTTCCAGAGCAAGAGAGCAAGAGGGAGAGAAAGAAAGAAAGAAAGAATACAGAAAGAAAGAAAGAAAGAAAGAAAGAGAGACATGGAGAGAGGAAGGAAGGAAGAGAGAAAAAAAAAGGCCAGAACATCTGCGGCTCTGTGAGAAGAGTCCATTGAAGTCTCTGTCCATTGTGAGTCATAATGAACGACTGTTTGACGTTCAAACGCCGACGTTAAGGACGGCCAGTATCAACGTACCTTTCATCTAGGAATGCAAAAACGTGTGTTTATTTGGGATAGTGTATGGCCTTGAAAAATGGAAGCCAAATGAAAAAACGATCACTTGTAAAAAATTGGAAGATAGTGTTTGGTGTTCAAAGAACATACAGATATCTCTGTGCAGCTTTGTAACATTGGCTTGCTTTTTGGGAAAACAACTTGGTGTATTGGTTATAATGTGCAAACTTCGTATAACTACTCCAGCCAAACTTTTTTTAAGTTATTGAGTATGTGGCTTTTATGTCTACTTTACTATTTTTAAACCGTTATCTCGCATGTAATGAATTATCAGAAAAACATATGTTGTTACAATTGCCACTTAATGCAATTTGGATATTTGATTATATAAAAAAAGATGACATGCTTGTACTGTATTTTTGTCTGTGGTAATTCTTTTCTTGTTCCATCGTTTTCTGTGCTAATACATTTTTTTTACGTCTCAAACTGAAGTCGCTTGAGTCTTCTCAAAGTTTTTTCTCTCACATATTGTTGCAGCTGACAATGGTTCCCATAGAAACAACAATGTCTACAGCTATCACTTGCCTTACAATTGACGTCAGCTATTTTCTTCGAGTGTGAGTTGAATTGAGCAGCGCAGCCTCTTGACCTGTCACTCACTCCCAGGCATGAACCATCACTACATAAACTTCTCAGTTCCATGTCGCCTGTTGGTGCTGAGAGAATTTTACTCCCAACAAATACTAAGTTCCTGTCACCACGCCAACAGCAGGCAGGTATGGAGTGCCATGCTTTATGACACGGAGGTGAGAGCTCAAACTAAATATAAATACAGCACCTTTCATGGCTCTGTGTGACAGGTGAGTCTATGATGGTAGTCTCCTCAGAAAGGATTCAAAAGTGGATGGATCTAAACGTGTTTCTCAGTAACGTAAAAACCGAAAATTGCCTTTGGGTATGAAATGTACTGTACAAATGAATTTGACTTGATTCGATTTGAAAATGAAGACATCTAATTGCATTTATAATGTAGTGTAAATATTCACGCTGTGAGTGCCATACAGTTGTGGGGCGCTGCTGCTTTCATAGTTTGTTCTTCCCAAAAGACTGTTCACCTACAGTAGCTAAATCCCAGAAAAGTCATTTGAAGAAGGAGGCCTTCCGGGATATGCTATCCCGGGAGACTCCGGAGGCAGTTGCAAGGTACCGACAGGCCCGAAGGACCGCAGCCTCGGCCGTGGCAGAGGCAAAGCAGCGGGTGTTTTTGGCATAATTGACAGTTTATCTTTTTTTATAAATTTGCGTTCGAGAGACGCGTCCCATACGTCCACTGCCGTATCTTCATCTTACAGTAAACGATTTGAAACTGTGTTTCTACGGCAACGCTGGATGGGAACATACAGCAGGTGTGTTGGTTCCAGCAGAACACATGTGGAGAGGGGACGTAAAAAGAGAGAAAGAGAGAAGGAGAGAGATAATTACAGTAAATGTACAGCACTTTAGAGAGAACTACATTCAAAGTACAGTACTTTAGAGGGAATTACATTCAAAGTACAGTACTTTAGAGAGAATTACATTCAAAGTGCAGTACTTTAGAGGGAATTACATTCAAAGTACAGTACTTTAGAGAGAATTACTTTCAAAGTACAGTACTTTATAGAGGCATGTTGCTGTGTCCGCTGCAGTGTCTCAGTTTTATCTCCGACAGCATGCTGACCCCCATGACACTCAACGCTGATGTGAAAACACAGCAGGTGTCCGCTGTCAGATCTTCATCACCAGTGAGAGTGGAGCGTCCTCCTGTCCCAGTCTGCGTTCCACAACGTCACAGTTTGTCCCTCCCACTCTCACCACCAGAACTCAGTCTATGCGAATCATTACACGTTTTTTTGTAGAATTTGTCTATTTTCATTACATGGAATTGTCTGAAACTACTACCCGTTTGGTGGTTTTGCTCATCAAGTATGACCATTGTCCCGTAAACGTTTACATTTTTAAAGCTGTCACGGGATCAGTCGGTGAATTGGCGCGTGTGCTTGAGGTGTCTCCGACCCAAACCAGGGTAGCAGTATATTGCCCAGCTAGGTTCTCATGGGTTCTTTAACTAACGTATAGGTCCTCCACTGTGACCATGTGTGTGTGCCTGTTCCCCTTCCCCACACACAGTAGAGCCATCACAACCATACTGTCAACCTCTCACAGCCATACTACTTTTAAACAGCGGGCCGTCTCCAAATTCAGCACCCGGGTGGCAGAGTCTTCTTCAAGGGGAAGAGGAGCGCTCGCCAACCCCCCACGAACATCAAACAAGAATGGAGAGGGGGGGGGGAGTGGTGGGGCGTGGGGAGTGCGGGGGGCTGTTGACTGTTTAAACACACACACACACACACACACACACACACACACACGCAAAAGTGCACACACAAACACAAATACATGCATACACACACACACACACACACACACACACACACAACACACACACAAACTCAAATACATGTATACACACACACACACACACACACACACACACACACACACACACACACACACACACAAAAGTGCACACAAACTCAAATACATGCATACACACACACACACACACACACACACACACAAGTACTCCATGCATACACACACACACACACACACACACACACACACACACACACACACACAAGTACACACAAACTCAAATACATGCATACACACACACACACACACACACACACACACACACACACACACACACACACTCAGAGTCGTCCAGCGTGGCCGTGTGGGTGTGTCAGAGGGGCCAGACATTGTCACAGCAGACTGGAGAACCATTGGAACCGATCTATTCCCTAGAGATGGAATACTCACTATGTTCTATCTCTATGGACATAACCCTAGAGATGGAGCACTCTCTATGTTCTATTTCTATGGATATAACCCTAGAGATGGAATAGTCTCTATGTTCTATCTCTATGAATATAACCCTAGAGATGGAATAGTCTCTATGTTCTATTTCTATGGAGAAAACCCTGTGTGATGTCATGGAGCTATTCTGTGTTGTAGCCGCTAGGACCAACATAAAAACAATAGAATAAAAAACGAACAAAAAATCAGCAAACATCAATCTCTTTCCCAACTTGTGTATCATTGTTACCCTGTAATGGTGTAATAATAATGTTAATATTGTGAGTAGTGCAAGCTTTTGGAGGCTTCACAAGCAGATAGTGTTGAGTTTCCTTCTTATTAGAAAATAAAGAAACACACACAGACACACGGACACACACAGACATGGACACACACAGACACACGGACACACAAAAACACGGACACACAGAAACACGGACACACAGACACACGGACACACACAGACAAGGACACACAGAAACACGGACACACACAAACACGGGCACACAGACATGGACACACACAAACACGGACACACACAAACGCGGGCACACACAGACGCGGACACACACAAACACGGACACACACAAACACGGGCACACACAGACGCGGACACACACAAACACGGACACACACAAACACGGGCACACACAGACGCGGACACACACAAACACGGACACACACAGACGCAGACACACACACAAACATGGACACAAGTTCACACAATGGATCTGATCCTTATCTTTGTTGGCCGCACACAAAGGGCTCTTCCTGTTATCTTATTTCAGGGTTGATTTCTTCCTTAATACGTGTGTCTGTGTGTCTGTGTGTCTGTGTGTGTGTGTGTGTGTGTGTGTTTGAGCTTGTGAGTGTTTGAGTGTGTGAGTGTGTTTTTGTAAGTACATAAATATGTGTGTCACTCTGTATGACGCAAGTGGCGGTGTGCGTACGCTTGCAAACACATTTCTGGGTGTGTCAGTGCGAATATTTTTGGTTTCAATCATTAAATTGTGCCATAAGAAAAGGACGAGAAAGACGTTGGACCGTTGCCTAATGGGAGGAGAAGGATCCTGAACTCACAAAGCTCGTTTGGAAGTAGTTTGACCACAGAAACCTCTCTTGCCACAATAACAAAAGGCGGTGCTTGCAAATCATCCATGAGATAATTGTCCAACAGCTCCAAATTTGAATTCAAAGCCACTGTTTCTCGAATCCAAGTGTGTTGCGTGTGAACGTGTGTCGGCTGCAGAGAATGAGTGACCTTTTGTCTATGCAGAGTTAGCCGAACGCCTACACAGCGCTATTTAAGAGCGGTTAAGAGCTTAATGCAGATCTTACCATGCATTGGGATGTGTCTAGTACTAAAACAAGCACTGGTTGCTTTGTCCCCCCCCCCCCCCCCCCCTGTGATTTTATGGTGTTCCGCTAAATGAAGTCGTTGTTCCGATCGTTCAGTTTGAAGGAGCTGCAGCTGAGAATCGTTGGAACCTGCATAGCTAATGCTTGGATCAACGGTTTACACACTTACATTAGGCTCCATCATATCTGAGAGGAGACACACTACCAAATGAACGGTACGAGAATTTAGAAACACAACTATGGAAACTTAGTAAAGCATGTCTGAAAATATACTGTGCGCTCCCTGTCAGCCTGTAGATTCACACTGACCACTTTTAGTCTCTCTCTCTCTCTCTCTCTCTCTCTCTCTCTCTCTCTCTCTCTGGCTCTCGATTTCTCTCTCGTTTTCTCTTTGCTAAATCAAAACAAAAGCAATGGAAATGGAGGCGTTTTGCTAAAGCAAAAGCAAGGCAAACGA
>JAPMUY010010208.1:72500-94079 GCA_026901105.3 Galaxias olidus
GCGGAGGGCGGGGGTCGTTGAGGAGTCGGGACCTTGGACCCGCGGGCTCAGCGTAGGGGCGCGGGGCTCGGAGGGGTCGCTGGGAGGGTAGAAGTACTCGCCGCTGCTGAAGGTCATGCAGGACGTTTCCAGAGGCACTTTCTCCTCCGGGGCCGGTGAGGAGGAGCACAGCACGCCGTCCCAATCCCCCCTCTCTGAGAGGGAATGGTGCAGTCCGGTCTCGTGGGTCCCATGCTCAGATGACAGGAACGGGTCGTTGGAAGAACTGGAGATGAACAGAGATAGGGGAGTTCTTTCAGGTGTTCACAGCATAACAAGGGAGCATTTTATTTTTTTTACGCTATAAAATAACAACTAAAAGCCTATTTCAGGGGGATTGTGTTTCTATCACAAAACCAAATGAAATGAAGTAAATCTTCTATTTATCTTTCAGCCTTGATCCTCTTCCTACTGATTACTTCCTGTTAGGGGGACTTCCCGGTGCCAGCGAATGACGTTTACAGTCATCTTTTGATACAGGCCTCACAGGAGCCACCCGTGTCCTGAGATGGAGGGAGGCCCTGTTCTCATGGTTTCTTACCAGGACGAGAAGACGCTGATGTCCAGGCTCTCCTCGGGCAGAACCCCGTGGGCGGCCATCTTAGACGGCCATCCTTCCTTCTTGGATGAGGAGGACGGCCAGCCGGTAGACTGAGAGGTAAAAAGCACATGTACACTATAATGTAATACCACCACTTACCACAGCGCAGTACAGTATAGTATGGTATAGCACAGTACAGTACAGTATAGTGTGGTATAGCACAGTACAGTACAGTATAGTATGGTATAGCACAGTACAGTACAGTATAGCACAGTACAGTACAGTATAGTGTGGTATAGCACAGTACAGTACAGTATAGTATGGTATAGCACAGTACAGTACAGTATAGTACAGCACAGTACAGTACAGTATAGTATGGCACAGTACAGTACAGTACAGTACAGTACAGTATAGTGTGGCACAGTACAGTACAGTACAGTATGGCACAGTACAGTACAGTACAGTACAGTACAGTATAGTGTGGCACAGTACAGTACAGTACAGTATGGTACGGTATGGTACAGTACAGTACAGTACAGTATAGTACAGTATAGTATAGTATTGTACAAGATTATGATATATTATATTATTATATATATAATAACATTTAATAATAATATTTATTATATATATAGTATATTTTATCATTAAATTATATATTATATCATACCATACCATATCATATGTTATCATCTTATATCATAGAATTTCATAACTTGGTTGTCTGTGATTCTGAAACAACAGCTAAGCGAATCACACGTCTCTCGGCCAATCATTCAGTTGTTTTTGACATATGTTTAAAGATAACCTATCAGAAATATAGGTTTAAAATTAAAGTAAATGTTACGCGCTACTGGCTAATCTGACTATCATAATAACTGGCCCTCCGACCACACCCTCACCAGCCACAAAAAAAGCTGAGTTAATGACATAGGTGGGTCGTGCAAGAGTAAAGGCTCTAGGGTGTGAAAGAATACGCCCAACTCGAAATCTGTTTGGTTAAAAAAAATGTCAGTCAACAAGCTTGTCTGCATTTGCTTCAACAGCAGAGGGGGTTCACTCTGAAGTCTGGGAGATAAGGGCAGAGAAGGCCTGGCTGGCTATGGCAGCCTGCCATCAGAAACCATCAAAAGCACTGTAAACATTTCCACAACACTTATGTTCTGGTCGTGATTTCAGCACCGTGAGTGCAACAGTGAGTGACCGTCCAAGAGGTGCCATCTAAAAGGAGAAAAAACAGGCGAGTGACACCCTCCACCAGCCACACTCACTAAACAGAGGAGTGACAGCATCCACACTCACTAAACAGTGGAGTGACACCATCCCCCATCCACACTCACTGAACAGAGGAGTGACACCTCCACCAGCCACACTCACTAAACAGAGGAGTGACACCATCCCCCATCCACACTCACTAAACAGTGGAGTGACACCATCCCCCATCCACACTCACTGAACAGAGGAGTGACACCCTCCACCAGCCACACTGACTAAACAGAGGAGTGACACCCTCCACCATCCACACGGAGTGAACAGAGGAGTGACACCTCCACCATCCACACTCACTAAACAGAGGAGTGACACCTCCACCGTCCACACTGACTGAACAGAGGAGTGACACCATCCCCCATCCACACTCACTGAACAGAGGAGTGACACCCTCCACCAGCCACACTCACTAAACAGAGGAGTGACAGCATCCACACTCACTAAACAGTGGAGTGACACCATCCCCCATCCACACTCACTGAACAGAGGAGTGACACCCTCCACCATCCACACTGACTGAACAGAGGAGTGACACCATCAACACTGACTGAACAGAGGAGTGACACCCTCCACCATCCACACTGACTGAACAGAGGAGTGATACCCTCCACCATCCACACTGACTGAACAGAGGAGTGATACCCTCCACCAGCCACACTGACTGAACAGAGGAGTGACACCCTCCACCAGCCACACTGACTGAACAGAGGAGTGACACCCTCAACCAGCCACACTCACTGAACAGAGGAGCGACAGCATCCACACTCACTAAACAGTGGAGTGACACCATCCCCCATCCACACTTACTGAACAGAGGAGTGACACCATCCCCCCAGCCACACTCACTAAACAGAGGAGTGACAGCATCCACACTCACTAAACAGTGGAGTGACACCATCCCCCATCCACACTCACTGAACAGAGGAGTGACACCCTCAACCAGCCACACTCACTGAACAGAGGAGTGACACCATCCACACTTACTGAACAGAAGAGTGACACCATCCCCCATCCACACTCACTGAACAGAGGAGTGACACCCTCCACCATTCACACTGACTTAACAGAGGAGTCACACCCTCCACACTCACTGAACAGAAGAGTGACACCCTCCACCAGCCACACTGACTGAACAGAGGAGTCACACCCTCCACCAGCCACACTGACTGAACAGAGGAGTGACACCACCAACCATTGGGAACTTGGGGAACTGGTTCATCAAGTCTGCCACCATAAATATACGAACCAACAACCGATAGTGAAAGTGCTCAAGTAAAAGCATACACGAAAAAGAACGTGACCTGGACGTTGACCGCAGCCTCCTACGCTCAGCTAAGGCGTTCCATAACGACAAGACTTTAAGTTCTGCGGGACCGAGAGAAAGAGGGGATCAGGCGATCACCATGAGCCGGACATCCTCAGGAAAGACTGATGACCAAGAAAAACAGATGCCCCTTCAACTTATTTTTCAGCATCTAGCAATTGCTGGCAAAACGTCCCAAGACCTGGCATTGATGTTCAAGCATGAGCTGTGCAGTCCTCCTCCGGCTCTGTTTCACGACTTCCAGCAGCTTCGTAATCAAGATTCAGATATTACAATTGCCATCTTGTCAAATGCAGTGCTCTCTTCAAGAGACAATGTTCAGTTTGTGCTGGATGGCGGGGCACTTGTTAATCACATCCCATGGACAGAATCGACATACAAGGACATCTGCGAGGTGTGCAGCGATTATGTCACGGGGGAGTATGGAAATGCAGTTGTCGTGTTCGACGGTTTTGAGGGCACGTCCACCAAAGAGTATCATCGCAGGCGAGCAGGTGGGAGGATCGGGAAAAACGTAGACATCAATGAGGACAAGCCTGCTGCAATGAATAAAGCCGAGTTTCTTGCCAACAAGACAAACAGGCAGCAGTTCATCAACATGCTCAGCGACCACCTAAATATGAAGGGGTGTCTGACGCACCATGCCCCAGGTGATGCTGATTTCCTCATAGTGCAAAAAGCGGTGGAGTGTGCCGCCACACAAACCACCATGCTCATCGGCGACCACACCGATCTTCTCGTCCCCCTCATCTACCACGCCGGGCTCGAGTCACACGACCTCTTCTTCAAACCCGAGCTGAAGAAGACCACAAAGAGCCCCAGTGTCTGGGACATCAAGTCCATTAAGAAGCAGCTGGACCCCAAGGTGTGCGATCACATCCTCTTCCTCCACGCAATCTCCGGGTGTCGCACTACCTCCCGTCTTTATGGCATTACGAAAAAAGTTCCCCTCGAGAAATTCAGGACCAGCGATCTCTTCTGTGAGCAAGCCGCCGTGTTCCACGCGCAGTCACCTTCCTCGGAAGACGTCGTGTCAGCAGGAGAGAAGGCTTTGCTGTGCCTGTACAACGGGGATCCCGGGAAGGAGGGACTCGACTCACTACGACAAAAGCTCTTTCGTCAGAGGGTGGCTAAAAGCAAGTCTCCCGTCAAGCTAGAGACTCTGCCACCCACATCGGCAGCAGCGATGTACCACAGTCTCCGTGTGTTCTACCAGGTGAGGGAGTGGAAAGGAACCGCAGATGGACTCAGGCCACAAGACTGGGGATGGACAGAGAAAAAGGGGCGACTTGTCCCTGTCCAAACTGACCTACCCCAAGCTCCACGGGAACTCAAATCATTCATTTGCGCCTGCAAGAAAAAATGCAGCATTAAGAGGTGCACTTGCAAGAAGAATAACGTGAAGTGCTCTCTTGCGTGTAGCGGCTGTGAAGGAAGAGGGTGTGAAGATGATGACGATGAAGATGATGACAATGAAGATGATGAACAAGATGATGACAATGAAGATGATGAACAAGATGATGACAATGAAGATGATGAACAAGATGATGACAATGAAGATGATGAACAAGATGATGACAATGAAGATGATGAACAAGATGATGACAATGAAGATGATGAACAAGATGATGACAATGAAGATGATGACAATGAAGATGATGAACAAGATGATGACAATGAAGATGATGAACAAGATGATGACAATGAAGATGATGAACAAGATGATGACAATGAAGATGATGACAATGAAGATGATGAACAAGATGATGACAATGAAGATGATGACAATGAAGATGATGAACAAGATGATGACAATGAAGATGATGAACAAGATGATGACAATGAAGATGATGAACAAGATGATGACAATGAAGATGATGACAATGAAGATGATGCCAGTAAAGTGGGTGAAGATTAGCCAGACACCCCACAGTGATGATGACCAGCTTTCAGTTTAGTTGTAATTTAAACGATAGCTTTTACTTTGATGCTCGTTAGGGCCGACATTTATGTTGATTAGTGCTAATCTGGCACTTACAAATATTTTGAAAGTAACAAAAAATTGCTATCTTAGGGATACTTGTTTGATATGTTTTCCCGTCACATACCTATGCTGTACACACAGTATCATCATCTAGCGTTTTGCAATCAAACAGTAGAATGTTAAACCAGCTGGGGGAAAGGACTCTATTGTGTAATAGTAATTTCCTGAATTTCTTGAAAAACGACAGCCATTTCTCGCCAGGGGGAGGTTTTTCTGGTTCGGAGTTTGACTTGTGCAATGAGCAATGGGCATTGTGGTGTACTTTGAATCAACCATTTAAATTTAAATAAAGGTAGTCAGAAAAATATGGAAATTTCACCTGCATTGATCCTACAACCCGCACTTGTCCAATAATGTACTCATTTAATTTAGCATAAACAACAACAAATATCATGCGAGCTATCCTATTAAATTACATTTAAATAATTGTGTTTTAAATGCATGTTAATCAATTCCAACATGTATATTGATTAGTGTATGTTTATATAACCAGCAAGTATATTGATGAAGATATGTTGCCTTAAAATGTTATTTTAGGAAGCAAATAAAGTGGTCCCTGGGTATGGTTAGGAAACACCTTTGAACATTACTGTCTTCTATTAATAATACTTTCTCTTGGATCTCTTAGGACCTTTTCTATGTTATAAAGTAGACTTTAATGAGTAATAAACATTAGCCCAATTTTTCTTTTGCAATTTGTGTAAGGTTCACTCCTTTTTCTCACAAAATGACTGTAATATTACATATCATATAAGGGATAAGCATGGGTGTTTGGACTATACCGTGTAACAATCAAAGCCATGTTAAGCAAACTTGAATTAAACAACATTAAAACAGTGATTTTAAATAATAATGTTTGTATACCTTGATGACATCTGCAATGACTTTACTCTTCACGGGCGAGGGGACAGACACATCCCATAATTTCACTCTCCTAGCAACAGACACATCCCATAGCATCAACGTTCAGACAAACAGAAGATCCAGTTAGTCAATAATACGTCTCTCCTAGCGACAGACACAGCGTTCAGACACACAAACTAACAACACATTGCATTACACGAAACAAAGAGGAAACACTGTGTAAACCCAACCATGTCAGTTAGAGAACCACAGGGACAAAACAAAATGGTGGCAAATGCAGCCGACAAAAGGCTGGTGCTGGACTGGCGTGCTATCACCTGTGACACGATGGAACGGTGATGTAGAGAGTGAAGAAGAGGAGGGTGACCAGGACGCCGGTGACGATGTACACGATGCTGGAGAGCAACCACGAGGCTGTCAGGGAGTATGGACATGAAGAATATAAAATGGCTGCAGAACAACGACAAACAAAAACAACAACGACAAACAACAACAACAACAACAACAACAACAACAACAACGCCATTTCAACACCACTGCAGGAAGGGGGTTATCTATGCATTGATGTATTTACAGAACCAACACAGTTGAGACGTGAAGGTTTAAAAAGGTGCTTCGTAATAAATAAAAAAGCCTGTTTACTCTTCCTAAAAAAAAAAAATATTTCAAGCAACTGTGTATTTGTGCATGTTTGTTAATGTGTGTGTGAGAGAGAAAGAGAGGAATATCCCTCGAGGGTTAAAGAGAGATGAATTCTGCCTCCTCTTTAGCTGGCAGTGTGTCATGAACAGATTCAATCTTAATCGACTTTGTCTTCTTTGGAGCTTTGAACTTCACTCTACAAAGACACAAGGAAGGATTTGAAAAAAAAACATAAACTATGCCTTTGTTCTACTCAGCTGCTTATCAATGAGTAGTAGGCTGAGTTTAGTAACTGGCGGGTCAACCATGCGTTTCACATTAGTGGACATTGTGGTGCCTCTTGTATGAGTAAGCAACGGACAATATGCCTTTTTTGACCATGTGAATGTCAAGAATCTAAATGAACACATGTGTGTCTGTTCAGAGTGTAAATGCTCGTTAAAATTTGTTCCCTTGTGCATGCCTGTTTGTGCGTGCATGTGTGTGTTTGTGTGCATGTGTGTCTGCACATGTGTATGTTTGTGTGATACCTGGGTGTGTGTGTGTGTGTGTGATGTGATACCTGGATGTGTGTGTCTGTGTGTGTGTGTGTGTGTGTGTGTGTGTGTGATATGATCCCTGGATGTGTGTGTGTGTGTGTGTGTGTGTGTGTGTGTGTGTGTGTGTGTGTGTGCTACCTGGGTGTGAGGTCCACTCCACAGTCTCAGACCACTCCGAGGGAGTTCCTTCGTACCTGCTCCCAGGGGCCACCAGGGCACGGACCCGGGCCTTGTACACTTTGGATGGGTCCAGAGATCCATCTAGGATGGACAGCGACAGGGCACCCTCACTGACACTCGTCAGATCGGAAGCATTCTGGAGGAGGCAGGAAAGAAAATACAGAAAGAAAGAAAATACAGATTGAGACAGACAGAGAGAAAAGACAGGGTAAGACAGACAGAGAGAAAAGACAGGTTAAGACAGACAGAGAGAAAATACAGGTTAAGACAGACAGAGAGAGAAGACAGGGTAAGACAGACAGAGAGAAAAGACAGGTTAAGACAGAATAGGAAAGAGTAAAGCTGGACACTGAATTGACATTGTTTACTTTTTGCAGATCTGCAAAGCTAAAGTTAAGGGGGGGAGCTGACTCAATATGAGAAGTTGCACTGTTGCTTTTGTCAAACGGCTTCGCTGTTAAAAACATAAAATCGACTTTGTTGGTAATGTTCAAATCATGATTGCATGGTGATTGCAATAGATCTGACATTGTAGAGTGCAAGATTCATACTGTTTTTACTTAAAAAAAAACAAACAGAAAAACTAGGATAAAATAAAGGATACAGGATAAAGTATAGTCAATAGCTGGACTTATTTCACGCCTGACTGTGGACAGTATCAACTTAAATCAAATACAGTGGAAGCTTTTAAAGTCAATAGTTAAAGGGATACTTCACCGATTTTCTTAAACAATATGTGTTGTCATGTGTAGATAAGTATATTGAACAAGTTTGGGTCATAGGATCAATGTAAGTAAAATTCACAGATTTTTTCCGACCACTGGCATTTAAATGGTTAATTCATTGTAAACTACAACGCCCACAGATCATTACGCGAGTCAAACTGACAACCAGCCAGCGCTCTCCCCTTGGCTGAAAATGGTGGTAGTTTAAAAAAAAATCAGGACTGATTCCCAATGACGCAATAAAGATACATTTTCTCAACTCAAGTTTTGCCGTGGGAACGACCAGTTGCCTGTCTGAAGAGGAACGTAGTGTCCGGGTAGGATGGTGAGGTTGGAGCAGTTCAGTGAGGTAGGGAGGGGCCAACTTGTATAAAGCTTCGTGGGCGAGGAGAAGGATTTTGTAGGTGATGCGCTGGCTGACCGGAGAAGTTGGTGAAGGTTAAAGAATACGGGGGTTACTTGCGAGTCTTGCCTTGGTCTGCTCGCTCCAGTGTTGGACCTGGTAGAAGAAGGAGGGCATGTCCCTGGAGCTGGGCTTAGTCCATTCCAGCAGCCAGTTTCCATCTTTTTCTTTTACCGTCACTTGTTCTGGGCGGTTGGGCTTAACTGAAGACCAAACAGACAGTCATCATTTTGTATTCACGCAGATACATATTTCCATAGACTTATAGATATTGTGGCACGGGGATTAAATAGTAGTCTCTGAAAGAGTTTACAGATGTAGGAATAGGCTGCACATGAGCACACACACACACACACACACACACACACACACACAAAGAGTAGACTCACTATGTTTGTGGTCCAGGATCTCCTTTGTGTTGCGTGTGGGGATGAGCTCCAGCTGAAGCTGCCCGGGCTCTGGGTGAGTCAGGGTGCAGGTGTACTTCATCACCAAACCACCGGGGGCAGCACTGACTGTCACGTTCACACAGCACCTCTCCGCTCTGCGCAGAGAAGAGATGGAGAGGAGAGAGGGATGGAGGGAGGGAGGGAAGGAGAGAGGGATGGAGGGAGGGAGGGAAGGAGAGAGGGATGGAGGGAGGGAGGGAAGGAGAGAGGGATGGAGGGATTCAGGAACGATTGGTTCGATGGAGAGAGAAAAGTAATGAGAGGTGGAGCATTAGATAGACGGATTAATCAAAAATGCATCAATAATTAAGTCAGTATGAATGACAGCAAATCTTTTTTATGAGGAAGTGGTAATTTTTGGGGGGGTTTGTGTGAACCGTAATAAGAGTACCCCAGTACACATAATATCTCTCTTTCTCAATTTTTTTCTGTCTTTTCCTCTCCTCTCCTCTCCTCTTTTTCTTCCTCTTCCTCTTCTTCTTCCTCTTCCTCTTACTCTTCCTCTCCCTCTCTCTCTCTCTCTCTCTTTCTTTCTCATTCTGGCTCTTATATAATGTTTTGGGGTTTTGTATTGTCCGTGTATATCTCCTTTTCTTCTCTTTCTCGTTTACACACACACACATGCACACACACACACACACGCACACACACACACTCCCAGGCTGGTTGTGTACTCACGGTGCTGTGTGGTTGTTTCTACAGGCCAGATGGTAGGTGATGAAGTGGGCCCGCTCTGTGATCAGCTCCCAGCTACACGTCAGCACACTGTCCCCATCCAACACACACTGGAGACTGGAGGACGGGTCCCCATGACCTGTGGCTGAAAGAAAGAGAGAAAGAAAGAAAGAAAGAAAGAGAGAAAGAAAGAAAGAGAGAGAGAGAAAGAAAGAAAGAAAGAAAGAAAGAAAGAAAGAAAGAAAGAGAGAGAGTGAGAGAGAATGAGTGAAAGAGAGAGAGATAAATAAATAAATAAATAAAAGACAGAGATTATTATAAATTGTGCAATCTCTCTTGACAAAGTGAAAATTAGCTGAGCAGTTTAGAGCTTGAAATGTACGCTACTCTGTCTCACCTTCCTTTGACTGCCACACCACCATGGGGCTCCACTCACTCCACAGGCCCCATTTGCCGTGCGCCCTCACCCTGGCCTGGTACCAACAGCCTGGCTCTAGAGAGACCGCTTCCAGCTTCACATTTCTGTCTGACACCGTGACGTTCTGAACAGAGGAAGACCAAGGCCCAAAGTTAGTATGCGTTTGTTGTACTGTGTACAGATACATCCAATGGGATGGGATACTGTTAGGCTACTACTGCTACTACTTGTACTACTAGGAACGTTTTTGTGTGTTGCACTTTCCAAGTTGGTAACAATCCAGTTCAAAGTGAGGTTTTTTACAAATTGCAATGCAAAGTTCAAATAATGAGTACACACACTTTCAAATAATGAGTACACACACACACACACACACACACACACACACACACACACACACACACTCATTCAAATAATGAGTACACGCACACGCACACATTCAAATAATGTGTACACATTTGAACTGTTAGTACTGTAACGTGACGTGAAGCAACATTTCGTGGACAACTTTTGCTTTGGGTCCATGCCATGTGTGTGTGTGTGTGTGTGTGTGTGTGTGTGTGTGTGTAAAACTGTGGTGTGTGTGTGTGTGTGTGTGTGTGTGTGTGTGTGTGTGTGTGTGTGTGGGTGTGTGTTCTCTGTGCTCACCACCCAGCAGTCCTCGGTGTCCTTCCTGTAGCTGAGCTGGTAGGTAAGGTCAGAGGTCAATGGAGATGTAGAAGGATAGGGGCTGGACCAGTGAAGCAGTTGGCCTCCGTCTCCTAAAGGCTGCCGTGAAAGATTGACAGGTGGGCGCACTCTCACTGTAGAACACACACACACACACACACACACACACACACACACACACACACACACACACACACACACACACACACACACACACACTCACACACACACACACCCAATCAGATTGACACAAACACAGAGCTCTGAAACATGTTCTGATCGGCCAGCCACTTCATGTGTGTATGTGTGTTGGTGTGCTCACATGTGCACCTGCATACGCTATGACAATGACTTTACATTACAATTTATACAATTACATCCAGGAGTTTCACAGTTGTGTCACTGTGTCAACCACAGTTGTTCTGCCAGCCCCTTCTGTGTGTGTGTGTGTGTGGGTGTGTGTTTGTGTGTGTGTGAGAGAGAGAGTGTGTGTTAGTGTGAGAGTGTGTGCTTGTTTGTGTGTGTGTGTGATAGAGAGTGTGTGTTAGTGTGAGTGTGTGAATGTGTGGTAGTGTGTGTGTGTGTGTGTGTGAGAGAGAGTGCGTGAGAGAGAGTGTGTGTTTGTGTGGTAGGGTGGGTGTGTGTGTGTGTGTGTGTGTGTGTGTTAGTGTGAGTGTGTGTGTGTGTGTGTGTGTGTGTGTGAGAGAGAGTGTGTTAGACTGTGAGTGGGTGTGTATGCGTGTTAGTGTGAGTGTGTGTGTGTGTGTGTGTTATAGTGTGTGTGCGTGTCTGTGTGTTTGTGTGAGAGTGTGTGTTAGACTGTGAGTGGGTGTGTATGCGTGTTAGTGTGAGTGTGTGTGTGTGTGTGTGTTATAGTGTGTGTCTGTCTGTGTGTGAGAGAGAGAGTGTGTGTTAGACTGTGAGTGGGTGTGTATGGGTGTTAGTGCGAGTGTGTATGTGTGTGTGTGTGTGTGTGTGTGTGTGTGTGTGTGTGTGTGTGTGTGTGTGTGTGTGTGTGTGTGTGTGTGTGTGTGTGTGTGTGTGTGTGTGTGTGTGTGTGTGTGTGTGTGTGTGTGTGTGTGTGCGAGTGTGTATGTGTGTGTGTATGTGTGTGTGTGTGTGTGTGTGTGTGTGTGTGTGTGTGTGTGTGTGTGTGTGTGTGTATGTGCCACAAAGTGCAGCGAGAGCCCGACCCAGACAGGCCACGCCCCTCCTTGTCCACCACTCACCTCGCTCTGACAGCTCCATGGCGTTCGGCCGACAGGGGGGGGGGCACGGGCTCTCGAAGAAGAAGGTGTGGCCGAAGATTCCCAGCCCGGCTTTTAAGCGGCACTGGACAGTCCTTTGGCCACCTGGCCGTGTTTTGGGCTCACCGTATGGGACGCAGGGCACGGCTCTGGACCAGACCGGGACAGGGAAAGATAAAGGTCAGGCGATCGCGTCTCGGTCAAAATGGAACGCTGATGAGGTGAGAGGGGCAGAGAGACTCTGAGACAGCGAAGGAAAGAAGGGGATCTGAGGGGGAAATGGCAGCTAAACGGTACTCAGCATTTGCACGGCGTTTCTATCCATTAGGTTTTTGGATACGTTCTTACTTTCTGCTCATGTTCCAGTTGTACAGTTCCAGGGGTTTGCGAGGGTCCTCCAGCCAATCACAGAAGATGCTTTCGTGGTAGTCGTTGTGACACTGCAGAGTCTTCAGCACAGGGGAGTCTGCAACGGGACAGAGACATTTTCTTAGACAAAACCCACAAACAGGTCATTTATAAATAGCAAAAGAACAAATTCAAACAAATGAAAGTATATTGTAAAAACAAATTATAACGTGTGTGCTACTATAATGTAGTGAATATTTTTGTAACTGAGCATTTGTCATAAGTGGCACGTAAAGTGTGTGAGATGAGGGCATTGTTTGGTTTACCATGGTGATGGTTGCCTTCGCTCAGTCTGCAGTGCTCCTGTCCAAAAGAGAGACCCAGAAGAGGGAGCGCTGAGCCGCAGGCCACCCAGAAGAGAAGCATGTTTTTCTGGGAAAAAGAAGGTCCGTATGTCCCTCTGATCAGGTGGCGGATCTATTGCTGCTTCTGGTGGGGGAACACACACACACACACGCGCACACACGCACACACACACGCACACACACACACACACACACACACACACACACACACACATATATGTATAAAAACAATCGATAACCTTGCCCTCCTCCCTGACTTCCTCTACTGTTGCGTGGCGACAGCGAGGCTGATCTCAGATCCTTCTTTGTCTCTTCTTGTCTGCCTCTGTCACCGGGTGTTTGTTCTAATTATACCGTAGCAACAACAGGTCATGCGGATGTATTTAAACCCCCCTCTGTGCTTTGAGACAGCACGCCCCCCCTACAGTAAATAGTTTCCGGAGACGCCTGGATATGGTCGAGGTATAAGAAGACGTGTTGCGTTGGTTTGCGACGTTCATTGTTTGAGAAATTAAAAAATAATAATAATAATGTGCCTATGAATGCATACCATATATACACAAAGGAATCAGTTGTTTGGTGAAGCCACATTGATGAGGTAAACTAAAGGAGTAACCGTGGTAACTGAAGGAAAAGGACATCCCATAATGTGAGCGAAATACATTTTGTCTTGTAGAAGGGTAAACCTTATGGACCCCAGTGTACCCCCTTTCACATGTCCCCATGGAAACGCAACGTGTTATTGACAAGCACGACCGTTCCACTCACCTTTGACCTTTGCCCGTCACCTCTTCCTCCAGCAGTGTTCCATTCCTCCGTGTTGTCCCTCCTGTCCGTTCAGGAAAACGTGTGGCTGTCACAGCGCCGACGTCCGAGTGTCTCTCTTCTGCTGTTGTGTAAGGATGTCAGATGACCCAGAGACTGCCAGTCCCGCCCCCTCCCCGCCCCCCTCTTCGCTGTGTGTGGGTGGCTTATAGCGGCAGCCTAACTTCCTCTTTTTGCTTTTCTTCAGAAGGCTTGAGTCTTTACACGTCGCGCCGCATGACGAACGGATGGGGACGTGGTGAAGGTGTTGCTCTCACAGAGAGAGAGAGACAGAATGATAGAGGGAGAAAACGAGGAACAGAGCTGTGTTAGAAAGAGGAATCGAGACAGTGTGTGTGTGCGCGTGTGTGTGTGTGTGTGGAGGAGAGAGGGAGAGAGAGAGAGAGCGATGCATCCGTTCTCGTCCTTGTTCTCTCTCACTTCGAGGACACACGTTTCGATAGACTCCCAGCGACACTCCATGGCCACCGCGACGTCGACTCCGCGAGACGAACAACGCCGGGGACGCGAGACGAACACCGTCGCACCATCACGCACGACGACAGAGGTCCTGTCCTCGGTGACCTTTCGTGAAAGCACATTTGAGACGCTTCGTTCTGCTGTTTGTGACTCGTGTCATCGTTTCCTCGTACCTCCCACCTGTCACTCTTCAGCCCCCCCACCCCCTGCCGTATCCATTGTATGTCAACCCGCACTCACATTTTCCATTCCTCCCAAACTCTTTCGTTCTCCTCAAAACCCAACATTTCAAAAAACACAAATACAATTACTTCTCCAATAAGACATTACGTCATATCACAAAAACGCAAAGTACTCATTTTTACTACAAAGTCACACAAGAAACACTCACACTTGAACTGAAGCCAAGTCGTGCAAGCACCACCCTGTTCCTGGCAATGAGTTCCTCTTTTGGTTTTCTTTGCGATGGCGTGTCCTGTGTTCGTCCCTTTCAATGTTCGTCTCCTATGCCGGTTTTGTTTTTTCATTCTTTTGTTTTCCTTCTGAGTAAATCATGACGAAGTCCATAACCACGGGAGGGAAACGTTGGTGTGATTGCGCAAAAAAAACTCCTCGGAACTATCAAGCACCTCGGTGATTGACAAATACCGCGACCACTAACATGAATGTGTCTCAACATTAGTTAAAAACACAAGGGATGATCTCACGGCAGAGCAGGCCTACTCCCTTTGATGCTCCCCTGCTCTGTGTGCCCTGCCGTCTCCCCCTGGTGTTCACTGATGGTCATGCGTGGCGTCCAAGCCCCAGTACCAAGACCCGGACCTACCCCAGGACCAAGCCCCAGTACCAAGACCCGGACCTACCCCAGGACCAAGCCCCAGTACCAAGCCCCAGGACCAAGCCCCAGGACCAAGCCCCAGGACCAAGCCCCAGGATCAAGCCCCAGTACCAAGCCCCAGGACCAAGCCCCAGTACCAAGACCCGGACCTACCCCAGGACCAAGCCCCAGTACCAAGCCCCAGTACCAAGCCACAGAACCAAGCTATACGACCAAGCCCCAGTACCAAGTCATAGGACCAGGCCCTAGGACCAAGCCCCAGTACCAAGACCCGGACCTACCCCAGGACCAAGCCCCAGTACCAAGCCCCAGTACCAAGCCCCAGTACCAAGCCCCGGGACCAAGACCCGGACCTACCCCAGGACCAAGTCCCAGTACCAAGACCCGGACCTACCCCAGGACCAAGCCCCAGTACCAAGCCCCAGGACCAAGCCCCAGTAAAAAGACCCGGACCTACCCCAGGACCAAGCCCCAGTACCAAGACCCGGGACCAAGCCCCAGGACCAAGCCCCAGTACCAAGACCCGGGACCAAGCCCCAGGACCAAGCCCCAGGACCAAGCCCCAGTACCAAGACCCGGGACCAAGCCCCAGGACCAAGCCCCAGGACCAAGCCCCAGGACCAAGCCCCAGGACCAAGCCCCAGTACCAAGCCCCAGGACCAAGCCCCAGGACCAAGCCCCAGGACCAAGCCCCAGTACCTTTTTCTATTGTTCTTGTGCTGTTGAATTTGCTACTACTTTATTTTCATGTTTTGCTTATCTGCTCACTGTAGCGTGACCTGGACTGTCTTGAGAGTCACCCTGGAATATAGAACGTGTTCTTCTTGTTAGAGAGGCGGGGATCAATATCTCTGACAGCACTTTGGCCAGTGTCCAGGGTGAAGCGCTTTCTAGTTGTATTTTTCTAGACAACATTTACACTTCGTTTTCCATGTAACAACAGCAACAAGCTTAGCTCATACGTTTCCACAGAAATGTTGTGTACAACTAGATTGGCTCTACTGTTACCACAGAATAAAATGGAGCTCCTCTTACTTGGCACCAAACACATCCTAACTAAAGTTGGCAATATCTCAATCTCCATTGATGGTCTTACAGTCTCCCCCTCCCCCTTAGTACGCAATCTTGGCATATTAATGGATTCCACTCTTTCGTTTAACTCTCATATCAATAACGTGGTCAAATTATCCTTCTTCCATCTTAGAAACATTGCTAAAATTCGACCATCCCTTTCCCAGAGTGCAGCTGCCAAACTCATTCACTCATTCATCTTCTCCCGTCTTCATTACTGCAACTCACTTCTTTTCGACATCGGCACAACCTCCCTCCATAAACTACAACTGGTTCCAAATTCTGCTGCTCGTCTTCTCACCTCTACAAAATCCTCTGAGCACATAACCCCCCGTACGCTTTTATCTTCACTGGCTTCCGGTCAGCCAGCGCATCACCTACAAAATCCTTCTCCTCACCTACAAAGATTTACACAATTTGGCCCCTCCCTACCTCACTGAACTGCTCCAACCTTACCATCCTACCCGGACACTAGATAGGCAACTGGTCATTCCACAAGCAAAACTGATTGCAAGCATTTTGGGGAGCGTGCATTTTCTAGGGCTGCACCTAAACTATGGAACTCTCTCCCTCCTCTAATTCGGAATTCCAACTCGCTATTAATCTTTCAAACCCACCTTAAAACCTATCTTTTCACACTAGCATACCCTAGTTAACTCTGTTTAAAATCTGGACCCTTTCTTATACTGACACTATCCATTTGCTTACTTATAGTTAGAACTGTTGTTCCTGTCTGTTTTACTACTTCTGTCTAATTGTTTATTGTGTCATGTTATCTTTGTTGATGCTGTGAAGCGACTTTGGGTTTTAGAAAAGCGAGATATAAATAAAATGAATTATTATTATTATTATTATTATTATTATTATTATTATTATTATTATTATTATTATTATTGTAATTATTATTATTATTAAATATTATTAGAATTATGGTAAAAGCTAGAATAGGTGGCTCTTCTCTGTACCCAATGCAGGACCAAGCCCCAGGACCAAGACCCAGGACCAAGACCCAGTACCAAGCCCCAGGACCAAGCCCCAGTACCAAGACCCGGACCTACCCCAGGACCAAGCCCCAGTACCAAGCCCCAGTACCAAGCCACAGAACCAAGCTATACGACCAAGCCCCAGTACCAAGTCATAGGACCAGGCCCTAGGACCAAGCCCCAGTACCAAGACCCGGACCTACCCCAGGACCAAGCCCCAGTACCAAGCCCCAGTACCAAGCCCCAGTACCAAGCCCCGGGACCAAGCCCCAGAACTAAGCCCCAGAACCAAGCCCCAGTACCAAGCCCTAGAACTAAGCCCCAGAACCAAGTCATAGTACCAAGCCCCAGGACCAAGCCCAGGTACCAAGCCCCAGACGCGGGATGGCAGGGCCTTGGCAGTGGCCGCACCCTCTCTCTAGAGCACCCTCACCAGCCACATCCGCCTGACGAACACCCAACCATCTTTCAACACTCATCTTTTCAATCTCACGTTCAACGGTCAACTTCTGTTTCCCCTCTCCCCCCTTCGTGATTCCTCCAGTTTTTCCACAAACTGCTTGTCTCTTTATGTACCTAGTCAATTATTTGAGTATCATTGAGTATTTAGGATTTGAATCTATGGACAGATAAAAATAGGAAAAGTAGTAGTAGTGTTAGTAGTCCTATGTTTTGGTTGAAATATTGCGGTGGCCCTGAGTTGTCAAAGCACTGCAACTTAAGAAAACACATGCAAACAAACCAAAAAGAGTATTAAGCCTGTGGTCTACGTTGGAGGAAGAAATATATATACAGGCTACAAAGTGGATTGAAGGGGGACATTTGTTTTATGTGTGTTAATGACAACATTGAACTTGTTTTTTCTTGTGTAAAGCCAATTGCCCCCAAAAAATTGACATTTCCTAATACAGCGAGAACACTTTGGCCAAGTTCAGTGTCAGTTTATTCTTTGACCACTAGAGGGCAACGGCGTTCCATGTCAATTTAATCTGACTGGAGGTTCATTGTATGTAATACTCCTGACAAGTATTGTTGTGGCAGGGATTGTGTGTTGAAGACTTTGATATTTAGAGTGATATTTGATACGTCATAGGTCATAGGTCACACAAGGACATGGCATACAGTTGATTAACATTAATGATATCATAATATGCGGACTGTCAGCCTTGCTTTGTTGCCGGGTAGGTTGCGTTAGCGAGCTGGCATGCCATTTTCAGACAGAATGGCGATGAAACATATTTTACTCAGAAAACGAATCCTCTTATTTCTGTTCTTTAACATGTTGTATTTATACACTATCTCTAATGGTTTCTTATTACAACATTACCATCTAGTGGTGAAATATTGTACCGGCACAAATAATGTACAGTATATTCCATGTTTTCTATTATGCAGGCCCGTCTCCACTACATAAAAAAGTCAGTTTGTTTCTAAGTTTGAACTAGATTGTGAGTGGCAGTTGTGCACCAAGATCTACGAAAATATGAAGTTTTAGGATTTTATGTTCAAAGATTTAGGATGGTTTAGTGTAGGCTGTTTAAAAACATGTGCCATTGTATTGCATATGATATGAAGTAAAAGAAATCAGAGGTAAGGAGATAGATAAGTGTATGAATTAATTGTGTCCTTTGCTTTGGTAATACTCATAATCATAGAGATTGTCTATTAATGGAAACTAAAATCATACTCACATCGACGGTTACTGAGCCAAGTGACGGTAGTAAAACGTAGAACGCCTTTGAGGCGTATCTTGAGAGAGTATAAGTGTCAAGAAACTTTATCTTACCAAAATCTTATTTCAGTATGAAACTCTTCACATAAATTCATTCTAGAAAGTTTCTAGGAGGTGACATTTGAACCTACTAACAAATCTCTTATCTCATTCCCATTTTAAATGTATTTGTTTTTAGCACACTGTTCCTTTTTTTCCCCGATACCTCCATCCTAGGTTCCCACAGTTGCCCAGTCCCTACTTATCATTTAGATAAATCAGAAAAATCATTCATATGCACAGGCACAAAATCTGACCCGAAGACACCACATCGACTATTATGATGGAAGACCCAATTGTTCTATTTGGGCTATGAATACGCTATGTCATACCGTTTTAATACATTTATAGAAGTATTAAAAAGCCAAGCGAAGCATGTATTTTGGCGAGGTGCTGTCGATGGCATTGTCCTCAGGCTTGTGACACGCTGACAGAGCAGAGACTGAACGGACGCTCTGCTCGAGTTCACTGGAAGGTTGTTGAGGACAGCTAGCTAACTGGCTCACACACGCACGCACGCACGCGCACACACACACACACACACACCCCCCCCCCCCCCCCCCCCCACACACACACACACACACACACACACACACACACACACACACACACAACACAGACACACACACAGACACAGACAACACAGACACACAAAGACAAACACACACACACACACACACACACACAGACAAAACAGACACACAAAGACACACACACACACACACACACACACACAGACAGACAACACTGACAAACACACACTCACAGACACATACTCACACACAGAGACACACACACACGCACACAGATTTACAGCATTTGATCAGCTACCCAATATCTGAACCCATTTCCACAATGAGAAGCCAGCACCTTAGGACAGCACTTGAAATCAAATATGCCACTGGATATCAGATATTCCATTTGTCATCAATGTCTGGGTTTTGATTTTTTATCAGAAGTAACAGTCCCACATCTACTAGCCTCGGTAAATACATTAACCTCAATCATAAAAGAACTATTCCAAAATAATAATACACATGTGCCTGTACAATTGAGAGATTACACAACTAACTGCGTTAGTTTTGGTATTACTGTTTGTGGAATGACCTTGTTGTTCTGCAGTAAAGGTCAGGCTCAATCACCTGCAGCAAGCACAGAGAGATAATCTGCATCATTTGGACTAATCTGATTACTGTAATCTAATTTCAAATATATATATTTTTTTTACATTTTAAAGTTTTTATCTGGTAGAATACAAAGTGTTAGATAAGGACTCTGCAATGTAATAACTGAGATATCAATAACAGATAAGATGGATTGTAAATTATTTATCAGAAATGTAGAGAGAGAGAGAGAGAGAAAGATGGAAAGAGAGAGAGAGAGCGAGAGAACAAGAGAGAGGGAGGGAGAGACACACACAGAGAGAGACAGAGAGACAGAGAGAGAGAGAGAGAGAGAGAGAGAGAGAGAGAGAGAGAGAGAGAGAGAGGGAGGAATGTTTTGCTGGGACTAGACTGCAGAGAGTAGTGTTTTTAATTATGGTGAAGTGCTTCAGGCTGATCTGGAGTCAGAAACTCTGGCTCTGGAATATAGTACACTTCTTTCTTTATTTCTTTCACTCTCTCTCTCATTCTCATTAAAACACCTCAAATTTGTCCCCCCCCCCCCCCCCCCCCACCTCTCTCTCTCTCTCATTTCCTTCTCTCTTTGTGGCTGTTGAATAAAACAATTTTTGCCAAAGCATATCTCCGTTATTTAGTTTACTCAGTCACGCTTTGCACACACACACACACACACACACACCCAGACACACACCCACACACACACTCACGCACACACACACACACACACACACACACACACACACACACGCACACACACACACACACGTTTAAATAAACCCAACGAGGTCACACACACACCAACAACCACACACACCCCCCCCCCCCCCACACACACACATAGAATGCAGAGCCGTCAGAATGATACAGAAATCCCCCCCCCGTGTCGCCTTCTCCAAGAGAGCAGTGAAAAGCATCCAGAGGTGAAAATTACATTGAAATTTATGCTAATGCCTGATTTCACTCCACATTCCCTGTGACCACATTGAGACGTATGCGCTCTGCGGCGTGGTGACTTCCATTTCGCCCTCCCTGAGAGAGAGAGAGAGAGAGAGAGAGGGGGGGGGAGGGGTGACAGTGCTGTTTTTCTCCTTCTCCTTCTTATTCTTCTGCGTGATTTAGAGCACCTCAGCAGCCCCAACCCGTCCCTGAGGTCCTGCTCCGACCCGACCCTGCTGACCCGGGCTATTCCCGTCCCGTCCCCCCCGCCCACAGAAGACACAGTCCGTCCTAGCACGGCTCATCTCATCTCCAGCTCGCTTCGGGTCGTGGAGCGGTGCCGTAAGACGGAGAACCAAGAGGACAGAGGGAAGGTGTCAGAAGAGAGGAGAGAGACGACGCTTTGGTTGCTAGGGACGACCTGCGTCAGTGTTCTAATGGAACTGTCACAACATGCTGTCTGACTGGACTGGACTGGACTGGACTGGACTGGACTAGCCTGGACTGGACTGGACTGGCCTGGCCTGGCCTGGACTGGACTGGACTACAATGCCCTGGACTGGACTAAACTGGACTGGACTGGACTGGACTGGACTGGATTGGACTGGACTGGACTGGAATCGACTGGACTGGACTGAACTGGACTCAGCTGGACTGAACTGGACTGGACTGGACTGGACTGCACCAACCCTTCACAGCCTACGGTGCGAAGCAGTGTGGCCAACACAGCCAGGGTGCGGCATATGAATCCTTGTTCTGGCTTGAAAAACGCCATGACAACCATGTCAGGACTGGTCTGGACAGTATACAGTAACACAATAATATACAGCC
>JAPMUY010010210.1:0-17500 GCA_026901105.3 Galaxias olidus
TATTGTATGCTCAATTCTGCTACTGTTACATAATGCCTTTAACCCATATATGTACATGTAGCAGCCAATAACGTAATAATTTTCCCATTCTTAATCTAATAAAAACCGATAATGTAATAACTTACCAATAATGAAATAAAATGTCTGAGCCAAAAACGTAATAACTTTTTTCCCATAAAGTAATAAGTTATTGCATTATTGACCGGTTATTACATTATTGGCTTGCTATAAAAAAAACTGAAAAAATTTAATAATGTAACAACATACTTACATCACTATGTTTAAATTTAATTTAGTATGAAGTGTCAGACTTCCATACCACTTATCCTACTGCAGCTTCTTTCAAATAACTTTCTCATAAACCCCACCAATCCTGACCCATGAATCCTAGTCCTAACTCTGATTTAACACATTTCTCTCACATTACTCAGCACGAGATGTCCCTGTGCCATCTCTCTGTCTCTCCGTCTCTGTGTCTCTCTGTCTCTGTCTCTCTCTCCGTCTCTGTGTTTCTCTGTCTCTGTCTCTCTCTCTGTCTCTCTCTGTCTCTCTCTCTCTCTCTCTCTCTCTCTCTCTCTCTCAATGTAATGAGTTTTTTGCTTATATTGCCAAAGCTAACCTAGTAGAACATACATACACACACATATACATACTTTTTACATGGGAAATAACTGTTAACATGACAGTGCGCACCGATAGCATGTAACAATAATTCTAGTAACAACAGTAACAACAGGATGAACAAATGGTACATTCATCTTAGTGCAGTGTTCCACTGGCTGTCCCTTGGTTGTGACAAGAGGCCAAATATTTGGCTGCTATTATGCAGCAGATTATTTTATTTTTTTACGTATTATTCTTTTTAAGTTTCTGTCTGTTACTGCTGTCAGATATTCTGCAAGAGTGTACTTTTTGTTTAAAGACAAATAGCATTCAAGTTTGCTTTGAATTTGGGATGACTCAGTCCAATAATCTATATATTTTTCCTTTTGGAATAATTTGGTTGGGCCAAATTGTCTGTGAGCTGTTGAAGTTCTATATGTTGTGGCCAGGGAGCAGAGCCCGTGGACCAACTGGCAGAGGGATTCTTTTCTGCCGTCATCTCTTGGTATTTTAAATACTGTGATGGTAGGATTGGGGGTCACTTAATTTGAGATTATAGAATTGAATTGGTCTTTTTCCAGTTCTAACAAAGAGGGGGTATTGTCCTCATTTGGCTCTGCATGCATTATTTTGAGTTTTTCTTTGCACTTGAAGAATGCTTTTACAGAATGTCACACGCAGTCTCCATTTGGGTGTTTGTCCCATTTGTAAAAATCTTGATTTGAAAGGGGACCCCACACTTCACTGCCATATAGAGCAATTGGTTCTATGACTGATAGGAATATTGTTTATCAAGGTTCTAATTGGGATTTCAATTTTGATGTTTTATTAATTGTATAGAAAGCTCTTCTTGCTTTGTCTCTCAGGCAGGCCCGGTTCTAGAGTGCATTGTCTCGGGGGGCAATGACTGATGGTGAGGGGGCAACATCTTTTTTTTTTTTTTTTTATCATAGTCACAACATCAACCTACCATTACTTGGAAAAGCCACACCACATTTCTCGATATCTAGACTACATTTCTTGCTGCCTTTTGCTGTGTCCACTGGCACTAATGTTAGTCGAGGCACAGCCATGATACGCACAGGGTGCGTGCTAGCTAGCTGTTGCTAGTAGAGAACCAGGGACAGCGATCCACCTATCTATTTTGATGCACATAACCCTTTAAATGACTTCCACCTGTATTGAAAGCAGTGTGAGGTTTAGAGATTATAGTTAAAGATTATAGTTTATAATGATAATAATAATAATAATAATAATAACAACTTTATTTATATATAGCCTTTCAAAATAGGGTTACAAGTTGCTTTATAATAAAAATAACAGTAAAAAATAAAGTATATTTAAAACACCCTCTCTATGTTCAGAAAAAAAGATTGATCTAGTCTGCAACATTAGCTGAGAACCAGTTCTTCTCTCAAAAGCCTGTGGTTGCAGATGGGTTCTGCTACAGACTTGAGACTTGATTTGGACTTGCAACCAAAGACTTTAAACTTGACTTGAACTCGAGCTCAAAGACTTATGAGCATCTCTGTGATTACTTTAGTATACTACAGTGTATATACCATATACTGTAGATCAGAGTACTTGGTACCAGAACACTCTAGGCCACAGATCGATGATCGACTTTGTGGTTGAATGTCGTGGACACTCCGGTAAAGAGAGGAGCTGAGCTGTCAACTGATCTCCACCTGGTGGTGAGTTGGATCAGATGGTGGGGGAGGCTGCCGGACAGACCCGGTAAACCCAAACGTGTTGTGAGGCTGAAGGAGCCCTTTCGGCATGGTTGGCCCAGGGGTCTCCTGAAGCAGCAGACAAGTAACAGGCGACCCAAAGGGCTTCGGTTTTGGTGGTAACAAAAGCAAAAACCCAGGAGTGGGAGGAGTTTGAGGAGGCTATGGAGCAGGACTTTCGGTTGGCCTCAAGGACGTTCTGGCAAACCGTTAGACGGCTCAGAAAGGGAAAGCAGGGATTGGCCCAGGCTCTGCTGAGCAGGGGAGGAGAACTGCTGACCCAGACTGGGGATATCGTCGGGCAGAACTTTGAGGAACTCCTTAAACCGACCAACACGTCCTCTGTGGAGGGGGCAGAGTTCGAAGAGTTGGGGGAAGCCTCACCCATATCCCTGGCAGAGGTCACTGAGGTAGTTAAGAAGCTCCTCAATAGCAAGGCACCGGGTGTGGATGAGATTCGCCCCGAGATGCTGAAGGCTCTGGACATTGTTGGGCTGTCTTGGTTGACACTCCATTTCAGTGTCGCGTGGAGGTCAGGGACAGTACCTATGGAATGGCAGACCGAGGTGGTGGTTCCCTTTTTTTAAAAAGAGGGACTGGAGGAAGTGCTCCAATTATCGGGGTATCACACTTCTCAGCATTCCTGGGAAAGCCTATGCTAGGGTGCTGGAAAGGAGACTCAGACCGATTGTCGAACCTCAGATCCAGGAGGAGCAATGTGGATTCCGTCCTGGTCGCGGAACAGTGGACCAACTCTCTACCCTCGCGGGGTCATGGGAGTTTGCCCATCCAGTCTACATGTGTTTTGTGGACTTGGAGAAGGCCTACGACCGTGTCCCCCGGGGAGTCCTGTGGGGGGTACTGCGGGAGTAAAGGGTACCAGGGCCGTTGGTACGAGCCATCCGGTCCTTACATAACCGGAGTGAGAGCTGTCTGTATTCTCGGCACAAAGTCAGACATGTTTTCAGTGGGTGTTGGGCTCCGCCAGGGCTGCCCCTTGTCATTTATGGAATTAGATCGAAGTAGATAGAACAATTCACAACTGTATTATTATGCAACCTTCGGTTTGAAATCTGAGGCTATTTTTCAAGGTTAGAGAAGTTATATTTATGATAAAACATTTTACGTCATGTCACTGACGAAACAATTTTGTCACACAGTCTATATTTGTAGTGGTAGATATTTCTGATGAGTTGCGCTAGCTAAATAGCTAACGTTAATGGCGATCAGCTGCTCTTTCTAGCTAAAGAAAGAGCTGAACTCCTTTGAGTTTTGTGGCAGTTTCATGTTATTAAATTATTACATCATTCATGTTAATAGACATGTTATTAAAGCTACAGTAGATGAGACATGTTATTAAAGCTACAGTAGATAAGACATGTTATTAAAGCTACAGTAGATGACATGTTATTAAAGCTACAGTAGATAAGACATGTTATTAAAGCTACAGTAGATGACATGTTATTAAAGCTACAGTAGATAAGACATGTTATTAATTAAACTTCCCAAGCTACAGTAGATAAGACATATTATTAAAGCTACAGTAAAGTATGTTATTTCAGTAGTTCTATTGCTAAGGGTGCCACGTTCCCATTGTTACAGTAAGTTCTCCCTCTGTTTTGGGGGAAACTAACCAACGTTCCGTCTGCTTTCAATTCAATCTTTGCAAACTTTGTAGAAGTGGGAGATTAAAGAAATCGCTAGCACAATGCCAAAACATAACACAGCAATGTTGTCTTAGCAATCAGGCATGTGAAAACACCATTTGAAGGGAGAAGCTTAGGAAAGGAGGGAGGGGCTTAGGAGAGGGATAGGAGGAATCAGAGACTCAGGAGGGTGGGGCTTAGGAGAGGGAGGGAGCAGAGACTCAGGAGGGAGGGGCTTAGGAGAGAGGGGGAGCAGAGACAAATTTTCTTACACATTTTTGCCCAATTATCTAGACTTGCATGCTGCATATTTAAGAACCTGTTTCAGTGTGTACGCAATAGGAAAAGAACAACTATGCTACATTTCACAACACGTGTATGCTAAATTTAAATAAAAACATTGTCACTTGGCATCCAAAATTAGAGCTACACTCTTGATAAAGTTGTCAGAAAAGGCAGCAGCTGCGGTGTTCCAGCCTCCTAAGTTTATATTTCACATATTGTTCAACTAGCTTGAATAATACTCACATGAAGATGGCCAGAGAGATGAAAGTAGTTTATTCTGTGTTTATTTATGCACATATCCTATTGTTTTATACAATACAACGTAAACTCTAAAGTGCATGACAGACCATCAAACCAAAACAATAATAAAAAAAAATACATATAAATCAATTAATCAAAAAATAAACATATATAATAAATAAATCAACCTAATACAAAGTGATTGGAAACTCAGATAGATACTCCTAATACTAATATGTGTGTCTGCATGCATCGTAAAACATCCTAAGTTAATAATCATATTTCTGTACAAACACAAGACACAGTTTTCAAGTACAAGTGGGGCGGTAATGGTTTACAGGATGCTGTTTGTTTGAATTAGGCTACTTGACCCCAACAGTGACCCCAACGGAGAAAGGCCAACAAATCAAACAAGGACTCATAGGAAGCACTTCATATGGACGGAACACAGTCACGCAATCGGAACATCTTCCTCGTTCCTACCAACAGTGACACACACACACACACACACACACACACAATCGGAACATCTTCCTCGTTCGTACCAACAGTGACACACACACACACACACACACACACACACACACACACACACACACACAAAGACAGTTGGACACATACACTTTTTCCACACACAGAAACAGACCATCAGCACTGGGAGACCCTGATATTATGGACTACAATTCCCATCTCTTCCTGAGAAAAAAATTAGAGCCAGCTCAAAGGTGTGATTGTTCAAAGTATGTCACGTGGTCTTCCAGCAGTATTTATCCAATGGAACAAACCAAAACATAGAAAGTTGACTGAGAAAATGAAGCCACTAAATCTGCTACTGGAAAGACAAAGTTGAGACAACAATACTGTCAAATAGTGAAATATGCTGTTATATTTCATGTCCCCATCTACTTATGGCTAGGGCATTGTATATAGAGTATGGCTCATCATCATTATCAACATTATCATCGCCACCATCACCTTGTTCAATTACAAACTTACTTCAGAACACTCTACTTTAGAAAATTAACAAATTACAATGAAGTTTCATTAAAGTCACACATATCAAAGAACATATTGTCTCTGGTGATTTGATGAGGCCCTTACAGTTGAAATATGGAGATGAGGGTTGGCTAGGCGACCGGACGTCGGACACTACAGGGTTCACAGCCGTCACTTTCCAGGTACAAAGGCATGTCTCGTGCTGACTCCAACCGTGTTGACGTCGGACACTACAGGGTTCACAGCCGTCACTTTCCAGGTACAAAGGCATGTCTCGTCCTGACTCCAACCTCCTTCGTTCCTCAAAGACATCCTTAGGACAGTCAGCTAGCCGTCGCTCTCATCCTCCTCACAGCTCGGCCATTTGCACTCCAGTATATATGAACATTGCTTTTGGTGCTTTAAAAAATGGTCTAGGTCTCTCAAAGGGTGATTATACTTCCACTAATAGTTATAGTCCTATCTCTACGACATGTTTGAGTAGTATCAAATGTCTTTGTGAAGTGTTTTAAAATCATAAATCAATATTAATACTATATATGACTGTGCTCCTGTCTCCATAAGGGGAAATCTGCAGTGTCGCTTTTTAGTCGCTTTCAACATCTTTGTTCAGTTGAGTTGAGAGCCCTGATAACAGTACCTCAGACTAGTCCAGCCCTGATAACAGTACCTCAGACTAGTCCAGCCCTGATAACAGTACCTCAGACTAGTCCAGCCCTGATAACAGTACCTCAGACTAGTCCAGCTGGGTCAGTGCCTCAGACTAGTCCAGCCGGGTCAGTACCCCAGAGGAGTTAGTCCAGCTGGGTCAGTACATCAGAGGAGTTAGTCCATCCGGGTCAGTACCCCAGAGGAGTTAGTCCAGCTGGGTCAGTACATCAGAGGAGTTAGTCCATCCGGGTCAGTACCTCAGAGGAGTTAGTCCAGCCGGGTCAGTACCTCAGAGGAGTTAGTCCAGCCGGGTCAGTACCCCAGAGGAGTTAGTCCAGCCGGGTCAGTACCTCAGAGGAGTTAGTCCAGCCGGGTCAGTACCTCAGAGGAGTTAGTCCAGCCGGGTCAGTACCTCAGAGGAGGAGTTAGTCCAGCTGGGTCAGTACATCAGAGGAGGAGTTAGTCCAGCTGGGTCAGTACATCAGAGGGGGAGGAGTTAGTCCAGCCGGGTCAGTACCTCAGAGGAGTTAGTCCAGCCGGGTCAGTACCCCAGAGGAGTTAGTCCAGCTGGGTCAGTACATCAGAGGGGGAGGAGTTAGTCCAGCCGGGTCAGTACCCCAGAGGAGGAGTTAGTCCAGCCGGGTCAGTACCCCAGAGGAGGAGTTAGTCCAGCTGGGTCAGTACCTCAGAGGAGTTAGTCCAGCTGGGTCAGTACCTCAAAGGAGTTGGTCCAGCCGGGTCAGTACCCCAGAACAGGAGTTAGTCCAGAGAGGATCAGGGCGTGTCGTCCTCTTGCAGTGCCCTCCAGGCCCACTAGGAGGCAGCGGTACAGCTGGATGTTGCACACAGATTCTGGAGCTTTGTATGAGTACATGGGGAGGGGTACTAGATGGTGGACCTGAAGTGAGGAGTAGCTTCTGGACTGGACTGGACTGGACTGGGTCTGGATTGGGACTGGACTGGGTCTGGTTTGGGACTGGACTGGACTGGGACTGGACTGGACTGGGTCTGGACTGGGACTGGACTGGACTGAACTGGACTGGGACTGGACTGGGACTGGACTGGACTGGACTGGGTCTGGACTGGGACTGGACTGGACTGGACTGGACTGGGTCTGGACTGGGACTGGACTGGGTCTGGATTGGGACTGGATGGAGTGAGCGACACAGAGGAGAGAGTGGAGGAGAGAAACAGCTATAGAGGAGGTGGTATTCCCTTCTTTCTACTACAGGAGAGGAAGGAAAGAGTGAGTGAGGGATGCAGAGTGAGCAAAACAGATAAAGAGAGAGAGAGGGAGTAACCTTTATTTGACAAAAACCCTGTGTTGACTGACCCCTGTTCGTTTGGCCAGCAGGAACACACACACACACATCTTTATAGATGCTGCTCTGGGTTCGTTTGGCCAGCAGGAACACACACACATCTTTATAGACAGCAGGAACACACACACATCTTTATAGATGCTGCTCTGGGTTCGTTTGGCCAGCAGGAACACACACACATCTTTATAGATGCTGCTCTGGGTTCGTTTGGCCAGCAGGAACACACACACATCTTTATAGATGCTGCTCTGGGTTCGTTTGGCCAGCAGGAACACACACACACATCTTTATAGATGCTGCTCTGGGTTCGTTTGGCCAGCAGGAACACACACACATCTTTATAGATGCTGCTCTGGGTTCGTTTGGCCAGCACACACACACATCTTTATAGATGCTGCTCTGGGTTCGTTTGGCCAGCAGGAACACACACACATCTTTATAGATGCTGCTCTGGGTTCGTTTGGCCATCATGAAAACACACACATCTTTATAGTTGCTGCTCTGGGTTCGTTTGGCCAGCAGGAACACACACACACACATCGTTTGGCCAGCAGGAACACACACACATCTTTATAGATGCTGCTCTGGGTTCGTTTGGCCAGCAGGAACACACACACATCTTTATAGATGCTGCTCTGGGTTCGTTTGGCCAGCAGGAACACACACACATCTTTATGGATGCTGCTCTGGGTTCTTACAAGTGATGGTGGATGTTTACATCTCATTGTCTGTGCTTGTTTAGAAACGTGCTAGATATCTACAGATATGTGTGTGTGTGTGTGTGTGTGTGTGTGTGTGTGTGTGTGTGTGTGTGTGTGTGTGTGTGTCTTCATAGCCTGGTCTGGGCTTCTGGGATGTAGATCTCAAAGCTGTGTGTGTGTGTCTCTGTGTGTGTGTCTCTGTGTGTGTGTCTCTGTGCATGTGTGTCTTCATTGCCTGGTCTGGGCTTTGGGGATGTAGATCTCGATGCTGTGTGTGTGTCTCTCTGTGTGTGTGTGTGTGTGTGTGTGTGTGTATCTCTCTCTCTCTCTCTCTCTCTGTGTGTGTGTGTGTGTGTGTGTGTGTGTGTGTGTGTGTGTGTGTGTGTGTGTGTGTGTGTGTGTTCATAGCCTAGTCTGGGCCTCGGGGATGTAGATCTCGATGCTGTCGGCGCTCTCCGTGGCAGAGTTCTGTCTGACCGAGGCGGCACGCTTGGCGGCCATCAGTCTCTTTCGGGCGTCCAGCCGCTGCTTCTCACTGCTCTCCAGGGAGCGGTCCCGGGCCAGGGGGGGGTGTGAGCCCTTAGGGGGCTTCTTAGGGACGGGGGGAGGGATCCGCCTCTCCTAAAGGGAAGGAGGGAAGGAAGGAAGGAGGGAGGATAAGGTGTTGGGAGAAAAAACGAAAAGGGCGTGAGGAGGAGGAGGAGTGGGAGGAAGAGAGGAAGAGAGAGAGGGAGGAGGAGTGGGAGGAAGAGAGGGAGCAGAGGGAGGGAGGAGAGAGGGAGGGAGGAGAGAGAGAGAGAAAGAGGGAGGAGTGGGAGGAAGGGAGGAAGAGAGAGAGGGAGGAGGAGTGGGAGGAAGAGAGGGAGCAGAGGGAGGGAGGAGAGAGGGAGGGAGGAGAGAGAGAGGGAGGAGTGGGAGGAAGGGAGGAAGAGAGGGAGCAGAGGGAGGGAGGCGAGAGGGAGGAGACTAAAGGCGTGGTCAGGTTAGTCAGGAGCAGGACCGTCCACTAGAGGGCGATCTTTACAGCGCGCACACACACACACACACACACACACACACACACACACACACACATCCAGCTGAACAAGGAGAAGACATGCAGGCACACGGACGTAGAAAGGGTGGAGGGAGGGCAAAGCGTTACATGGCGGTAGGAAGGTGTTTGGGCCAGCGGCAGACAGAGAAGCAGCTCTCACTGTCGACACAGAAACAACAGAAGAAGACAGAAGGGTGAGGAAGAGTGACGCCATGGAAACGCAGTCAGCCAGTTAGAATGAGTATGAGCCAAAGCAGTTATCCAATTAGAGACAATCCTAACAGCACCGTTACCCCAGCCAACCCCCGACAAACAAACTAACGACCCCGTTCTCTCCTCTGTTCCCTGAAGGTTCTGACAGAGTGCAGAGGAGAGGAGTGCAGGGGAGGAGAGGAGGAGAGAGAGGAGAGGAGTGCAGGAGAGGAGAGGAGTGCAGGAGAGAGGAGAGGAGAGAGAGGAGAGGAGAGAGGAGGAGAAGAGGAGAGGAGGAGCAGAGTAGGAGCAGAGGAGAGGAGGAGCAGAGGAGAGGAGAGGAGAGGAGAGGAGGAGCAGAGGAGAGGAGAGGAGAGCAGAGGAGCGGAGAGGAGAGGAGAGGAGAGGAGAGGAGAGGAGAGGGATGAGCAACCAAACTAACGTTGCCTGTGTGTTTGTTGATGTTAGTTTGGACAGTGTCTAAAAGGCTTAATTAGTCTACTGACATTAGCCAAGGAGGAGACGGCTATGTGGCATCATTAAGCTCTTAGACAAGAGGGCCTGTGAGACTGACTCTGGGGAAAGGGCCGTCACTATGGCAACCTTAAAGAAGCCACCATCTTTTCGGTGGATTAAGAAAATAGTAGAACACTCCAGACTTAGTATATATAAAGTTAGCTGCTGCCAAATTAAAAGACAAACACTTTGCAAATAACCACAATTACTACAACAAAGAGTTACAACAGTTGATGTCACATTTTTAAATTGGTAACAGCATAGTAATTCGAATGCTGAATCTCATGCAGTGTGCTGTTTTAATGTGTGACTTATTAAACATATGTCTCACAGACTGTTATTGACACAAAGACACAAAGACAGGAAGTAGCAGCCAGGCATACACATCCCAACGTGCACACCAGCTCCATAGCTCCCACCTACGGGCACAGGGGTCGCTTCCTCTCTGGGGTTAGGGTTAGGGGGGTAGCTTTCTCTCTGGGGTTAGGGTTAGTGGGGTAGCTTTCTCTCTGGGGTTAGGGTTAGGGGGTAGCTTTCTCTCTGGGGTTAGGGTTAGGGGGGTAGCTTTCTCTCTGGGGTTAGGGTTAGTGGAGTAGCTTTCTCTCTGGGGTTAGGGTTAGGGGGGTAGCTTTCTCTCTGGGGTTAGGGTTAGTGGGGTAGCTTTCTCTCTGGGGTTAGGGTTAGGGGGGTAGCTTTCTCTCTGGGGTTAGGGTTAGGGGGGTAGCTTTCTCTCTGGGGTTAGGGTTAGTGTGGTAGCTTTCTCTCTGGGGTTAGGGTTAGGGGGTAGCTTTCTCTCTGGGGTTAGGGTTAGTGGGGTAGCTTTCTCTCTGGGGTTAGGGTTAGGGGGGTAGCTTTCTCTCTGGGGTTAGGGTTAGTGGGGTAGCTTTCTCTCTGGGGTTAGGGTTAGGGGGGTAGCTTTCTCTCTGGGGTTAGGGTTAGGGGGGTAGCTTTCTCTCTGGGGTTAGGGTTAGGGGGTAGCTTTCTCTCTGGGGTTAGGGTTAGTGGGGTAGCTTTCTCTCTGGGGTTAGGGTTAGGGGGTAGCTTTCTCTCTGGGGTTAGGGTTAGGGGGGTAGCTTTCTCTCTGGGGTTAGGGTTAGGGGGTAGCTTTCTCTCTGGGGTTAGGGTTAGTGGGGTAGCTTTCTCTCTGGGGTTAGGGTTAGGGGGTAGCTTTCTCTCTGGGGTTAGGGTTAGGGGGTAGCTTTCTCTCTGGGGTTAGGGTTAGTGGGGTAGCTTTCTCTCTGGGGTTAGGGTTAGGGGGTAGCTTTCTCTCTGGGGTTAGGGTTAGTGGGGTAGCTTTCTCTCTGGGGTTAGGGTTAGTGGGGTAGCTTTCTCTCTGGGGTTAGGGTTAGTGGGGTAGCTTTCTCTCTGGGGTTAGGGTTAGGGGGGTAGCTTTCTCTCTGGGGTTAGGGTTAGTGGGGTAGCTTTCTCTCTGGGGTTAGGGTTAGGGGGGTAGCTTTCTCTCTGGGGTTAGGGTTAGTGGAGTAGCTTCTCTCTGGGGTTAGGGTTAGGGGGGTAGCTCTCTGGGGTTAGGGTTAGTGGGGTAGCTTTCTCTCTGGGGTTAGGGTGAGGGGGTTAGCTTTCACTTTGGGGGGGTTTGGGTTAGGGTAAGGGGGTAGCTTTCTCTCTGGGGGTTAGGGTTAGGGTTAGGGGGGTACCTTTCTCTCTGGGGTTAGGGTTAGGGTGAGGGGGTAGCTTTCTCTCGGGGGGTTAGGGTTAGGGTTAGGGGGGTACCTTTCTCTCGGGGGGGTCGAGCGGTCTCCAGTTATTGGCCCTGAGCTGGTGGAGCTCGTCAAACTTCAGGCTGATGTTCTCTATGGAGAGCTGCAGCATGTCCCAGAACCCAGCCAGATCCAAAGACGCAGGCCGGGGGTGGGCCTTGGGGTTCTGGACCAGGAAAAGGAGGAAGAGGAGAAGGAGGAGGAGGAAGAGGGGGGAAAGGAGATAGAGGAGTAGAGGAGGACGAGGAAGAGGAGGAGGAAGAGGAGGAGCAGATGAAGAATCAGTAGAAGTAGTTTATTTATTTATTTCTTTTTATTTAGCACCCAGGAGGAGTCTATAGAAGTATGTGTGATCTAATCTGAGGTCTGGTTCTGAACTCAGGCCTGGTTCTGATCCAGTAGAACTCACCAGGTTCTCCTCACAAAGCTCACGGAACTGCTGGAACTTCTGAGACATCAGCAGCTGGGCACTCCCTATGGCTCCTCGGATCTTACCTAGGACTGGACCAGAACACAGCCGTGAAACACACACACACAGACACACACACACACACACACACACACACACACACACACACACACACACACACACACACACACACACACACAGAGACAACCTGTGTGCCAAGGTGAGACTCACTGTCGTTGGGCAGCTCATTGTCCTGCTGGTCCAGCTCCATCTGCTGACACCAGCCCTCCATGCGGTCCGTCTCCGCCTGTAGCAGCTTCAGGAACCAGTGACCATCCCTCTGGCACACGGACCGCTGAACCACCTTAAAAACAGTAATATATATATATATCATACACAGTAATACATCTACTATAACCACATACTACTATATTTATATTATGCAACAGCTTAAGGAACCAGTGACCTTCCCTTAGGCACACCGACCACTAAACCACCTTAAATATATGAATACATCTTTCTTATACACAGTACCAGCATTATAACCACCTACAGTGCCAGCATGAATATACAGTATATATATACAGTATATACACAATAATCACCAATAGAGGACCACCATTGATATGTCAATATGAAAACCACCTACACGACCATCAATACTGTAATATATCTGCCGCCCACAGCAACAGCCAGCCATTTCATTAGGATGCTGTTGTTGTTGTTGTTGTTGTTGTTGTTGTTACCTCCAGGGAGTCGTCGGTGACGCTGTCTATCCAGGGGTCGGGCGGGGGCAGGATGGAGGGGTCAAAGGTCGCGTCGTCGTAGTCGTCGGAGGTACAGGCGTGGTAGTGGTTCCCTGAGCCCTGGATGCTCACCGTAGACGTGGCCGCGTCCCGGGACTGCTGCCGTGCCAACCGGCCGCTGGACGTTGCCGACCCCGCCTCGCCACGGGAGTACGGCCGCGATTCGGAGCAGCCCGAGGCGGAATCCCGGGAATACTGGCGGGAAACCATGCCGGAGGACGGGAGCTCCAGGTCGGTGTCGGGGGATTCCAGAGGCGTGTCCAACAGGTCCGGGAGGTCCAGGTCCGCTTGGACCGCTGCTGTCACGCTGTTGGAGCGCTGGAACCGACGGTACCTGACCAGCAGGGGGAGACAAACACACTGCCGTCAATGGCACCGACGGTACCTGACCAGCAGGGGGAGACAAACACACTGCCGTCAATGGCACCGACGGTACCTGACCAGCAGGGGGAGACAAACACACTGCCGTCAATGGCACCGACGGTACCTGACCAGCAGGGGGAGACAAACACACTGCCGTCAATGGCACCGACGGTACCTGACCAGCAGGGGGAGACAAACACACTGCCGTCAATGGCACCGACGGTACCTGACCAGCAGGGGGAGACAAGCCATCAACGCATGGGGACAGAGAATCACAAGCGCCTGTATGGGCCTATGCTAAGATACATATATGATGTATCAGGAATATGAACTGCTGTTGTTAATTAGTTGTGCTGAATATTTGAAAATGATATAAGACATTATATGAGAAATAAATAGATTGCCAGTTCCTGAAAAACCCTAGACCCACCAAAAGTCTACGACAGGTAACAGAAGAGCTTGTGTTTTAAATTGCGTGTGGTATGTCACTGAAACATGTAACAGTTAAAGTGCGTGTGGTATGTCACTGAAACATGTGACAGTTAAAGTGCGTGTGGTATGTCACTGAAACATGTGACAGTTAAAGTGCGTGTGGTATGTCACTGAAACATGTGACAGTTAAAGTGCGTGTGGTATGTCACTGAAACATGTGACAGTTAAAGTGCGTGTGGTATGTCACTGAAACATGTGACAGTTAAAGTGCGTGTGGTATGTCACTGAAACATGTGACAGTTAAAGTGCGTGTGGTATGTCACTGAAACGCGTGTTGGCAGCCTCCTCAGCTATTCTAAGTTTCAAAGTGAAACGTCAAAGAGGAGCTGATCTATTCTGTCTCCCACACAAGTTACATTGTGAAAGAGACGCGCTCTGGTCTGGCTGAGGGGGAGGCAGGGAGAGATATGAAGGGAGGGAGAGGGAGACATGGAAGGAGGGAGACGGAGGGGGAGGGAGTGAGAGATAGAGGGAGGGAGGTGTGATAATGAAGAAAGGGTGAAGGGGAAAATAAAGATTAGAAGGAGAAAGAAAAGAGAGATATAACAGAAAAGAGAAAAAAGGGAAGGAGAAAGAAAAGGAGGAGAAGCAGGGAAAAGAGAAAGAGAACTGACATGCGCAGGAGAGGAGGAGAAGGAGAAAGAAAAGAAGAGAGGAAGACAGAGGTGGAGAGGATGATCAGGAGAGCGAGAGAGAAGTAGAGGAGGAGAAGAAGGACCTTTGGTCCTGCATCCTCGATGCCCCCCCCCCCTCCTCTTTGGTCCTGCATCCTCGATGCCCCCCCACCCCCACCCCCCCCTCCTCTTTGGTCCTGCATCCTCAATGCCCCCCCCCCCCCCCCCCCCCCCACCCCCCTCCTCTTTGGTCCTGCATCCTCAATGCCCCCCCCCCCCCACCCTCCTCTTTGGTCCTGCATCCTCAATGCCCCCCCCCCCCCCCCCTCCTCTTTGGTCCTGCATCCTCGAGGGCCCCCCACCCCCCTCCTCTTTGGTCCTGCATCCTCGATGCCCCCCCCCCCCTCCTCTTTGGTCCTGCATCCTCGATGCCCCCCCCCCCCCCCCCCTCCTCTTTGGTCCTGCATCCTCGATGCCCCCCCCCCCCCACCCCCCCCTCCTCTTTGGTCCTGCATCCTCGATGCCCCCCCCCCCCCCCCCCCCCCCTCCCTCTTTGGTCCTGCATCCTCGACCCCCCCTCCTCCTCCCTCTTTGGTCCTGCATCCTCGATGCCCCCCCACCCCCACCCCCCTCTTTGGTCCTGCATCCTCGATGCCCCCCCCCCCCTTTGGTCCTGCATCCTCGAGGCCCCCCGGCCCCCCCCCCCCCCTCCCTCTTTGGTCCTGCCTCTCCACCCTCCACCATCTAGAAACCTGACTGCCTAGAACTGGTATGGAACCTAACCCTACAGATGGAATATATTCTAGAGTTCTAGATCTATGCTTCTGACACCATGCTGTACACCTAAAATGGCTGACGGACAGATTACCGGCCTGTTGTCAAGGGCAACAGGATAGAAATCCCGTTGTTCCAGTCGACTGTCAGGAGAAACGGCCACCAGTTAACAGGCACAGCCAACAGTCTGCGAACCATCAAGTTCTCATTATCATCATCTGTTTCTTCCTCCTCTGCTTTATCCTCTTCATCGCCTGTTAGATTTGAGTCACTCCTCTGCTCTGTATGAGGAATTAAAAGCTAGCCTTGGGGAGTATGTGTGTGTGTGAGAAAGTGTGTGTTTGTGTTTGTGAGAGTTTGTGTGTGTGTGAGTGTGTGTGGGCGTTTGCTAGGGCGGTCAGACTGCAGTCACTGCAGGTAGCAGAGCCAAACATGAATCAGTCTGGAATAACTATTGAGCTGATGACAGAGTCAGAAATACACAACGGAAAAAAACATGTCCTTCTAGAAGAAACACATTAAAACAAAGAACCACTTCCTTCTAGAAGAAACACATTAAAACAAAGAACCACTTCCTTCTAGAAGAAACACATTAAAACAAAGAACCACTTCCTTCTAGAAGAAACACAGGAACACATTAAAACAAAGAACCACTTCCTTCTAGAAGAAACACATTAAAACAAAGAACCACTTCCTTCTAGAAGAAACACATTAAAACAAAGAACCACATCCTTCTAGAAGAAACACAGGAACACATTAAAACAAAGAACCACTTCCTTCTAGAAGAAACACATTAAAACAAAGAACCACATCCTTCTAGAAGAAACACATTAAAACAAAGAACCACATCCTTCTAGAAGAAACACATTAAAACAAAGAACCACTTCCTTCTAGAAGAAACACATTAAAACAAAGAACCACTTCCTTCTAGAAGAAACACAGGAACACATTAAAACAACGTCCTTTTAGAAGACAGGGCACACTAGCAGTGGTGAACCTTAGTAGTCAGCAGGTAGCAGTCCCTAACCACCACAAACACACTCTGTTTGGAGAGAAGTAGAAACCAGAAGCTTTTGCTCATAAAATAAGAACACATAAGCAGCAACAGGAATTATTGAAAATGTAAAACTTGATTTGTAGAATCTAAGAGAGAAACGGCCTCTTTAGAAACGGACCTGACCACTTTGCATGTGGAGAAGGGTGTTCTGATGGTGAGTCAGTCCATGTGGGTTACTCACCCTCTCTCATCCTCCACCTGCACCCCTATAGACAGGAACTTGGACTGGTCCTCCACGTCTAGCTCCTCCTCCGGCCCGTCCACCTAGAGAGCACAACAGATAAACATCAACAAGAGAAACATCAACAACAGAACATATAAACATCAACAACAGAACATATAAACATCAACAACAGAACATGTATATGGGTACACACCAACAAGAAAACATATAAACATCAACAAAAATATAAACTAAATGACAGAATATATAAACATTAATAACATAAAACATAAATGTCAACAACAGCATTTAAACATTCAACAACACAGAAAATACAAACCTCAACAACAAAATACAGCACAGCACAGCACAGCACAGCACAGCACAGCAAGGCACAGCACAGCACAGCACAGCACAGCAAGGCACAGCACAGCACAGCAAGGCACAGCACAGCACAGCACAGCACAGCACAGCACAGCACAGCACAGCACAGCAAGGCACAGCACAGCACAGCACAGCAAGGCACAGCACAGCACAGTACAGCACAGCACAGCACAGCACAGCACAGCACAGCACAGAACAGCGCAGCGCAACACAGTGCAGCACAGCACAGCACAGCACACAGCACACAGCACAGCGCAGCGCAACACAGCACAACACAGCACAGCACAGCAAGGCACAGCACAGCACAGCACAGCACAGCACAGCACAGCACAGCACAGCACAGCAAGGCACAGCACAGCACAGCACAGCACAGCACAGCACAGCACAGCACAGCAGACACAGCACACACAGCACTGCACAGCACAGCAGCACAGCACAGCACAGCACAGCACAGCACAGCACAGCACAGCAAGGCACAGCACAGCACAGCACAGCACAGCAAGCACAGCACAGCACAGCACAGCAAGGCACAGCACAGCACAGCACGGCACAGCACAGCAAGGCACAGCAAGGCACAGCACAGCACAGCACAGCACAGCACAGCAAGGCACAGCACAGCACAGCACGGCACAGCACAGCAAGGCACAGCACGGTACAGCACAGCACAGCACAGCAAGGCACAGCACAGCACAGCACAGCACAGCACAGCAAGGCACAGCACAGCACAGCAAGGCACAGCACAGCACAGCACAGCACAGCACAGCACGGTACAGCACAGCACAGCACAGCAAGGCACAGCACA
>JAPMUY010010210.1:22500-25000 GCA_026901105.3 Galaxias olidus
GAAGGTCAAGGCCATGCTGTCAGCCATTTTGGATCAAGGTCAACAGTGACTGACATGCGGGAAATGTTTGCTATTCAGGCGGAGAACAGGAGATATCTGACAACACTTAGGAAGCCTGAGAATAGATTCTAACCACACATAAGAACAGCATGAATAACGCTGACTCTAGTTAATCCTGTGTGTGTGTGTGTGTGTGTGTGTGTGTGTGTGTGTGAGAGCAGGTGCGTTTGAGAGCATGCATGTGTACGTGTGTGTGTGTGTGTGTGTGTGTGTGTGTGTGTGTGTGTCTGAGAGCATGTGTGTGTGTGTGTGTGTGCGTGTGTGTCTGTGAGTCTGTGATAACCTTTGATAAACCTGTGGTTTGGAAACATTTCAGTCTGGATGTTAAGTATCTGACTATACTGTTTGTATAAAAATAAATATGTTCAAGTATGTTATTTAGGACTACTGCCTATCCATCCATCCATCCATCCATCTATCGATCCATCCATCCATCCATCTCTTACACTCTGAGCTCTCCATCTGGACTAACAGGCGAGCTTCACCATCCTGGATCTGTCTCTCTCTATCATTCCCTAACCCCCCCTGCCCCCCCCCACACACACACAACCCCCCCCCCCCCCACACACACACACACACAACCCCCCCCCCCACACACACACACACACAGAAGTTTTTCTATCAAGTTTTTCTCAAGATCAGTAAGATTAGATAATGTAATTGCAAGATTTTGAAATATTAAAGTATTTTCATTAGTAAAGCAAATAAACTTTTTGAAGGTCCAGCATCCAACCATGTATCTTTCCAAAGGGACTCAAACATTTATTATGTAAACTGAGAACATCATAAAAAATATTTTATTTTTAATATCCTAGCAAGGATTTCCTAAGGACTGCAGTTCGTGCTCTAACACACACCACACACCCCACACATCCCACACACCCCACACACCCCACACCACACACACACACACACACACACACACACACACACACACACACACACACACACACACACACACACACACACACACACACACACACACACACACACACACTCCAGTGTTCCTTGTGTCCTCCAGTCTGACATCCCTGTGGAGGAGGCATCTGTCTGGTCTGCCCTCTGCTGTCCTCTGGACTCCATCCCTCCCTCTACCCCTCCTCTCTCCACCTCCTCTCACAGACATCCCTCCCTCTACCCCTCCTCTCTCCACCTCCTCTCACAGACATCCCTCCCTCTACCCCTCCTCTCTCCACCTCCTCTCACAGACATCCCTCCCTCTACCCCTCCTCTCTCCACCTCCTCTCACAGACATCCCTCCCTCTACCCCTCCTCTCACAGACATCCCTCCCTCTACCACCTCCTCTCACAGACATCCCTCCCTCTACCCCTCCTCTCTCCACCTCCTCTCACAGACATCCCTCCCTCTACCCCTCCTCTCTCTACCTCCTCTCACAGACATCCCTCCCTCTACCCCTCCTCTCACAGACATCCCTCCCTCTACCCCTCCTCTCTCTCCCTCCTCTCCCTCTGCCCCCCCTCCTCTCTCCCTCTGCCCCCCTGCCCCCCTCCTCTCTCCCTCTGCCCCCCCTCCTCTCTCCCTCCTCTCCCTCTGCCCCCCTCCTCTCTCCCTCCTTTCCCCTCTCCTCTCTCCCCTGCCCCCCTCCTCTCTCCCTCCCCCCTCCTCTCTCCCTCTCTCCCTCTCCCTCCTCTCTCCCTCTGCCCCCCCCCCTCCTCTCTCCTGCCTCCCTCCCTCTCTCCCTCTCCCCTGCCCCCCTCCTCTCCCTCTCTCCCCCCTCCCTCTCTCCCTCCCTCTCCCTCTCCCTCTCTCCCTCTGCCCCCCCCCTCTCTCCTCCTCCCCCTGCCTCCCTCCTCTCTCCCTCTACCCCTGCCCCTCCTCCCCCCCCCCCCTGCTTGGCTGAGCGTAATAGAACAGAACAGAGCAGAACGACTCCAAATGCCAGTTTGATGTTTTTCGAAAGAACCCACCGGCTATTCTAAAATATTAACAAGCCACCCACTAAACTCTCTGTCTCTCTCTTTCTCTCTCTCACATTCTCTCCCTCTCTAAATATCTCTTTCTTTCTCCCTCTCTCTCCCTCCCTCTCTCCCTCCCTCTCCCCCTGTCTTGCTGGGTGTGTCCCATATGTCAGAGTGAACACTGGCCCCAGGCGTGCAGAAGCAGCAGTAAGCTCACAAACATCTTCACTCTGTCTCTCTCTCTCTCTCACACACACACACACACACACACACACACACACACACACACACACACACACACACACACACACACACACACACACACAAGCGACACACACACACACACACACACACACACACACACACACACACACACACACACACACACACACACACAGCGACAGGCACAAAGAACACCTTACTACACCCATTACAAAAGAAATGGACACATAGATGGTGTCTAATGTCCAATCTCTGATGTGGTGTGTGTGTGTGTGTGTGTGTGTTTCTGAATGTTTGT
>JAPMUY010010210.1:27500-32500 GCA_026901105.3 Galaxias olidus
CCCCGGGTCCATGCTGACCTGTGCTGCTCTGGATGGTCCTGACGGTGCCCCCCCCGGGTCCATGCTGACCTGTACTGCTCTGGATGGTCCTGACGGTGCCCCCCCCCCCCGGGTCCATGCTGACCTGTGCTGCTCTGGATGGTCCTGACGGTGGTGGTGGTGGTGCGGGGGGGCGAGGCTGGCAGCAGTGCCCCCCCAGGCTCCTCTTCGTCCTGGGAGCAGCCCTGGTCCATGGCCCTCACGTAGCTGTGGCTACGCATGCGGAAGCAGCCTCCAGGCATGGGCAGGGTCTCCAGCTGCTGCTGCTGCAGGGGGAGAGAGAGGGGGAGAGAGGAGTGGGAGAGAGGAGCAAGAGAGAGAGAGAGAGAGGGGAGAGAGAGAAGAGAGAGAGAGAGTTATTATTCTGCTGCTCGTAAGAGGAGGGAGAGAGAGGGAGGAGAGATAGAGGGCTGTTACTCTGCTGCTGCTGCAGGGGGAGAGAGAGGAGGAGAGAGAGAGGGGTGTTACTCTGCTGCTGCTGCAGGGGGAGAGAGAGGAGGAGAGAGAGAGGGGTGTTACTCTGCTGCTGCTGCAGGGGGAGAGATAGGAGGAGAGAGAGGAGAGAGAGACAGAGAGAGAGATAGAACGGGGAGAGATAGAGGGCTGTTACTCTTCTGCTGCTGCAGGGGGAGAGATAGGAGGAGAGAGAGGAGAGAGAGGGCTGTTACTCTGCTGCTGCTCCTAGCGTGTCACTGTGGTGGGTTGTGGGTAGTGTAGTTCCTAACCTGGTGCTGTTGCTCCATGGTCTGGGGTTATCAGAGTGGTGGGTTGTGGGTAGTGTGGTTCCTAACCTGGTGCTGTTGCTCCATGCTGTCCAGGGCCTCCATTGCCTGGTCCATAGTCTGGGACTCCAGTTCACTGAACATCCGCTCACACACCTGCTCTATCTGGCCGTTCACCTCCACCTCACTCACCTGGGGAACGAGAGAAGAGAGGAGGAGAGGAGAGGAGAGGGAGAGAGGAAAGGAGGAGAAGAGGAAAGAAGAGGGAAGTAGGTGGCGTGTTGATAGAGAAGAAAAAATAGGGAGGAAGGAGAGAGAGAAGTAAAAAGGGGGAGAGAGGGAGAGAAGGAGAGAGAGGGAGAGTAGGAGAGAGAGGGAGAGTAGGAGAGAGAGGGAGAGTAGGAGAGAGAGGAGAGAGTAGGAGAGAGAGAGGAAGGAAGGAGAGAGAAGGAGGAGGAGGAGAGAGAGGGAGAGTAGAGAGAGAGAGAAGTAGAGAGAGGGGAGAGAGAGAGAGAGGAAGGAGAGAGAGGGAGAGTAGGAGAGAGAGGGAGAGTAGGAGAGAGAGGGAGAGTAGGAGAGAGAGAGGAAGGAAGGAGAGAGAAGGAGGAAGGAGAGAGAGGGAGAGTAGGAGAGAGAGAAGTATAAAGGGGGAGAGAGGGAGGAAGGAGAGAGAGGGAGAGAGGGAGGGAGAGGGAGAGTAGGAGAGAGAGGGAGAGTAGGAGAGAGAGCGAGTAAGAGAGAGAGAGGGAGAGTAGGAGAGAGAGAGAGAGTAGGAGAGAGAGGGAGAGTAGGAGAGAGAGGGAGAGAGAGAGAGAGAGTAGGATAGAGAGAGAGAGTAGGAGAGAGAGGGAGAGTAGGAGAGAGAGGGAGAGTAGGAGAGAGAAGGAGGAAGGAGAGAGAGGGAGAGTAGGAGAGAGAAGGAGGAAGGAGAGAGAGGGAGAGTAGGAGAGAGGGAGAGTAAGAGAGAGAGAGGAAGGAAGGAGAGAGAAGGAGAGTAGGAGAGAGAGGGATAGTAGGAGAGAGGGAGAGTAGGAGAGAGAGAGGGAGAGTAGGAGAGAGAGAGAGAGATTAGGAGAGAGAGGGAGAGTGGGATGGCGGAGGATTAAAATATAAATGGAGTAAACAAACACAAACGTATTAATAACAGTAACAGCTTGGAGTCAGTCATATTACAATCAATGTGAGATGAATACGTAACGGTTTGGAAATACATGCTATTTGCTTAGCTACTTAAACTATGGCATTTTATGAATTCATACAAATGATTGCTCAGTCATGTTATTTATCATAAAAGGCTTCCTTATATTATTGGATATGAGCTATTTTACATCAAAGGCTAGCAAGCATAAACTATAATCTGCTCCTCAGGCGGGAGATGAGAGTTTTAATGATGTGAAAAAGATGCCATAGGGTCAACGCTGTCGAAACACTAAGCTGACAAAAAGGCGGAAATGTTTCAATAACAACTGAAAAAAAAACATACTAAAAATAGAAACATGTTTTGTTGTAAAACACATTTTGAGTCACAGGCATCATGAAAAGGAACATTTTGCCATAATGTAAATCGTCAACAAACATTTTGTCTAAAACAAGCCTCAGTTTGGGGTAAGGACAGGAAGTGGTGAAAGAACAACAGGAAGTAGAAAATGAGTGTCAGAGTGATAGTGACCTGTAAGGGAGTGAAAGAACGAAGGATGAAGGAGAGGAGGAAGGAGGAATGTGGTTTGGTAAAGAGCAGATAGGTGGATTCTAAAGGAGAAAGGTCATGTAGGGTTCAGAGGGGTCAGGAGGGAAAGGTCTAATCAAACTGCTTTGGATCAAATGTCGTTTACAATAGCGCTGAATCTGCTTTCATTTTGCTGATGGTGTTTCAGCCGTGGATCTTTGGAATCGACGGGGAGTCCTGTCGTTGCCATGACACTGACACTTTCTCTTTTGAAATAATTTTTGGGTGGTAAATCAATTATTGAACAGTTTTGTGTTTCCTGTGGGTGAATAAATGTTCATGATTAGAGAACAAAAAAAATCTATATTTTTTTTATTGTTCCAGATTTTATACACAGTACCAAACGTTCAGACACACTCTCCCTTTCACTTCAATGGGAAAGTGTATAAAAACATTTTGACTGGTAGGTCTACTGTACATATTGTATATACTGAATATATTAGTTTTTCTTTTTGCAGCGCGGACCTTTGAAAACATAGACAACAGAACGAACGATGAAATGGGGATGACTGTGGTTTCCACGGTAACGTGTCTTAATGTCAGTTTGTATGGACTTGGCGAGGAGACACATTGAAAGAGTTCAAATTCATCCCAGAATCGGCCGGATGAATTTGCCGATGTTGATCGTATGGTTTTGGAATAGACCGTGATGTTCTCTCCCCTGTGTAGCAATGCTGAGAACCCTATGTCACGTACTTAAAAATATTAATGTAATTATACATATACTGTTAAAGGATGTAATTCATAATTAATGTAATTATCTATATATACTGTTAAAGGATGTAATTCATAATTGATGTTATTTTATACAGTATATAGTGTTAAAGGATGTAATTCATAATTAATGTAATTATATATATACTTTCAAAGGATGTCATTCATAATTAATGTAATTATAAATATCCTATTTAAGGATGTAACTCACAATTAATGTAATTATATATATACTGTTAAAGGATGTAATTCATAACTAATGTAATTACATATGTACTGTTAGAGGATGTAATTCATAAGTAATGTAATTATATATACTGTATACTGTTAAAGGGTGTAATTCACAATTAATGTAATTATATATATATACTGTTAAAGGATGTCGTTCATAATTAATTAAATTACATATATACTGTTAGAGGATGTAATTGATAATTAATGTAATTATATATATACTGTAAGAGGATGTAATTCATAATTAATGTAATTATATATACTGTTAAAGGATGTAATTAATAATAAATGTAATTATGTATATACTATTAGAGGATGTAATTCATAATTCATGTAATTATATATACTGTTAAAGGATGTTATTCATAATTAATGTAATTATATATACTGTTAAAGGATGTTATTCATAATTTATGTAATTGTGTATATACTGTTAGAGGATGTAATTCATAATTAATGTAATTATATATACTGTTAAAGGATGTAATTCATAATTAATGTAATTATATATATATACTGTTAAAACCAGAGTTAAGAGATGGATTCCCAGCACTGCATGTCCCTCTGGGGCGGGGCTTAGTCAGACCAACAGAAAGGGGATATGTGGGGCTTCTTCAAACCTATAGAAAAGGTGGGACAGGGCTTAGTCAGATCTTAGTCAGATTTATATAAAGAAGAGGGGGCGGGTCTTGGTCAGACCTATAGAAATGGGAGGGGGCGGAGCTTATCCAGGCCTATAGAACAGGGAGGGGCAGGGCCTTGCAGCGATGTGGATCGGCGGCAGTTGCTATGGCGGCGGTTGCTACGGCGGCGGTTGCTACAGCGGCGACGGCGAGGTCACCACCAACCTGACTGATGGTGCTCATGGCTCTCATGTAACTCTCGTTTCGCGAGCGGTACTGCGGCGAGGACAGCAACGATTTGGGATCCAGGAGGACTTTGGGGTCCAGCAGAACTTTGGCGTCCATCAGGACACTGGGGTCCATCAGGACGTTGGGGTCCATTAGGACGTTGGGGTCCATCAGGACGTTGGGGTCCATCAGGACGTTGGGGTCCAGCGTGTCCATGCTCCTGTTGATGGACACCTCACTCACCGCTCGCAGGTAGCTGTGGCTCCGGATCTGCAGCTTAGGAGAATGCTCCTGGGAGATCCTGACACGGACACAAAACAACCAGGGGTTACACAGACATCTGTAACATACAACATGACCTATGACCTCAGGGTTACACAGACGTCTGTAACATACAACATGACCTATGACCTCAGGGTTACACAGACGTCTGTAACATACAACATGACCTATGACCTCAGGGTTACACAGACATCTATCTTAGTGTATATATAACACATAAGGTACATATAAATACCACTAGTTTGTCTCTTGATCAGTATAACAGTATACAGTATAAATACATGTATATATATAATACTGCATGTCAATCTATATTCCTGTGGCCTGAGCATTATGGATGCTGTGCTCCTGAAATATTATAACAGGCATGGTTATGTTACATATATGTATGTATATATATAATACTGTAATCTATCTAACAGGCATGGTTAT
>JAPMUY010010210.1:37500-45000 GCA_026901105.3 Galaxias olidus
AACTAACTCACTCACTAACCAACCCCAGTACCAGGACAGGCTGGGATGAGAGAGAGATGCTATAAACACCAATCAGAAGTCCTTAGGACGTCCAACACAACGTCACGTTACTATGGCAACAGAGATCCTAAATATACTATTGGAAAACCCCATTATAAAAGAGAGAGAGAGAGAGAGAGAGAGAGAGAGAGAGAGAGAGAGAGAGAGAGAGAGAGAGAGAGAGAGAGAGAGAGAAGAGTCGGGTCTGAAAGAGAGAAAATAAATGCAGAGTAAAAGACAAAGAGAGACCAATTAGCTTCCTGTTTGGCTGTGAAGCGCTTCCTCCCACGCTGCAGTGCTATATCCATGACGCTGTTATCAAAGTAGCTGAAGAGTGAAATAACACTAGTAACACTGAGACCCAGGGCCTGTGCTGCTCTGTACTGCTCTGTGCTTTGCTGCTCTGTACTGCTCTGTGCTGTGCTGCTCTGTACTGCTCTGGTCTGTACTGCTCTGTACTGTGCTGCTCTGTACTGCTCTGTGCTGTGCTTCTCTGTACTGCTCTGTACTGTGCTGCTCTGTGCTGCTCTGTGCTGTGCTGCTCTGTGCTGCTCTGTACTGGTCTGTGCTGTGCTGTGCTGTGCTGTGCTATGCTGTGCTGTGCTGCTCTGTACTGCTCTGTGCTGTGCTGCTCTGTACTGGTCTGTACTCTGCTGTTCTGTACTGCTCTGTGTTGTGCTGCTCTGTACTGGTCTGTGCTGATCTGGCCTGAGCTCTACTGTACTGGTGCTGTGCTGTGCTGGTCTGTGCTGTGCTGTGCTGTGCTGGTCTGTACTGGTCTGTGCTGTGCTGTGCTGTGCTGTGCTGTGCTGGTCTGTACTGGTCTGTGCTGTGCTGTGCTGTGCTGTGCTGTGCTGTGCTGTGCTGTGCTGTGCTGTTCTGTGCTGGTCTGGTCTGTACTGGTCTGTGCTGGTCTGTGCTGTGCTGTGCTGTGCTGTGCTGTGCTGTGCTGTTCTGTAATGTGCTGTGCTGTGCTGTACTGTGCAACTCAAAAACACAACTTATCAAAACACAAAACAAGCTACTGCACTTCAGCCCACAAAATCCCCAGGCGCATGACAACACAACAAACACTAACAACTAAATTAAATGTTGAGTAAATCAGGAAAAAAACAAGCAAGGTAAAAATCCAGGAGAGAGGAAAGTCTACTAAAGCAAAATAAGGGTTCTAAACAGGACAGAATGCCAGTGGTAGTTTGAATGGGTCAAACCATAACCAAAACGTGGGGGTCCTGAGGGGTGGGGTGGTGGGGGTGGGGGGTTGCGAGAGAGAGAGAGTAAGGCTCCTACTGAGTGGGCTCTTACTGCTCAGAGCAAATCAAATGACGGGAGGGGCGGGGGGGGGAAAGGGGCGTGGCGGTTAGGTGAGAGGGCGGAGCGTGCAGGAGAAGTTAGCTGGGTGGGTGGACGGAGGACAGGAAGTGTAGAGCGGGACGGAGGAGGGGGGGGGGGATTTGTGGGTAGAATAGTTACCTGGAGGAACTGGCATGGCCGATCCTGCTGACAAGCCTTAGGTGTGACTAGCGCTCTATCTAGACCTAGGTTAGCGGTACCGGGGCCCAGACCCAGGTTAGCGGTACCGGGGCCCATTCCGCCTCGTGGCTGACAGAACACCTCGCGGGCCCTGCTCACCGTTAAGCTTGAAGACCACGCCCCTTTCTTCACCAACGGCCCCTCCAGGGCCAATGGGAGCAGACCCCCGCCCCCGGCCACGCCCATCAGGCTGCTGTTGCCGGGCGGGAGTAGCGGCGAGGTGAGGGCGGTGTACTTGACGTCGTTGACGCTGCGGGACACCCTGAGCGGCTGGTGCTGGTGGCTGTGGCTGTGGTGCTGCTGGGCGGCCTGGTGGACGTGTTGGTGGGTCTGCTGGACATGTTGCTGCTCACTGAGCGTCCCGTACGGGTCTGATGGCAGGAAGTACTGCGACTGGGAGCGGTCGGGGACCACCTGCCGGCCCATTGTCATGACGACGGGCGAGGGGTTGGGCGAGGGGGAGGGGCTGCGGTACACGCACAGCGCCCCTCCCCCCACGTCCCCCCCCCGGGGGTCCAGGTTGTCGTCAGAGGACCAGTATCCAGAGCCCGGGGCAGAGCGGTGGCCTCTCTGTTTGGGCTCGGCCGAGCGGCAGCGCTCCCTGCTCTTGCTACGCTTGCGGTGGTGATGGTGGCGTAGCTGGGGCGGAGTCTCTCTGTCAGGGCTGGGCTGGGAGCCTCCGGCCACGCCCCCAGCCACGCCCCCATTCACGCTGCCGTTGGCCCCTCCTTTGTGGCCGTGGGCGCCCTCCAGGGAGTGGGACTTGGTGAAGAGTTTCTGGACCGAGTGCACCAGGTGACGGATCCGCCCTGGGCTGTCACTGTTCCCCACCACGCCCACATAGGCCCCGCCCAGCGCCATGTTGGCCCCGCCCAGCGCCACGTTGGCCCCGCCCCCAGCTGAGCTGCGGTGCTCCAGAGCGCTGCGTTTGTACTGCAGGGTGTGGTAGCCGTCTCTAGGCAACGAGGGCTGCCGCTCAAACGACTCCATGATGGTGAGGGGGACACGCATGGGGGTCTTCCCTCCCCCGTAGCCTCCCCCTCCTCCTCCTCCTCCCCCGTAGCCTCCCCCTCCTCCCCCTCCCCCGTAGGGCATGACAGCTGTGCAGTCCTCGTTGAGTTCCTGCTGCTGCTGAGCGGCGCTATGGTAACGGCGAGGGAAGGTTCCGTAAGGCACCACGCTGCTGCCCCCCCCGCCCCCCCCTCCGTCAGAGGAGTAGCCGGCCTGGGTGCGCTGGGAGTTGTAGTAGGACAGCTCTGACGGGTGGGGCATGGAGATGGGCATGGGCAGCTCCATCTGACCCAGCAGGTAGGGCTGCTTACGGTGGTTGTCGTGGTGACCCATGTGGTCATAGGAGAGAACGTGGTGGTGGCTGCGACTGCTGGACAGTCCCTTCATCCTGGACAGAGAGAGAGAGACAAAGGTGGAGCAGCAGAAAGAGAGAGAGAGAGAGGGATGGAGGGATGGAAGGAGGGAGGGAGGGCTGGGTCAGAGAGCAGTTGGTCCTATCAGCAAAGGTGATGAGTCTGCAGAGGAAAAACAGAGGGAGGAAGAGAGAAAGAGGGAAGGAGGAAATGAGGGCATGCAAATAGGAGAGAGAGGAGAGGGCAAAGACAAGAGCAGAGAGAAGAGGATGAGAGAGAGGAGTAGAGAGAGGAGAGGGCAAAGAGAGGAGAGGAGCAGCAGAGAGAAGAAGAGGATGAGAGAGAGGAGTAGAGAGAGGAGAGGGCAAAGAGAGGAGAGGAGCAGCAGAGAGGAAGAGGATGAGAGAGAGGAGTAGAGAGAGGAGAGGAGCAGCAGAGAGAAGAAGAGGATGAGAGAGAGGAGTAGAGAGAGGAGAGGCCAAAGAGAGGAGAGGAGCAGCAGAGAGGAAGAGGATGAGAGAGAGGAGTAGAGAGAGGAGAGGAGCAGCAGAGAGGAAGAGGATGAGAGAGAGGAGTAGAGAGAGGAGAGGGCAAAGAGAGGAGAGGAGCAGCAGAGAGAAGAAGAGGATGAGAGGGAGGAGAGAGCAGAGGAAGAGGAGCAGAGAGATGAGGGGGCAAAGAGAGGAAGATGAGGGGGAGGGGAAGACAGAGTCATTAGTACAGACATAAGGCAGACTATTTAAGGCTTGGATTGCTTTTATTTTCTTGCTGGATTGTTATAACCACAATCCAGTTAGACTGTTATAACCACAATCCAGTTTGACTGTTATAACCCCAATCCAGTATGACTGCGTTATAACTACAATCCAGTATGACCCTTATAACCACAATCCAGTATGACAGAGATAGAACACTAGAGGCGACAACGCGCCTTTTTTGTTGCTATGCAACCGTCATAGCGTCTATGGTGGTTAGTCTCGCAGCATGCTAGCTACTAACGTTACAGAATTTTGTCTTTTTCATAACGCTAATGGGGTGTTTAGTTATTATAATGAACAATTATAGAAACCAAATCCTAGTCATAGTTAGTTTGTAGCCTATTTCTCTGGCCGATCTAACGGTGGTACGCACCAACAAGTAGTCACTACACTGTGTCACTAGACCAGGGTCACAACTTTAGGCCTAATTAAAAGTGCAACATTCTTTCAATGTACGTATACCTTATCGTTTATTTGAACATGTTACAAATATATAAAACAACGGATTCAATTATAAAGCACCATTTTAATGTACGATAGTACACCTTTTGAAATCTGAGATCGCTGAATTCGCTTTTCTTCAACGGCGGCGTTTGTTTATGCGTTTTTCTTTTTAGTCCCGCCTTTAATCAATTTTGATTGGCCGGCTGTCAAAAAGTGACATTGACGAGCGCCGCGCTTTGGCAAAAGTTTAACTATTTTCAACTTGAGCGTTCCGCCCAAAATGGAAAAACGCAGCTCAAAAAGACGCGAGGCAAAGCGGCGTCTTCACATTAGTAATGAATGGGGAAGAGGCGCAGGAAGTTGAAAAAACGCGTTCAGTGGGCACGGCACCTACTAGACAGCAGCTCTGGTTTTTGCACAATATAGTGCCAAATTGCTCATCTCAAAGGACAAAATTAACAACGAATGATGGAATCATCTTCCATGCGTTAGTATTGAGTAGATAACAAGATCCATTTAGCAATCAAAACTAAAACTTTGACGATATTGATGGTTTTCTGTCGCAATGCTAGCTAGTTATCTAGGAAACGCGCTAGTTGATTAGCCCAACTGACACCACAGGCGTTCTGTTTATGTCACAAGCCGACATCAGTGTTACCGTTAAGACAACAGTGATTAACGTAATGTTGTTGCTATGATTAATAAATGTAAGTACATATTATGTAAACATCACTTTACTGAAAACAACCTTACTGAATGTTATCATATTTACATATTACAACCAACATGTATGTCGTGGACGTTAGTATGACAAGTTGTTTAAAAAACAATGCTGTTCCAGACAGTCTGCTGTTCTACTCAACAATGTCAATAGTAGCTACATGTGAAAAAAATGAATAAAACGTTCTGTTCTTATTTTGTTTGGCTGTTGTCTACCATTGCTAGCTCTGTTGCTCACATGCTCCGCATGGCCCGCACCTACTCAGGCTTATTTAAAATATTGTTATATGTTTATATATACTTAAATATAGCTTTTGTTGCAAGAACCTACCTTTTTCCCCCTTGACTCCCATTATAACCGGTTTAAAAGTATACCCAGGTAAGATGGCAACCAAATTTGGACATTCTTGAATAGCACTATTGCATCACATGTAGCCTCTAGTGTTCTATCTCTGTCTTATAAACACAATCCTGTATGACTGTTATAACCACAATCCAGTTTGACTATGTTATAACTACAATCCAGTATGACCCTTATAACCACAATCCAGTATGACTGTTATAACCACAATCCAGTTTGACTGTTATAACCACAATCCAGTTTGACTGTTATAACCACAATCCAGTATGACTATGTTTTAACTACAATCCAGTATGACTGTTATAACCACAATCCAGTTTGACTGTTATAACCACAATCCAGTTTGACTGTTATAACCACAATCCAGTTTGACTATGTTATAACCACAATCCAGTATGACTGTTATAACCACAATCCAGTTTGACTGTTATAACCACAATCCAGTTTGATTATGTTATAACGACAATCCAGTATGACTGTTATAACCACAATCCAGTATGACTGTTATAACCACAGTCCAGTTTGACTGTTATAACCACAATCCAGTCTGACTGTTATAACCACAATCCAGTTTGACTATGTTATAACTACAATCCAGTATGACTGTTATAACCACAATCCAGTATGACTGTTATAACCACAATCCAGTATGACTGTTATAACTACAATCCAGTATGACTGTTATAACAACAATCCAGTATGACTGTTATAACAACAATCCAGTATGACTGTTATAACAACAATCCAGTATGACTATTATAACCACAGTCCAGTATGACTGTTATAACCACAATCCAGTATGACGGTGTTCTGAACACAGTGCAGGCTAGCTGTGGTCGGGTACCAAGAGAGAAAACACATCTGTTCAAGTCACTGATCTGACGCTCAGGGCAAGAACAGTCAACTCATTACAGATGGCAATCACTCCCACAGTCACTCAGCTGGGTGTGTGTGAGGGATAGAGAGAGAGAGAGAGAGAGAGAGAGAGAGAGAGAGAGAGAGAGAGAGAGAGAGAGAGAGAGAGACACAGAGAGAGAGAGGACACAGAGAAAGAGAGAGAGAGAGAGAGAGAGAGAGAGAGAGAGAGAGAGAGAGAGACAGAGAGAGAGAGAGGACACAGAGAAAGATAGACAGAGAGAGATAGACAAAGAGAGGACAGGAAGAGAGTGCTAGGCAGAAAGAGGACAGAGAGAGAGTGAGGCAGAGTGCTAGGCAGAAAGAGGACAGAGAGGGTGATGGACAGACACAGAGAGAGAGTGATTGGCAGAGAGAGGACAGAGAGGGTGATGGACAGACAGAGAGAGAGAGAGAGTGATAGTCAGTGGGCAGTGCTAGACAGAGAGAAGTCAGTGGGCGTCTTGAGGCTGATGATGGCTTTATATGTGTTAACTATTAGTGCAGGTTCGCCATGTGTGGATGTGTCTCTTTGTGTTTGATACAAAATGTGTGCATAAGTTCAGTGTGTATGAGAGTGTGTATTATGTGAGTGTGTGTTCGATACAAATTTGTGTGTGAGTTTTGCGTGTGTGTGTGTGTGTGAGATGTGTATGTGTTTGTGTAAGTTATGTGTGTATGTGAGTAATGTGTGTGTAACGTGTGTGTGTGCGTGTATGTGTGTTTGAGAGAATTGTGTGTGTGTGTGTGTGTGTGTGTGTGAGTTATGTGTGTGTAATGTGTGTGTTTGTGTCTCAGAGGTGTGTGTGTTTGGGAGCGGTGTGTATGTGTGTGTGTGTTTGGGAGCGGTGTGTGTGTGTGTGTGTGTTTGGGAGTGGTGTGTGTGTGTGTGTGTTGTGTGAAGATGTCGTGACATGGCTCGGAAGCAGCAGCTAACGCACGCAACAGGAAGAGGCGTGTCCTAACGGGGGGTTTCTGAGAGACTGATTGGCCACACATATAATCACTGAGCTAATATTGGACCGTCTGTGTGATTACTGGGCTATTATTGGACGGCCTGTTTGATTACTGGGCTATTATTGGCTGCTGAGCTGCTGTAATGGCTCTGGGGGCTGCTCTCCAATAGGAAGGTGGAGATGGGAGCCACAGCGTGTTTCTGAAGGCTGTGGCGTCTCACACTTTTAGTCTTTTGGATTTGGAAAAAAAAGAAAAAACATATTCAGATGCTCTGACTTCAGAGCCTCTCCACAGAATCAACTGAAACATAAGATGCCATTTATGAGGGTAAATTAGCTTCATCTTGGATGATTAAATTGTAGCAATGTGAACAGAATTTGGCGTTGGCTACTATATATCTATAGGCACCCAGAGGGCTGAGCTCAGACTG
>JAPMUY010010210.1:47500-50000 GCA_026901105.3 Galaxias olidus
ACCATGATAAAGTCCCCCTGTCCTCCCTGCTCTGTTAGGGACCATGATAATGTCCCCCTGTCCTCCCTGCTCTGTGTCTTTAGGGACCATGATAATGTCCCCTGTCCTCCCTGCTCTGTTAGGGACCATGATAATGTCCCCCTGTCCTCCCTGCTCTGTGTCTTTAGGGACCATGATAAAGTCCCCCTGTCCTCCCTGCTCTGTTAGGGACCATGATAATGTCCCCCTGTCCTCCCTGCTCTGTGTCTTTAGGGACCATGATAATGTCCCCTGTCCTCCCTGCTCTGTTAGGGACCATGATAATGTCCCCCTGTCCTCCCTGCTCTGTGTCTTTAGGGACCATGATAATGTCCCCTGTCCTCCCTGCTCTGTTAGGGACCATGATAATGTCCCCATGTCCTCCCTGCTCTGTTAGGGACCATGATAATGTCCCCCTGTCCTCCCTGCACTGTTAGGGACCATGATAATGTCCTCTGTCCTCCCTGCTCTGTTAGGGACCATGATAATGTCCCCCTGTCCTCCCTGCTCTGTGTCTTTAGGGACCATGATAATGTCCCCTGTCCTCCCTGCTCTGTTAGGGACCATGATAATGTCCCCCTGTCCTCCCTGCTCTGTGTCTTTAGGGGACCATGATAATGTCCCCCTGTCCTCCCTGCTCTGTTAGGGACCATGATAATGTCCCCATGTCCTCCCTGCTCTGTTAGGGACCATGATAATGTCCCCCTGTCCTCCCTGCTCTGTTAGGGACCATGATAATGTCCTCTGTCCTCCCTGCTCTGTTAGGGACCATGATAATGTCCCCCTGTCCTCCCTGCTCTGTGTCTTTAGGGACCATGATAATGTCCCCTGTCCTCCCTGCTCTGTTAGGGACCATGATAATGTCCCCCTGTCCTCCCTGCTCTGTTAGGGACCATGATAATGTCCCCTGTCCTCCCTGCTCTGTTAGGGACCATGATAATGTCCCCCTGTCCTCCCTGCTCTGTGTCTTTAGGGACCATGATAATGTCCCCTGTCCTCCCTGCTCTGTTAGGGACCATGATAATGTCCCCCTGTCCTCCCTCCTCTTTGTCTTTAGGGACCATGATAATGTCCCCTGTCCTCCCTGCTCTGTTAGGGACCATGATAATGTCCCCCTGTCCTCCCTGCTCTGTGTCTTTAGGGACCATGATAATGTCCCCTGTCCTCCCTGCTCTGTCAGGGACCATGATAATGTCCCCCTGTCCTCCCTGCTCTGTGTCTTTAGGGGACCATGATAATGTCCCCCTGTCCTCCCTGCTCAGTTAGGGACCATGATAATGTCCCCCTGTCCTCCCTGCTCTGTTAGGGACCATGATAATGTCCCCCTGTCCTCCCTGCTCTGTTAGGGACCATGATAATGTCCTCTGTCCTCCCTGCTCTGTTAGGGACCATGATAATGTCCCCCTGTCCTCCCTGCTCTGTGTCTTTAGGGACCATGATAATGTCCCCTGTCCTCCCTGCTCTGTTAGGGACCATGATAATGTCCCCTGTCCTCCCTGCTCTGTGTCTTTAGGGGACCATGATAATGTCCCCTGTCCTCCCTGCTCTGTTAGGGACCATGATAATGTCCCCCTGTCCTCCCTGCTCTGTGTCTTTAGGGGACCATGATAATGTCCCCTGTCCTCTCTGCTCTGTTAGGGACCATGATAATGTCCCCTGTCCTCCCTGCTCTGTTAGGGACCATGATAATGTCCTCTGTCCTCCCTGCTCTGTTAGGGACCATGATAATGTCCCCTGTCCTCCCTGCTCTGTGTCTTTAGGGGACCATGATAATGTCCCCCTGTCCTCCCTGCTCTGTGATAATGTCTTCCTGTAACGTCCACAGCTGATTGGCTGGCAGTGCACCAATAGAATGACTCCAGGGGCGCACAGCGGGACATCATCTGCGAAACTCATCTCCTAGGGGAGAAGGTCACACACACACACACACACACACACACACACACACACACACACACACACACACACACACACACACACACACACACACACACACACACACACACACATAATCACACATACATTCACACATTCACACATGAACACACAAGCTCTCTCTCTCACACACACACACACACACACACACACACACACACACACGCACACGCACACACACACACACACTAACACATTAACACAGGAAGACTGCACACAAATGGAAAAACTCATGCATACACATGTACATACACTTGCTCTCTCCCTCTCTCTATCTCTCCCTCTCTCTATCTCTCTCACACACACAGAACAGATGGGCAGATAAACCTTTAGGAGATGTTTAGCTAAAGAAAATCTGCAAGCATCAAAACAAACAGTAAAAGCAAAAGAAGAGGAAAAGCCAGCTAACTCCATGCAGTGGAGAGGTGTTCCTTTATCCACAAAAGTTACTAGAGGCTGTTTATCTGTAGGAGGTGGTTTTGGCGATCCCTACCGTCCGCTTGACAAAAGATAGTTTGTGTCGGGTGGATAATTCAAACTCAACCAT
>JAPMUY010010210.1:52500-55000 GCA_026901105.3 Galaxias olidus
AGTTAGAAGTAATGGAGTCTCCAGTACAGCACGGCCACACAGTGTCTGTATAAACAAGACAACACACACAAGACGAACTGCTGACTGGGTGTGTGTGTGTGGTGACTGGGTGTGTGTTGTGACTGGGTGTGTGTGTGGTGACTGGGTGTGTGTGTGTGTGTGTGTGTGTGTGTGTGTGTGTGTGTATGTGGGGTAACTGGGTGTTTGTGTGTGTGTGTGTGTGGTGACTGGGTGTGTGTGTTGTGGCTGGTTTGTAGTAGCGAGTGTCCATTTCTCTCTCTGAGTCTCTCTACCACGCGATCATAGACTCACAATAAGATATTGATCAAAGTGAGACGCTCTAAAACAAAACAATAAATATTTCTGCCTTCCAAATGTGTTCAATCTCCCCTTCCCTCTCTCTACCTCTCCCCCCTCTCTCTCTACCTCCCCCCCTATCTCTCTCTCTCTCTCTCTCTCTACCTCTCCCCCTCTCTCTCTCTACCTCCCCCCCCTCTCTCTCTACCTCTCTCTGATCAATCAATATCTATATATGTTTACCACGCGAAACAGCCATTTGTGTGTGTGTGTGTGTGTGTGTGCACAATAATGATACACCAGAGAAGGAAAGCCTGCATCACTGGAGAAAGGGAATAACGGATCACCATGACAACGTAGCCATTATGAGCACATCCAAAGAGCAAGGCAAGCACAGGTCAGCCAACAGTTCAAATGCTACAAACACACACACACACACACACACACACACACACACACACACACACACACACACACACACACACACACAAACATACAGTGAAACATGTCCACCCACACACACACACACACACACACACACACACACACACACACACACACAGACACACTGTAAGATACACACACACACGCACACACACACAGACACAGCTCCGTTTCCTGGGTAGAGCAAGGTGCTGACGGCGGGACACACACACACACACACACACACTGAGAGAGACACACACACACACACACACACACACACACACACAGAGGAATCCTTAGTTTGAGCCTGAGGAAGATTCAAGGAAACAGTTGTGAATGAGTTGTGAGGCAGGGAGGGAGGGAGGGAGGGCAGGGAGGCGAGGGGTAACAGGACGGAGAGAGAGGGAGAGACAGAGAGCGAGAGAGACAGAGAGACAGAGAGACAGAGAGACAGAGAGAGAGGGAGAGAGACAGAGAGACAGAGAGAGAGAGAGACAGAGAGAGAGAGAGAGAGAGAGAGAGAGAGAGAGAGGATGGAGGAGAGGAGAGAGAAAGAGGGAGAGGGGGAGAGAGAGAGAGGGAGAGGGAGGGGAGGGGAGAGCGGGAGAGGGGAGGATGGAGGAGAGGGAGAGAGAGAGAGGAGAGAGAGGGAGATAGAGAGAGGGAGAGGGGGAGAGGGGAGGATGGAGTAGAGGAGAGAGAGAGAGATGGAGAGAGAGAGAGATGGAGAGAGAGGGGAGAGAGAGAGAGGGAGAGACGGAGGGAGAGAGAGAGAGAGGGAGAGAGAGGGAGAGAGAGAGAGGGGGAGAGAGAGAGGGAGAGAGAGGGAAAGGTAGAGGGGGAGAGAGGGAGAGAGGGAGAGGGGAGGAGGGAGTCGAGGAGAGCGAGAGAGGGAGAGAGAGGGAGAGGGGGAGAGGGGAGAGGGAGAGGGGGAGAGGGGGAGAGGGGGGAGAGAGAGAGAGAGAGGGGAGGATGGAGGAGAGAGAGAGAGGGGGAGAGGGGGAGAGGGGAGGATGGAGTAGAGGAGATGTAAAGGAGGCCATGAGAGTGGGATGAACATTATGATTTATGTTGTTGTTATGTTGTTATTATGTTGTTGTTATGTTGTTATGTTGTTGTTATTATGTTGTTGTTATGTTGTTATGTTGTTGTTATGTTGTTGTCATGTTGTTATGTTGTTGTTATGTTGTTATGTTGTTGTTATGTTGTTGTCATGTTGTTATGTTGTTGTTATGTTGTTCTGTTGTTGTTGTTATGTGGTTGTTATGTGGTTGTTATGTTGTTATTATGTTGTTGTCATGTTGTTATGTGGTTGTTATGTGGTTGTTATGTTGTTATGTTGTTGTCATGTGGTTGTTATGTTGTTATGTTGTTGTTATGTTGTTGTTATGTGGTTGTTATGTTGTTGTTATGTTGTTGTCATGTTGTTGTGTTGTTATTATGTTGTTGATATGTTGTTATGTTGTTGTTATGTTGTTGTCATGTTGTTGTCATGTTGTTTTGTTGTTATTATGTTGTTGTTATGTTGTTATGTTGTTGTTATGTTGTTATGTTGTTGTTATGTTGTTGTTATGTTGTTGTTATGTTGTTATGTTGTTGTTATGTTGTTATGTTGTTGTTATGTTGTTGTTGTGTTGTTGTGTTGTTGTTGTGTTGTTGTTATGTTGTTATGTTGTTGTTATGTTGTTGTTCTGTTGTTGTGTTGTTGTTGTCTTGTTGTTATGTTGTTGTTATGTTGTTATGTTGTTGTTATGTTGTTGTTATGTTGTTGTTATGT
>JAPMUY010010210.1:70000-96303 GCA_026901105.3 Galaxias olidus
GCCAGCTGAAAAGGGTTAGTATACTATACTAACTCAACACTGCTAGCAGAAAAGGGTTAGTGTACTATACTAACGCAACACTATGTGTATACTATATTAACTCAACACTGCCAGCTGAAAAGGGTTCGCATACTATACTAACTCAACACTGCCAGCTGAAAAGGGTTCGTATACTATATTAAAGAGATCACATCACATACTGTAGTGTGTTTAAAGAGAGATCACATCACATACTGTAGTGTGTTTAAAGAGATCACATCACACACTGTAGTGTTATTAAAGAGATCACGTCACATACTGTAGTGTGTTTAAAGAGAGATCACATCACATACTGTAGTGTGTTTAAAGAGAGATCACATACTGTAGTGTGTAGTGTAGTGTTATTAAAGAGATACACATCACATACTGTATACTGTAGTGTAGTGTGTTTAAAGAGATCACATCACATACTGTAGTGTGTTTAAAGAGATCACATCACATACTGTAGTGTTGTTAAAGAGATCACATCACATACTGTAGTGTGTTTAAAGAGATCACATCACATACTGTAGTGTTATTAAAGGTGGCAAAGTAACAGCTGGGGTTGGCTGGTTCACACACACACACACACACACACACACACACACACACACACACACACACACACACACACACACACACACACACACACACACACACACACACAAACAGTTAATCATGGTGCACACAGGTGATTTGCGGCGCAGTTGTTTCCTGAACTAATTAGTTTGTCAAACATCCTCCGTCACAACTGACTGACGATGGGAGAGAAAACACACTCATCAATCTGCACCTCACTCACACACACACGCACGTGCACATACACACACAAACAGACACACACTCCTTAGTCTCCCCCCTACACACACACAGACATTACTGCTCCGTCAGAGACACACACTCATCAGCGCTCCCTGAGACACACACACACACACACACACACACACACACACACACACACACACACACACACACACACACACACACACACACTCCGAGGTGACACAGTGCAGCTGAGCCATTTGATCATCAGAGCTCTAAACAGGGCAAAGGAGTCAAACGAACCTGCTGGACGGGGTCAACATGACCTCTCTATTACCTCTCTATGACCTCTCAATGACCTCTATCTGGGCCAGTCTCAAGCCTTCTATAGTCAATTCATTCATATTTCATACCCTCACCCCGCTCAAAGAACAGTAGATCTATTAAAGACACAGAGCTATCTATGTGGTTTTAGATCTATGTAACAGTGAAAGGTACAGAGCTCTATCTATGTTGTAGATCTATGTAACAGTAGATCTATTAAAGACACAGAGCTATCTATGTGGTTTTAGATCTATGTAACAGTGAAAGGTACAGAGCTCTATCTATGTTGTAGATCTATGTAACAGTAGCTCTATTAAAGACACAGAGCTATCTATGTGGTTTAGATCTAGGTAACAGTGAAAGGTACAGAGCTCTATCTATGTTGTAGATCTATGTAACAGTAGATCTATTATAGACACAGAGCTATCTATGTGGTTGTAGATATATGTAAATACAGATCTATTAAATATGACATCTATGATAGGTAACTGCTAATTGGTAGAAAGAAGATGACTCGTTACAAGAACATGCAATGACCTGACCTTTGACCTTTTGACCAGGGGTCTGTGATATCCTAATGTGGACACACAGATGGAGTCAGCGCACTGCCAGGCCGAGCCAGACCGGGCCCGTCTCTTTACTGGTTCATCCTAAACAGAACGATCCCAGTACCAGAACAGAGACCAGTACCAGAACAGAGACCAGTACCAGAACGATCCCAGTACCAGAACAGAGACCAGTACCCGAACAGAGACCAGTACCAGAACAGAGACCAGTACCAGAACAGAGACCAGTACCAGAACAGAGACCAGTTCCAGAACAGAGACCAGTACCAGACCACAGCCCAGTACCAGAACACAGCCCAGTACCAGAACACAGCCCAGTACCAGAACAGAGACCAGTACCAGAACAGAGACCAGTACCAGAACACAGCCCAGTAACAGAACAGAGACCAGTACCAGAACGAGCCCAGTGCCAGAACAGAGGGCTCAGAGTCAGGAAGTGATGTCAGCTATGAGGCGAGGAGTGGGTGGCTTCTGATTGGTCGTCACATAGGAAGTAGGACTGACGGTGAGTCAACGATGAGTAAGGACGCAACGCTCCGTTGCCGTGGTAAATTGTTATAATCAGGAGTTTGCCAAGGCACTGCTGTCATCTGGGGAGCACAACCCTGCCCACGCAATATGAATAAATTCATAAGAAGAGTCGTCATGATACTATTAAAACCTCTGCCTTTCCCCACAGGGCAGGCCTTTACAGAGGAACATGTTTCACACCAGCTGTGTTTTATAGCACAATCCATAATCCATAATCAATAATCCATAATCCTGTGTCCCCGCCCCAAAGACACTCCACACCTTTGAGCCATACAGAACCCTCCAGAACCAGGGAGCCAGGAGCATTGAGGGGTGGAGAAAGGGTTAGGGTTAGGGTTAGGGTTAGGGTTAGGACTGAGGGGTGGAGATAGGGTTAGGATTAGGGTTAGGGTTAGGACTGAGGGGGTGGAGATAGGGTTAGGGTTAGGACTGAGGGGGTAGGGTTAGGGTTAGGGTTAGGACTGAGGGGGTGGAGATAGGGTTAGGGTTAGGGTTAGGACTGAGGGGTGGAGATAGGGTTAGGGTTAGGACTGAGGGGATAGGGTTAGGGTTAGGGTTAGGACTGAGGGATGGAGATAGGGTTAGGGTTAGGACTGAGGGGGTGAAGATAGGGTTAGGGTTAGGGTTAGGGTTAAGACTGAGGAGGCTACAGAACTCACTGGGACAGCCTTCACTGGAACATTCCGGAATCAGAACGTTGGAACAAACAGCAGAATCAATACTCCAAAACATTACACACCCTGTCCCATTTCTACCTCCACATGCAGGTCTTGAGAGAGAGAGAGAGATACAGAGAGAGAGAGAGAGAGAGAGAGAGAGAGAGAGAGAGAGAGAGATACAGAGAGAGAGATACAGAGAGAGAGATACAGAGAGAGAGAGAGAGAGAGAGAGAGAGAGAGAGAGTGTGCAGACACACACACGGAGAGATAATTAGAGAGAAAGAGAACATGAGACAGAGCGAGGGTTAGGGTTAGGGTTAGGGTCATGAGACAGAGCGAGGGAACTAAAGACAGACAGGTGTGAAACAATGTTACAGAAACATCTCTGATTCACAGGCCTGGGAGGAAAGATGGAGGGAGGGAGAGAGAGAGAGAGAGAGAGAGGACATGAATGGAAGAAAAGTTCCCTAGAGACGTAGAAACAGAGGGTGATAATGAGCATGTGGACGTGTGTGTGTGTGTGTGTGAGTGCGTGTGTGTGTGTGTGTGTGTGTACGTGTGTGTGTGTACGTGTGTGTGTGTGTGTGTACGTGTGTGTGTGTGTGTGTGTGTGTGTGTGTGTGTGTGTGTGTGTGTGTGTGTGTGTGTGTGTGTGTGTGTGTGTGTGTGTGTGTGTGTGTGTGAGTGTGTGTCAGCCCCAATGACAAAGGCATAGAGCGTGGGTGGTACAGCTCTGCCTCAGCTGGCTGCTGCTGGGTATAACTAACACAGCTACTCCTTCTGCCAGCTCCAGCCCCCATCTCTGTAATCCACACACACACACCCACTACACACACACACACACACACACACACACACACACACACACACACACACACACACACTAACACACATACACACACACTCATTCACTCACTCACTCACTCATTCACACACACACACACACACACACACACACACACACACACACACACACACACACACACACACACACGCACACACACACGCACACTAGTACACACACACACACGCACTCACACACACACGCAATCACACACACACATACACACACACACACAGACCCTGCTTGTGATGCCTCTATCAGTCCGTCACAGACCCCTTCCTTAGTTCCAAACCTCTTAGTCAAACGCGTCAAAGTCCTGCTACCCCCCAACACACACACTCACTACGTAAACACTCACCCCCTCAATCACACTCACTCACTCACACACTCAATCTTACTCTGACACACACACACACACACACACACACACACACACACACACACACACCCTTTACCAGGCACCATTAGTTTGACACATTATTCCTCCTAATTAAAACTATGGAGATCACACACTCAAGTGTCTCACCCACCTAGGTCCTATCAACACATAGGAGAGAGAGAGAGAGAGAGAAATAACGAGAGACGGAGAGAGAGAGAGATACAGAGAGAGAGAGAGAGAGAGATACAGAGAGAGAGGGAGAGAGAGATACAGAGAGAGAGGGAGAGAGAGAGAGAGATACAGAGAGAGAGAGAGAGAGATACAGAGAGAGAGAGAGAGAGAGAGAGAGAGAGTAGAGAGAGAGAGAGAGAGAGAGAGATACAGAGAGAGAGAGAGAGAGAGACAGAGAGATACAGAGAGTGTGTGATACAGAGAGAGAGATACAGAGAGAGAGAGAGAGAGATACAGAGAGATACACACAGAGAGAGAGATACAGAGAGAGAGAGAGAGAGAGAGAGAGAGAGAGAGAGAGAGAGAGAGAGAGAGAGAGAGAGACAGGGAGATACAGAGAGTGTGTGATACAGAGAGAGAGAGCACTAATGCAGTCTGAAGCCTCTAGTGTTATATGAAGGTTAGGAGTCCACACTTAATAGACACTCATTCATTATGTCTGCTGGATAGAAACACAATCCTGTGCTCTACAAACCCATCTTATTCTCTATTTTAGCCTGTGTTCATCTTAAACTGTGTCTGAGTCCATTTTGGCCTGTGTGTTCATCTTAAACTGTGTCTGAGTCTATTTTGGCCTGTGTGTTCATCTTAAACTGTGCCTGAGTCTATTTTAGACTGCGTTAATCTTAAACTGTGCCTGAGTCTATTTTAGCCTGTGTTCATCTTAAACTGTGTCTGAGTCTATTTTAGACTGCGTTAATCTTAAACTGTGCCTGAGTCTATTTTAGTCTGTGTTCATCTTAAACTGTGTCTGAGTCTATTTTAGCCTGTGTTCATCTTAAACTGTGCCTGAGTCTATTTTAGACTGCGTTAATCTTAAACTGTGCCTGAGTCTATTTTAGCCTGTGTTCATCTTAAACTGTGTCTGAGTCTATTTTAGACTGCGTTAATCTTAAACTGTGCCTGAGTCTATTTTAGTCTGTGTTCATCTTAAACTGTGTCTGAGTCTATTTTAGCCTGTGTTCATCTTAAACTGTGCCTGAGTCTATTTTAGACGGCGTTAATCTTAAACTGTGCCTGAGTCTATTTTAGTCTGTGTTCATCTTAAACTGTGTCTGAGTCTATTTTAGCCTGTGTTCATCTTAAACTGTGCCTGAGTCTATTTTAGACTGCGTTAATCATAAACTGTGAGTTTAGACTGTTAATCTTAAACTGTGTCTGAGTTTAGACTGTGTTAATCTTAAACTGTGTCTGAGTTTAGACTGCCTTAATCTTAAACTGTGTCTGAGTTTAAACTGTGTTAATCTTAAACTGTGTCTGAGTTTAGACTGTGTTAATTTTAAACTGTCTGAGTTTATACTGTGCTAATCTTAACTGTGTCTGAGTCTCTATTAGATTATGTTAATCTTAAACTGTGTCTGAGTTTAGACTGCGTTAATCTTAAACTGTGTCTGAGTTTAGACTGCGTTAATCTTAAACTGTGTCTGAGTTTAGACTGTTAATCTTAAACTGTGTCTGAGTTTAGACTGCGTTAATCTTAAACTGTGTCTGACTATGTTAATCTTAAACTGTGAGTGAATTTATACTGATAATCTTAAACTGTCTGAGTTTAGACTGTGTTAATCTTAAACTGAGTCTGAGTTTAGATTCTGATGCACACGCCAGGCTTTGTCTGCTACTGATGCTGCCTCTGATCCAGTTCTTAATTCTTAATACTGTGTGGTCTGGTTCTAACACTGCTCTGGTTCTAACACTGCTCTGGTTCCAATGCTTGTCTGGTTCTAATGCTGGTCTGGTTCTAATGCTGGTCTTGTTCTAATTCTGGTTTGGTTCTAACACTGCTCTGGTTCTAACGCTGGTCTGGTTCTAACGCTGGTCTGGTTCTAATACTGCTCTGGTTCTAATGCTGCTCTGGTTCTAATGCTGGACTTGTTCTAATACTGGTCTGGTTCTATTACTGCTCTGGTTCTAATGCTGGTCTGCTTCTAATACGGGTCTGGTTCTAATGCTGGCTTGGTTCTAATGCAGGTTTGATTCTAATACTGCTCTGGTTCTAATACTGCTCTGGTTCTAATGCAGGTTTGGTTCTAATACTGGTCTGGTTCTAATGCTGGTCTGGTTCTAACACTGCTCTGGTTCTAATACTGGTCTGGTTCTAGTATTGGTCTGGTTCTAATACTGGTCTGGTTCTAGTATTGGTCTGGTTCTAATACTGGTCCGGTTCTAGTATTGGTCTGGTTCTAATACTGGTCTGGTTCTAGTATTGGTCTGGTTCTAATACTGGTCTGGTTCTAGTATTGCTCTGGTTCTAATACTGGTCTGGTTCTAATACTGCTCTGGTTCTAATACTGGTCTGGATCTAGTATTGGTCTGGTTCTAATACTGGTCTGGTTCTAATATTGGTCTGGTTCTAATACTGGTTTGGTTCTAGTATTGGTCTGGTTCTAATACTGGTCTGGTTCTAGTATTGGTCTGGGTCTAATACTGGTCTGGTTATAGTATTGGTCTGGTTCTAATACTGGTCTGGTTCTAGTATTGGTCTGGTTCTAATACTGGTCTGGTTCTAATACTGGTCTGGTTCTAGTATTGGTCTGGTTCTAATACTGGTCTGGTTCTAACACTGGTCTGGTTCTAGTATTGGTCTGGTTCTAATACTGGTTGTGTGTTGGTGTTTGCTTGTTTCTAATCTGGTAAGGGTTCTGGTCCAGTTCTGGTAATGAGTTAGGACAGTAATGTTCTATATTATTTGGACCTATATTCTCTATATTACTCTCTCTGCCTCTCTCTTTCTCTGACTCTCTCTGAGAAAGACTCTGCTACATTATGAGTCATAGCAGCTATATTTGTGTGTGTGTGTGAGAGAGAGAGAGAGAGGGGGGGGGGGGAGCAAGCTTGCATACCTGCTTGACTGTGTGTATGTGAGAGTGTGAGGGACTGTGTGTGTGTGTGTGTGTGTGTGTGTGTGTGGGCCACAGACGATCTCTTGGCCTTTGAAGAATAATTAACTCTCACAGTGAAGCAGACAGCATAATGAGACTGAGACAGAAACAGCCATGACACACACACGCGCACACACACACACACACACACACACACACACACACACACACACACACACACACACACACACACACACACACATTCATACGCCTACACTCAGGACAAAGAGGTAGATAGAGAGAGAGGGATAGATAGAGGAGGAGAGACTAAATACGTAGAGAGAGAGAGGGATGGAGAGAGGAGGAGAGACTAAATACGTAGAGAGAGAGAGAGGGATGGAGAGAGGAGGACAGATGAGAGTTCACCAGCATATCCATGTTTTATTAATTTATTCTTAGGTCTGTTACTAAACCATTAAGTATTGACACAAACAATGTGTTTTCTTTTTCTTTGACCTGTCCTGTCCAGTGTAGGGAGGGATCCACTGAGGAGGCTCAGACAGAGAAATGGGTCTCAGCCGGACTGAGAGCCATAGTGACCGTGGTCAGTGACGCTGGGACATTGTTTGACCTCTGAACTCTGGTTTGTAATCCCACCAGCATTTAGATTGAGATTATATTCAGATTAATATTGACCACTACGTACACTGAAATCTCATGTTGGTCATGGTCAATACAAATGCACGCACACACTCACACACACGCATACACACACACACACACACACACACACACACACATACGCACACAAACACACTTGGACACATACACACAACACATAATTCTTTCTTTGATCAAAAACAAAGTTTTTCATCCTTCTGTTGTAAAGACCTAATCCTTGTTATGTAGGGGTTAGAGAAAGTCCTCTGTCTGTCCATCTTTATCTGCTCCCCTCCCTTCCTCTCTCTCTCTCTCTCTCTCTGTCCATCTTTATCTGCTCTCCACCCTGTTCTGCTCTCTCTCTCTGTCTCTCTCTCTCTCTCTCTCTCTTTCTCTCTCTCTCTCTCTCTGTTTCTCTCTCTCTCGCTCTCTCGCTCTCTCTCCCTCTCAAACACATACTAAAGATACTTACACACTCTCTCATACCCCTTTTCCACCAGGCAGGTTCCAGGGCTGGTTTGGAGCCAGAGCCAAATCTTGAACACATTCTGTGCTTTTCCACCGCCAAAGAGCCAGCTCTCAGCCAGGAAAACGGGTTCCAAGCTGGCCCAACTCTTTGCTGGTCTAAGACCAAGCACCACTTTTAGCCCCGCCTTAATCGATTTTGATTGGCCGGCTGACAAAGAAGTGACATTGATGAGCGCTGCACTTAGGCTTCAGTTCAGCTATTTTCCACATCAGGCTACATGACACGCTCTGCTAAAAACCAAACAGTGCAAGGGGGCGCTGCTTTGAAACAGGAGCAATGTAAGGCACGTCTTTAAATAAGTCAAGAATGGGGACGAGGCTCTGGAAGTTGAAAAGCTGTTTCAGTTGACTAGCTAGTGGCGAGCTAATGGCTAGTCCGCCATTGCTGTGGTGCGCTGCAGTTGAGGCTTGCGTTGCTGTGAAAGCAGAGACGTATACTGATGTATATACTGACGTAATGACGTGGCTCTCTAGCCCCCCCCCCCCCCCCCCCACACACACACACACACACACACACACACACACACACACACACACACACACACACTGTGCTACAAACGGGCCCAGTGTCACAGAACTAAAATAGGCAACACTTAAAGCTGTAAGTAGTCCAGTAAAGGAGCTGGTGGAGCTGCTGGCCCTGTGCTGGACCGCTGGTCCATTATTCACAGGCTGGGGAGGAAATATAGACACGCAAAGACAAGAGAGGTGGAGGATCACTCAGAGACACAGAACGAGAACGTGAGAGAGGAAAAGAGAGAGAGAGTGAGACGCTAAGGGAGCGAGAGAGTGAGATGCTAAGAGAGAGAGTGAGACGCTAAGAGAGAGAGAGTGAGACGCTAAGGGAGAGAGAGAGTGAGATGCTAAGGGAGAGAGAGAGTGAGACGCTAAGGGAGAGAGAGAGTGAGACGCTAAGGGAGAGAGAGAGTGAGACGCTAAGAGAGAGAGTGAGACGCTAAGGGAGAGAGAGAGTGAGACGCTAAGGGAGAGAGAGAGTGAGACGCTAAGGGAGAGAGAGAGACGCTAAGAGAGAGAGTGAGACGCTAAGGGAGAGAGAGAGTGAGACGCTAAGGGAGAGAGAGAGTGAGACGCAAAGGGAGAGAGAGAGTGAGACGCTAAGGGAGAGAGAGAGTGAGACGCTAAGGGAGAGAGAGAGTGAGAAGCTAAGGGAGAGAGAGAGTGAGACGATAAGGGAGAGAGAGAGTGAGACGCTAAGAGAGAGAGTGAGACGCTAAGGGAGAGAGAGAGTGAGACGCTAAGGTAGAGAGAGAGTGAGACGCTAAGAGAGAGAGAGTGAGACGCTAAGGGAGAGAGAGTGAGACGCTAAGAGAGAGAGAGAGTGAGACGCTAAGAGAGAGAGTGAGATGCTAAGGGAGAGAGAGAGTGAGACGCTAAGGGAGAGAGAGAGTGAGACGCTAAGAGAGAGAGTGAGACGCTAAGGGAGAGAGAGAGTGAGACGCTAAGAGAGAGAGTGAGACGCTAAGGGAGAGAGAGTGAGACGCTAAGAGAGAGAGAGAGTGAGACGCTAAGGGAGAGAGAGAGTGATATAATTTTTTTAAATGTTTTATTATTTTAAAATGATCTGTTTCTTATTATCTATGTAAAGCGATCAAAAATTTTATTTGTACTGTTTTGTAAACTGCTTTGGCAATATTGTCTCCTATTGTACAGTCATGCAAATAAAGCATTGAAATTGAACTGAAATTGAATTGAGTGAAAGAGAGGTAATTTAAGATGAACTTTGTTCAAATCTGTAGCAGCTTCTTGGGAGTCACAGCTTATACAGAGCTACAGAAGAGAAAGTGAAGAGGAGAGAGAATGAGAGAGAGAAGAGGGGAGAGAGGAGAGGGAATGAGAGGGGGAAGAGAGGAGAGAGAATGAGAGAGGGAAGAGAGGAGAGGTAATGAGAGAGGGAAGAGAGGAGAGAGAATGAGAGAGGGAAGAGAGGAGAGAGAATGAAAGGAGATGCAAGGGAGAGAGGGAAGAGAGAAAGAGGAGAGCAGTGTTACTGTTTTTGCTCTGTGTTTGGGAGTGTGTCTCTCCCTCTGTCGCTCCCCCTGTCTCCCCCTCTGTCTCTCCCCCTTGTCTCCCCCTGTCTCTCTCTGTGTGTTTGGGAGTGTTTAGAGCAGCAGCAGGCACAGGAGGCAGATAAAGGGTTAATCCCCCCCCCACATTAGTGTTTCCTCCCAGAGACTGTTGAATAAAACAGAACGGAGACCTGCATTCCTGATACTCCCCTTCCTCTATGTCTCTCTCTCTCTCTCTCTCTCTGTCTCTCTCTCTCTTTCTCTCTCTCTCTCTATATATATATATCTCCCTCTCTATCTCTCTCTATCTCTCTTTCAATCTTTACCTGCCTCATCTCTCTCTATCTCTCTTTCCATCTCTCTCCATCTCTACCACTTCATCTGTTGCACCTTCTTCTCCATTCACTGTGAGTTCCCTGAAAGGAGCTTTCTATAAGATTCTTCATCAAGGCACTACACAACATTTGTTTCAATACATGCCATGTGTTCCCTCTTGAAGGAACATAACTCTACTGATAGCACTAACAGCTAAAGCTCAGAGAGTTCAAAGGACAAAGGGATCCAGGCGTCAGAACGTTGGTACTCCTTTATGTAGTTCTTGTTAGAGGTCAAGAAGGTAAATTCTGAACTATCTGCACCAATAATGAAATCCTGAACTCAAACACATAAATAACACAAACTAGACATCTCTCCTCACGGTAGTGCCCGGAGCTGAGACGAAAGATGGAGGACCCAGCAGCGTCACAGAGCAGAAGGTGCATACGACACCTTTAAAACATGATGCACAGTGTACGAAGGTGCATACAACACCTTTAAAACATGATGCACAGTGTACGAAGGTGCATACAACACCTTTAAAACATGATGCACAGTGTACGAAGGTGCATACAACACCTTTAAAACATGATGCACAGTGTACGAAGAAGCATACAACACCTTTAAAACATGATGCACAGTGTACGAAGAAGCATACAACACCTTTAAAACATGATGCACAGTGTACGAAGGTGCATACAACACCTTTAAAACATGATGCACAGTGTACGAAGGTGCATACAACTTTGAAATATGATGTACAGTGTACTAAGGTGCATACAACACCTTTAAAATATGATGTGCAGTGTACGAAGGTGCATACAACACCTTTAAAACATGATGCACAGTGTACGAAGGTGCATACAACACCTTTAAAACATGATGCACAGTGTACGAAGGTGCATACAACACCTTTAAAACATGATGCACAGTGTACGAAGGTGCATACAACACCTTTAAAACATGATGCACAGTGTACGAAGGTGCATACAACTTTGAAATATGATGTACAGTGTACTAAGGTGCATACAACACCTTTAAAATATGATGTGCAGTGTACAGAGATGCTTTACACCTTTAAAACAGGATTTACAGTGTACAGAGAGATGCTTAACACCTTTAAAATAGGATGTACAGTGTTCGAAGAGAGGTGCTTAACACCTTTAAAAAATGATGCACAGTGTACGAAGGTGCATACAACACCTTTAAAATATGATATACAGTGTACGAATAAAGATGCTTAACACCTTTAAAATGTGACGATATACAGGATGTAGACAGGGAATTGAAGAGTCTGCATACGACACCTTTAAAACTGGCAAGGAAAGTAAAACAATAAAAGCAGAGACGTGGTACTGACTAGGGATGTCACCAGAACCCATACTTCGGTACCAAGTCGATACCAAAATTCTAAAAACGTGACGGTACTGGTTTTCTAAAGTACCAAAGGTACCGGCTGCAGTGATGTAAGCGAACAAACACCAGCAAAAAGACATCGCTTTGGTAGTTCATTGGAGCAGTGTGTAGCCCCTTTTTTCTATCTAAAATCTCCAAGGCTACAAGAAGCCCGAGTAAACACCTGTAATGTTTTGTCGCGATCCTTAAAGTGTTTGGCTCAATCCATAGGCCTAATGGTTTTGCCTCCCCTGCTGTAAGCTACCGCAAACTCAAATAAAAAACCATAAACGAACCAGCAGGCCTAAAGATAGGCAATTGGCCAAAAAGAAACAAAACAAACAGGAAAAGTTTGCTTTCTCTTGAAGTGTGCTGTGTCCTCCCCTGTATATCGAACTTTTCCCGTGACTTAGCTGTAGTAGTTTACACCCCAATGCAGCAGGGAACACTTGACTCATTGTGATCTCGCTTAGAAACGTTATAAAATGTGTGCGTATGTTTCTTTTTATAATTATATAAATAGGCCTCTTTTATATAATGTTAATGGTTAATGTTAACTCGTCCTCCATACTTTAGCCGGGAGAACACCGGAATAATTTGCCAGTTTAACCAGCGCCAGCCTAGTCTACGTTGGTTTTTTATTTGCTTCTAAGCTTTTATATCTCATTCATTCGTTCTCACAAGAACCACCACATTTGCTGAAAACGAAAGTAAACATACACCCCCACACTCCCACGATGCCACATAAGTAACAGGCTTAATCTTTTTGACACTCAGTTCAGCTATCTCTAAAGGCCTATCTATTATTTCCATATTTTTCATGTCTTGGCCAGGTACTGCAATTGAAAGGATGTGCCATCATTAAAAGATTATTGTAGTAATTAAAAACAATATTGCTTGTTTTAAATAATTGATTTGCCACTGTTCTTTTTTGTGATGTTTGTAATTGTTGTTTCTTTTTATATATATACAGTACTGTGCAAAGGTTTTAGGCAGGTGTGAAGTCTTTGAAGTTAGGAAAAAAATTTATATATATATATATATATATATATATATATATATATATATATATATATATATATATATATATATGTTAATTGTTTATTTTTGATCAATTCACAAAATACAAAGTGAGGGCAAAGCAAATCTGTATCAAATCAACATTTGGTGTGTGGGAGGTGCTGCGAGAGTATGGGGTGAGGGGGTCTCTACTCAGAGCCATCCAATCTCTGTACTCCCAAAGCGAGAGCTGTGTCCGGGTCTGCGGCAGTAAGTCGGACTCGTTTCCGGTGAGGTTGGCCTCCTCCAAGGCTGCGCTTTGTCACCATCCTGTTTGTGGTATTCATGGACAGGATCTCACGGCGTAGCCGCGGGGAGGGGCTGCGGGTTGGTGGGCAGAGGATTGCATCACTGCTTTTTGCAGATGATGTGGTCCTGATGGCATCATCAGTCTGCGACCTGCAGCACTCATTGGATCGGTTCGCAGCCGAGTGTGAAGCGGCTGGGATGAGGATCAGCACCTCCAAATCTGAGGCCATGGTTCTCAGCAGGAAATATGGATTGTCTACTCCAGGTATGAGTCTTTACCCCAAGTGAAGGAGTTCAAGTATCTTGGGGTCTTGTTCTATGAGGTAAAATGGAACGAGAGATGGAGCATATATATGACGAAGAGAGAGCTGAGCCAGAAGGCAAAGCTCTCAATCTACCGGTCTATCTTCGTTCCTACTCTCACCTATGGTCATGAAGGGTGGGTCATGACCGAAAGAACGAGATCGTGGATACAAGCGGCGGAAATGAGTTTCCTCCGGAGGGTGGCTGGCATCTCCCTTAGGGATAGGGTGAGAAGTTCAGCCATTCGTGAGGGACTCGGTAGAGCCGCTGCTCCTTTGCGTAGAAAGGAGCCAGTTGAGGTGGTTCGGGCATCTAGTAAGGATGCCACCTGGCCGCCTCCCTAGGGAGGTGTTCCAGGCACGTCCAGCTGGACGGAGGCCGCGGGGCAGACCTAGGACCAGGTGGAGGGATTATATCTCCACACTGGCCTGGGAACGCCTTGGAATCCCCCAGTCAGAGCTGGTTAATGTGGCCCGGGAAAGGGAAGTTTGGGATGCCCTGCTTGAACTGCTACCTCCGCGACCCGACCCCGGACAAAGCGGATGACGATGATGATGATGATGATGATGATTTGGTGTGACCACCCTTCGCCTTCAAAGCAATGTTGCATCCCGTGCCTAAAACTTATCCACAGTACTGCATATATTTTGCTTGAAGGCTACATGCCACTGTTGTTTGTTGTGATGTTTGTAACTGTTATTTCTTTTTATATATTTTTTTGCTTGAAGGCTACATGCCACTGTTGTTTGTTGTAATGTTTTAAAGAAAAGAGTGTGTGTTGAAGTATATGGGATTTAATTTATTGTTTATTTTTTTGACCATGGTATCGAATTGCTATCGAGAATCGTGGAGTTTCACTGGTATTCGTATAAACTACTACATTTCTGGTATCGTGACATCCCTAGTACTGACACAAAGAGAGGCAGTGGCAGGACTAAACAATGTCCCTGACCCTAACCCGAACCCTGACCCTTAGAGATCTGACCCTAACCCTGACCCTAAGCATGCTAGGTCTCCTACACACAGATCTGATCCTAACCCAAACCCTGACCCTTAGAGATCTGACCCTAACCCTGACCCTAAGCATGCTAGGTCTCCAACACACAGATCTGACCCTAACCAAAACCCTGACCCTAAGCATGCTAGGTCTCCTACAAACAGAACTGACCCTAACCCGAACCCTGACCCTTAGAGATCTGACCCTAACCCTAACCCTAAGCATGCTAGGTCTCCTACACACAGATCTGACCCTAACCTGAACCCTGACCCTTAGAGATCTGACCCTAACCCTGCTAGGCCTCCTACACATAGATCTGACCCTCACAGAGATCTGACCCTGACCCTTATAGAGATCTGACCCTAACCCTGACCCTGACCCTAACCCTAACCCTGACCTCTGACCCTGCAGATCTGTGCTGGCCTCTTTCTCGTGTTGTCATCGCTGAAGCAGTGGAGCGAGAGAAAGGCACCAACATCTTCCTCTGAAGAATCATCTCAGCCCACTAGAATCCCACTGACCCCCTTAAGGCCTGCAGACGTAGATGGAGAACCTCCTCTGAAGAATCATCTCAGCCCACTAGAATCCCACTGACCCCCTTAAGGCTTGCAGACGTAGATGGAGAACCTCCTCTTCCTCCTCTACCAATACCACTTCCTCCTTTCCCTCCTCTCCTCTCCCTCCTCTACCTTCACTCCTTTACCTCTTCCTCCTGTTCTCTCCCTCCTCTCCTCCTCATCCTCCTCTCCCTCCTCTGCCTTCACTCCTTTACCTCCTCTTCCTCCTGTTCTCTGCCTCATCTCCTCCTCTTCCTCCTGTTCTCTGCAGGGCAATGTGTTGAGATGACAAAACAGGGTTCCCAACTTGAAGTTTGCTGAAAGTGGATTTTACAATAATGTAGTCTGTACAGTACACCACGGAGGTGAGGGGGATGCAATATTCATCAACAATGCACCTCCAACACAGACTAATACGTCCAAACAGCTGAAACCAAATTCAAGTGAAATAGAAAATATGTCAATATATATCTCAGAGTCAGGGTAACAGGGCAATAAAACACCACATATTATATTCTGTGATGGTGTCTTCACAGAAACAGAAACAACAGTGAGAGATATGGGGAGAGAGGGAGAGAGAGAGAAATAGGGGGGAGAGAGAGAGAGAGAGAAAGAGAGAGAGGGGAGGGAGAGAGGGAGAGAGAGAGAGAGACAGAGAGACAGAGAGAGAGAGAGAGAGAGAGAGAGAGAGAGAGAGAGAGAGCGAGAGAGAGAGAGGGGAGGGAGAGAGGGAAACAGAGAGAAAGAGAGAGAGAGACAGAGAGAATAAGAGAGTGTGTGACAGACAGGGCTGCTTGTACAGTGTCTCTCTGCTCCCCATGCTGTGACTCACTGGTCAGGACATTAACCAACAGAGTGGGAGTTCAAACACTACAGCAGGCTGCTTGGGTCATCCTACTTCCACACCAACGAAGAAGACTCTAAGAATAGCCACTTCCTTCCTGGAGAGAAGGATGAGTCATGCTGGTTGCCGTGGCAAGGGATTGTTGCTCGGGCCTTCCTTGTTTTCCCTGCATGTCTTCTGCCTGGGTGCTAAATGCCAAAGGCAGAGGCCATCTTGGCTTAGCTCATTCACAAAAGGGAGAGCCGAGCGGGGGAAGGCAGGAGTTGTTCTGATTGGCTAAGGCTGAGTTGGCACAGTTGTTCTGCTAGCCAACCAAACTGCAACATTTGGAGGCCATTTTAATTAGACAGTTATTCACTTGAAAAAATTTTTTCCTCAGGAATAATAAAGCCAATAATTTCTTCACCAATGTTCTCATTAAAAAAAACAGTTCTAGGACAGGAATTAAATCCACTTTAGTAACTAAAAGTGCCTTATTGAACCCCCAACAAAAATACTAAAAGGTAATTTAGTGAATATTATTGACAATGACTAAACACTGAATTCCTTTTAAATTCCAACAGCTGGGGAGAAAAGTGAAACACTCCATCAATACGTTGGTAATCATGGCAACACCGCTCGCCCCGCCTCCCACTGTCACCGTGGAAACACAGAGACAACTGACAGAAACTCTGTCTCTTAAGATCCAAATCCAGAAGCATATTGACATTATACAGACAAACATTTGCATATGTCAGCCTTCCTCTGGAGCTCCACGTTCCAGAGACACCATTCAGGTCGACTGGAAGCCTTTACATTCATATTTAATCCAGTAGGATTTCCTCATCCTGCACTCTATGGAGGCGCTTTAGAGGTAGAGTTCCCCTCTCTCTCTCTGCTTTAGGGAGATCTATACGGACTGTAAGTATCTCTTCCTCTCAGAGTTTCCAGGGTAGAATTCATGGCGGCTAAACCAGAGGCCTGCCGACGCGGAGAGACCAGACGGGAAGTCTGCCACAGCTTCTCCCGTCTCCATGGTAACAGTGTCCCGGGGTCAGTCAGTGTGCCGAGTCTGTCTCCATGATAACAGTGTCCCAGGGTCAGTCAGTGTGCCCAGTCTGTCTCCATGGTAACAGTGTCCAGGGGCAGTCAGTGTGCCCAGTCTGTCTCCATGGTAACAGTGTCCCAGGGTCAGTCAGTGTGCCCAGTCTGTCTCCATGGTAACAGTGTCCCAGGGTCAGTCAGTGTGCCCAGTCTGTCTCCATGGTAACACTGTCCCAGGGTCAGTCAGTGTGCCCAGTCTGTCTCCATGGTAACAGTGTCCCAGGGTCAGTCAGTGTGCCCAGTCTGTCTCCATGGTAACAGTGTCCCAGGGTCAGTCAGTGTGCCGAGTCTGTCTCCATGATGAACTAGAGACACAGGAAGTACAGGACAGGAAGTTCTCCTTTAGAACCAGGTTCTCCTTTTGAAAAATATGTTCTCCTTTACTACCAGGCTCTCCTTTAGAACTACATTTTCCTTTTAAACCAGGTTCTCCCACAGATAAAGGCTGTCAGGTTCTGATCCTGAATTCTGAGAGTCAGATATAGAGTCCAGTCCTGGGCAGGCTGGTCCTGTCAGGGTATAGTGTGTTAGAGTCCAGTCCTGAGCAGGCTGGTCCTGTCAGAGTGTACTGTGTGTTTAGAGTCCAGTCCTGAGAGTCCTGTCAGAGTATAGTGTGTTAGAGTCCAGTCCTGAGCAGGCTGGTCCTGTCAGAGTATAGTGTGTTAGAGTCCAGTCCTGGGCAGGCTGGTCCTGTCAGAGTGTACTGTGTGTTAGAGTCCAGTCCTGAGCAGGCTGGTCCTGTCAGAGTATAGTGTGTTAGAGTCCAGTCCTGAGCAGGCTGGTCCTGTCAGAGTATAGTGTGTTAGAGTCCAGTCCTGGGCAGGCTGGTCCTGTCAGAGTGTAGTGTGTTAGAGTCCAGTCCTGAGCAGGCTGGTCCTGTCAGAGTGTAGTGTGTTAGAGTCCAGTCCTGGGCAGGCTGGTCCTGTCAGAGTGTAGTGTGTTAGAGTCCAGTCCTGGGCAGGCTGGTCCTGTCAGAGTGTAGTGTGTTAGAGTCCAGTCCTGGGCAGGCTGGTCCTGTCAGAGTGTAGTGTGTGTTAGAGTCCAGTCCTGAGCAGGCTGGTCCTGTCAGGGTATACTGTGTGTTAGAGTCCAGTCCTGAGCAGGCTGGTCCTGTCAGGGTATACTGTGTGTTAGAGTCCAGTCCTGAGCAGGCTGGTCCTGTCAGAGTGTAGTGTGTGTTAGAGTCCAGTCCTGAGCAGGCTGGTTCTGTCAGAGTCTAGTGTGTTAGAGTCCAGTCCTGAGCAGGCTGGTTCTGTCAGAGTGTACTGTGTGTTAGGGAACCGGTCAGGGTCTGAAATTAACACCAGCCACAGGCGGGTAGATTTTACGTTTGGAGAGTACATCTCTGAAGGCTACCCGCCACAGTGGTAAATTGTAAATGGTAAATGTTTGTACCAAAATTGTATAGAAAAAACTATGCGGAGAGTCTTTACTTCGTTTTGCCTAATTTATGCTAGCGCTGTTACTGTCCTATGCTTTCTGTGTCGGAGTTTGACACACACACACACAGTCATTAATCGTGTTTCATCATCTACAGTTACTCTGACTTGGCTTCCAGGAGACTCTTTGCCTAACCAGTTGTGTTCTTAGTAGCGTGACGGTGTCTCTCTGGTCTGACTGGTTCTGCTGGCTCTGCTGTTGGAGCACTGCAGAGTGTCAGCTCAGACCACGCTGCTGTAGCAACATGTTCAGCTAAGAGGGAGCAGTAGCTCACTGTGTTGATTTGTATTGTGTTGGCCTGGTGTTGAGTTTGAGTGGTTTTGATTAGCTCATAAACGTGTTGATGTGGATTGTGTTAGCCTGGTGTTGAGTTTGTGTGGTTTTGATTAGCTCATAAACGTGTTGATGTGGATTGTGTTGGCCTGGTGTTGAGTTTGAGTGGTTTTGATTAGCTCATAAACTTGTTGATGTGTATTGTGTTGGCCTGGTGTTGAGTTTGAGTGGTTTTGATTAGCTCATAAACGTGTTGATGTGGATTGTGTTGGCCTGGTGTTGAGTTTGTGTGGTTTTGATTAGCTCATAAACGTGTTGATGTGGATTGTGTTGGCCTGGTGTTGAGTTTGTGTGGTTTTGACTCATAAACTTGTTGATGTGTATTGTGTTGGCCTGGTGTTGAGTTTGTGTGGTTTTGATTAGCTCATAAACATGTTGATGTGTATTGTGTTAGCCTGGTGTTGAGTTTGAGTGGTTTTGATTAGCTCATAAACATGTTGATGTGTATTGTGTTAACATGGTGTTGAGTTTGTGTGGTTTCAACTCATAAACGCGTTGATGTGAGCCACAGGCTCAGTCTAATGATGAATGCATAGTGTAGTGGTGAGATGCCAACACACACACACACACACACACACACACACACACACACACACACACACACACACACACACACACACACACACACACACACTCGAGCTATACTCACTATGCCCACTGTGCCCCTGCGGTTCAACCTAGCATCAACTCTAAACAATCACTTCACCACCGGTCTGTTGCTAGCTACCGGCTAATTCGGTGAAAATTGCCGTACTCCAATTCCAAATTCCACTTGCATAACGTTACGGACGTTAGGGATCTGGGGCTACTTGTTTAAAGTTACCGGCGACGTTATAATTTTGCCGACGATTACAACAAAGTTGAATTTTTACGGTAAGCCCCTGATGGTTATATTTTCTTTAGGCTATCACAATATTAGCATTCAGCAAGGCTAATCGTGACGTAATTAAACAATTTGCTTTTGGATTTGTTTTGGAACACGAGACTGATTTATTAATGGTTGTTATGTGGTTGAGAAAGGGCAGAGGTCAAGCTGAATTCAAGCTACTTAGTGACAGTTTGTCTTTGAGCTGTAGCCTACTGGTTCATGTGAAATCAATTTGTAAACATCATATCTAAGCCTTATCATTGATGACCAAACAGCAGTGACAGTAGGAGTCACAAGAAGCTGGCAGTATAACCAGGCTATTATATCGGGAATTGATTAACTGTTGACAATTTAATTTTTCTAGAATTAGATAAGATTAGATCTAGAAGATTGATTTGTTTTTTGTTCTTTCCTCTTGTTTAAGTTAGTATGCAACAATAGCAATACCTTAACTCAATACAACGTAGGCCTACTTATACTGATATATATGTGACACAAAAATTCCATTTATTAAAAAATATGATTGGCCGGTAGATTTTTTCATCTACAAGTCAGTCCCCTTGGCTGGTCAAAAAGTTAATGTCGGACACTGGAACCGGTTCTGACCCGCTGCCAGTTAGTCTTCAGCCAAACTATCCAAGTGGACAAGGTCGCTTAGTCCGCTCCAGCCCAGCCCAGCCCAGTCCAGCCCAGTCCAGTCCAGTCCATTCCAGCCCAACCCAGACCAACCCAGTATAGCTCAGTCCAGTCCAGACAGCCCAACCCAGACCAACCCAGTATAGCCCAGTCCAGTCCAGTCCAGCTCAACCCAGACCAGTCCAGTCCAGCCCAGTTCAATCCAGTATAGCCCAGCCCAGCCCAGTATAGCCCAGCCCAACCCAGCCCAGTCCAGCCCAGCATAGCCCAGCCCAGCCCAGCCCAGCCCAGTATAGCCCAGTCCAGTATAACCCAGTCCAGCCAAGTCCAGTCCAGCCCAGCTCAGCCCAACCCAGTACAGCCCCCTTTGCTGTGGGGTCTCTAGTTTGTTTCTATGGAGAGTGGAGCAGACTGAGATGGTGTGGGGTGTCCAGTGTGTTTCCATGCAGCAGACTGAGATGTTGTGGGGTCTCCAGTGTGTTTCCATGCAGCAGACTGAGATGGTGTGGGGTGTCCAGTGTGTTTCCATGCAGCAGACTGAGATGTTGTGGGGTCTCCAGTGTGTTTCCATGCAGCATACTGAGATGGTGTGGGGTGTCCAGTGTGTTTCCATGCAGCAGACTGAGATGTTGTGGGGTGTCCAGTGTGTTTCTATGGGGAGTGGAGCAGACTGAGATGCTGTGGGGTCTCCAGTGTGTTTCCATGCAGCAGACTGAGATGTTGTGGGGTCTCCAGTGTGTTTTGATGGGGAGTGGAGCAGACTGAGATGCTGTGGGGTCTCCAGTGTGTTTCCATGGGGAGTGGAGCAGACTGAGATGCTGTGGGGTCTCCAGTGTGTTTCCATGCAGCAGACTGAGATGGTGTGGGGTGTCCAGTGTGTTTCCATGCAGCAGACTGAGATGTCTTTAAAGGAATGAGAGTCTACACCCCTCTCTTTCCTCCCCTCCTTTTCACATCTCATCCTTTTCTCTTTTTCTTCTTTAGCCCACTGAAGCATGTCTGTCTGCTTCCTATCCCTTACTCTCGCCATGTCAACTCTGTTTGAATTCAAAGAGCCCGTTTGGCACAGTCGAACTCAGATGATCATAAGCAAAGCATTATTAAGAGACACCAATAAAATAACAACAACACAATTCAATCATTTACAAAAATAATGAATGTATTCTACTAACCTTCCCTTCATCCTTCACTGGGATACTCTCTCCTCCTCTGCCACTGTGGCTCCACTTTCCTGCGCATGCCTTGCTTCTCTCTCCTCTGTTTCTCTCTCCTCTCTGTTTCTCTCTCCTCTCTCCTCTCTCCTCTCTCTCCTCTCTGTTTCTCTCTCCTCTCTCTCCTCTGTTTCTCTCTCCTCTGTTTCTCTCTCCTCTCTGTTTCTCTCTCCTCTGTTTCTCTCTCCTCTCTGTTTCTCTCTGCTCTCTGTTTCTCTCTCCTCTCTGTTTCTCTCTCCTCTGTTTCTCTCTCCTCTCTGTTTCTCTCTCCTCCCCAGGTCTCATCCCTCTCTCCCCCTTGTGATGGAGCGCTGGCTAAGATAAACTGACTTCTCTGCCAGCCTCTATAGGCACCATGTGAGTTCCCTGTTATCTCCTCCTCCTCCTCCTCCTCCTCCTCCATCTCCATCTATTTTCTTGCCATCTCTTCATCTCGCTCAGTTTGTTTTCTCTGGCTGTCTCTCGTGTTAACCTGGGGGTATTGCTATAAGAGTTGAACCCAGATCTCTGTGGGGCTGGGACGGAACCTCGGGCTCTAAGCTAAGGGCTGAACTGAAGGCTGAAGTCTACAAAGTGTGAGAGAGTGAGCGAGTGAGAGAGCCAGAGAGGGGGGTGGGAGGGGGGGGGGGGTAGCGTAGGAGGCTGGGGGATAAAATCTGACGTTTAGTTTGTCTCAGCCAAACGCTGTGATCCCACCATAGAAGAAGTCCTTGACTCAGAAACATTGCACAGAAACTTTCAATTGGACAATTTTAACACATCATCATGTTTGGGACGCCAGAGACACTCGTTCTGTTTTTGAACTGTGGATCTAATCCAAACATAGTTTGATATTATGATCATATTAATATTGGAAGAGACTAAACCCTTTTGGTTAACTTAACAGACATTTTTATAATAACCATGTTACAGACATTTTTCATCCCTTTCCAACTTCATTTGTAAATTATGCTGACTATATAAAGACATACATTAGTGCTACAGATAGTAAAAAAACATGGCAAACACAATAATACCACCAATAGACTTTGCAATGTAAAGTTCAAATGTGTCCCTGACTTTGAGCCACAGTCACACGAATACACACACGCACACACACACACACACACACACACACACACACACACACACACACACACACACACACACACACACACACACACACACACACACACACACACACACACACACACACACACACACACACAAAGATGCTGTTCCCATAGTAATCCGCGTGCCTACAGGCAAAACACCATCTCCTTTGATCATGCTGCCCTCATGTTCTGAGCCTGAAGGAAGAGAAAATATCTCACTTTCTTCCCACTCTGCTGGATTTGATGGGAGTCAAGATTATCGCAACACAGCCTACAGTGGACTATGCATCACAACAACACCCACCTGATAACCAAACAAAACCCTCGGGTAGAAATAGAAACCTTTTAACCGTTAATAGCCTTCACCGTTGTATAGCCTATAGCCGCCTTTTCCCGCTGCTGGCGAGGCAATACGTGCGTGCGCTCTCCATCACACGTATCTGTGCGCTTTGGATGCAGGGGACGAAGGGACGAGGAGCGCACAAATACCTATATAGCACACAGGTGTATATGACGGTCTCCTCCTGAGCCAACTGCTTGTTGGTCAGTGTGCAAATGTTTAGAAAGGCCAAAGAAAGCGTATGAAATATTCCGTAATAAGCCAAAGTGTTGATTATTCGTTATGATAAATGTACTCTACAATCTATAGAGCCACAAAGCATAACCAACCATGCGCTAAAAAGCATAACGTTCAAATATAACAATATAAGAACATTACCTTAAAATTGTCCTCAAATCATTGTTCATTAATGGAAACGCGGTGAGGTAGGTAAATCCCAAATGACGTCCGTTTTGGGAAGGAAAAGGCTATGATGATGCCAGCGACAAGACCTACTGGTGCTATGTGTGAGTGCGTGAGTGTGTGGGCATCAAACGGCGCGAGCCTGTGTTCCCTGCACCTGACAACTCGCTCGCTCTGTTGCTGCTGCTGCAACGCGCGAGTGCGAGGAGAAGGGGACGAGAAGAGAGAGAGAGAGGAGAGGAGAGGGGGGGCAAAGCGGAAGCGCAGATGCCGATAAGACCCAGTATGGCTTAGATGGATCCTACATGTAAAATGTTATGTGATCTGAAAAGCGCTTTATCAATATTATTTATTATTATTATTATTATTATTATTATTATTATTATTATTATTATTATTATTTTATTATTTTTATTTTTATTTTATTATTATCATTATTATTATTATTATTATTATTAGGTACACAAAAGATCCTCTTAGTTCAAGTGCATGCCATTTTTGTAAGACTATAGCCATATGTGCAATGTATGATTTATATAGAAAAAGCCTAATATTAATCTGTAAAATTCAGAGTGCAGCGTATTATCTAATCGACCGTTATAACAGCTCCAAGGAACTGAAATATCGTAATCCATCTGCCTGTAAAATGCTCTGACCGCCAAGCCTCTCATACCTTCATAAAAACACCCAATGCTGTAATTACACCCATGCAGAGGCCTTGAACACATGCAGAGGACTCCTAGCATAAGGGAGCTTCTATACCAGACACATCTTTTTTATCAGTTATTATGATATATAAAAAAAAATATCAATCCTGTCTGTGAGATCCCCCGTCATATACTGGCTATGAACAATCCTAATAGGCCTACAATTATTACAATATAATTATAATACCACTAAATCAACACACTATTAAAAGGTACTTAATTGTGACTAGTTTACATGTGTTAGTGTTTGAAATCGCTGGTTGGAAGACTAATGCCGTGTGTAAGTGTCAAGATCTTAGCTGTGGCTTTTAAAAAAAAAGTAATAATAATCCAGATCCAGGGATTATTCCATTTCAGGTTTTCAAGCCTACCATGGGAACACGCTCGTTTGCTGTTGCATGTAAGAAAATATTCAATACGATGATGGAGAAAGTATTTTAAACGGTATTTTAAAATGAATAGTTTCCGTCCAAAATGTGTTATGTTTTTGAGGTATTGTCCATTATTCCATATTAGAAAATGTGCGAAAGTTTAATCACCAAAAGTTTCAGAGATTGGCAAAAAAAACTCAATATTGTTCATTCCTAAATAAGGCCTACTAAAATCTACGGGAAAAAAATCTTTTCATGTCATCTCATCAAAGTAGTCATGTCGCCTCTTGGTTTTCAGATTTGGAAATTAACTCTTCGATCACTGATCCTTGCTCAAGGAAAACGATCCTTGATTAAATATATAGTTGGTTAAATTACAAATCGGTTCAGAACCAAGTAATACTAACGCACAAAAAACTCATGCACATGGCTCTCTGTCTCCCTCTCTCTCCATCTTTCAATTTCTAACTCTGTCTCATTATATCTTTCTTTGCATCGCCCTCCGTCCTCTGTTTCCCTCCCTCTCTTTTTTTCACGGATTGTACAATTCTCACACACACATGCAAGCGAACACACGCACACAGAGACACACGTACGGACACACAAGAGCACACATTGAGCGCATCTGGGGTCTGAAAGAAGCTAATTTGCGCTCCTTTCAGAGCTCAAAGTCTCACTGATTGGGTGAGTTGACTGATATCTGGTGGGTCTTATTAAAACCAAGGAAGAAAGACTGTGTGTGTGTGTGTGTGTGTGTGTGTGTGTGTGTGTGTGTGTGTGTGTGTGTGTGTGTGTGTGTGTGTGTGTGTGTGTGTGTGTGTGTGTGTGTGAGTGTGGTAATGATTCCAGTGAAAGTGTATAACTATTGAGTAAGTCTGCGGGCCCATGATTGTCAGTAGGGCCGATGTCTCGGGACATTTCATTCAAAGTTCAACTCTCCATCACTGATGTTAACAAAAACCTGTGTGGTCTGATTATTAAAGGCACACAAGTTGGCACCACCAACAAGACGGCACTGGCCAATGTTATATAGCGGCCTGATAACGAAGTCGCAAAGGCTTGTATATGTTTTAAGTGGTTCTCTGTGCCCGACTCAACAAATATAAAATGCATTTTCCAAAACGTAATTGACATACATTACTCGTTTCAGTCCCCAGTACGGAAAACCCCCCATGATGCGTAGGACTCACCAACAGCAGCAGACACCAGACATACAGTATGAATGGATAGGCTATCACTGGGTCGGCAATTACTTGTGGTAACTATGCTAATTGCTCCAAATGATCCACTCTAGAGGATTACGGTTAGATGGAGGCGCATTAAATGTCCATTCGTACATTTAATTTGAGAGAAGGATAAAGCATATATAGGGGGTATTCTTCAATCTAGCAACGATTAATTCAACGTGCTGCATGCCTTTAGTTTATTAGAATAAGAGTGTGCGGTATCCGTGACGGCAGCGATTAGACACATAACTCACTGGAATGTCACTCTGCAGTCAACACTACTGAAAAATAAAACAGTAGACATAAAACTGAAATGGAGACTATCACAATTCGACAAAACAAAAGTTTACTATAATAATGTATTTTATCACGACCAAATCATAAACAAATTACGCCAATTAACACTTTACACTAACAGGCAACCCCAAACATCAAAAAGACAAATGAATGCTCCCTCAACAGTTTAAATTAGATCTAAGATTAGGCTGAACAAAATTATAATGTTAAGAAATTAAATTAGGCTTC
>JAPMUY010010211.1:0-12500 GCA_026901105.3 Galaxias olidus
CTACGGGTTCTGGAGCAGCTGCTGGACCCTCTGACAGTGACCTGGGAGCGCTTGGATTACCGCCTGAGCTGGCACCTGTGGGGGGTGCTCCAGGCTCTGCACTACAGCTGCACCTCAGCCCCCGCCCCCGCCAGGGCCTCCTCCACAGCAGTTACGCCGCCCAGCTGGAGAGCCAGGGCCTTCTGGGAGCAGGCCGCGTTTCGTGCTGCTACACATACCCCAGAACACGTATGTAGCAAGTTTCCAGTACACACCCCAGAACACGTATGTAGCATGTTTCAGTACACACCCCAGAACACGTATGTAGCATGTTTCAGTACACACCCCAGAACACGTATGTAGCATGTTTCAGTACACACCCCAGAACACGTATGTAGCAAGTTTCGGTACACACCCCAGAACACGTATGTAAGCATGTTTCCAGTACACACCCCAGAACAAGCATGTAGCAAGTTTCAGTACACACCCCAGAACACGTATGTAGCACTGTTTCAGTACACCCCAGAACACGTATGTAGCAAGTTTCAGTACACACCCCAGAACACGTATGTAGCATGTTTCAGTACACACCCCAGAACACACGTATGTAGCATGTTTCAGTACACACCCCAGAACACGTATGTAGCATGTTTCAATACAGACGTTTGCGACGTGTTTTAAATATACACGTATGTAGGGTGTTTAAATACACACATATGTAGGCTGTTTAAATACACACGTGTGTAGGCTGTTTAAATACACACGTGTGTAGGCTGTTTAAATACACACGTATGTAGGCTGTTTAAATACACACGTATGTAGGGTGTTTAAATACACACGTATGTAGCGTGTTTAAATATACACGTATGTAACGTGTTTAAATATACACGTATGTAGGGTGTTTAGATATACACGTGTGTAGGGTGTTTAGATATACACGTGTGTAGGGTGTTTAGATACACACGTGTGTAGGGTGTTTAAACACACATGTATAGCGTGCTCTAAGCTTGTAATATTGGTGTGACCGCACACGTAGAATGTTAAACTTACCTTACCTCATCACTGCCCTCTAGTGGAGACACAACACAACATCATACACATCTGCTCCCTGTTCCACTGACCTCTCCTCCTCAGGGAAAGTCAAAGGTCAAAGTGCCTTGAACCACTGCATCACTACCTTCTAGTGGAGACACAACACAACACTGTCATCCCTGCTCTCCTCCTCATCAAAGTCTAGAGAAAGAATATAAATAATGTTTTATTGTATAATTAGATAACGCTGCCCTCTCCTCTCCTCCCCAGGCTACGAGAGCGTGCTGTGAGGGAGATGCTGCAGCAGCACTGCCCCCTGCTGGACACGGAGGAGTCTGCGGAGAAGGAGCGCTTCCTGACGGAGCGACTGCTGGTCCCAGAGCAGTGGATCCAGCAGGCCAAAGCCACACGCGCCCGTCGCCATGGAGACACGCACCGCCAGGCGCTACACCTGTACCGTGCCGGACACTGGAACCAGTGCCATCGAGTGGTGATCCAGCACCTCGCCTCTGGTACACACACACACACACACACACACACACACTAGCTCATATACAAAACAATACAACCCATCTCATTCTGTGTAATCTCTGTGTGTGTCTGTAGACTGCAACATCAATGAGAACCATGAGTACCTGTGTGAGTTTCTGGAGGGGCTGGCCCTGCCAGAGAGGAGCGCTGTCATCCAGGACTGGGACACGGCGGGCAGAGTCTACCTGGACTACATGACCGTCATCAGCACACTGCAGGACATACAGCAGGTATGTGTGTGTGTGTGTGTGTGTGTGTGGCAGGATGGAGGGGTTGGAAGCTGGTGTGTGTTGGGGGGGGGGGTTGTTAGCTGGGGATGAAATGGCAGAGGCCTTATGGTTGTATGGATATCATTTATCAAAGTGAAAACACTTCCATAGTTACTCTGTGTGAGTGTGCCAAAGATGGAGTTATTCCTGCTATTCCATCCTGTTTGACAGACAGCCATCCCTCCCTCCCTCCCTCCTTGGCAGGCTCCTTCTCCATTATCGCCCTTTCTTTATTAACCTTGAGACTCCTCCTCTTCACTCAGCCTCTTCCTCCCACTCAGCGTTTTCCTCCCAGCCAACCAGGGGCCCTCCTCGTCAACTAGAGGCCCTCCTAGTCAACCAGGGGCCCTCCTAGTCAAAAAGCTCTGCAGCGCAGTGCTGAAACCGCTCCCGAAACAAAGGTCTCCATAGTCATCACCCCTTTCTCTCTGTCTCTCTCTCTCTCTCTCTCTCTCTCTGTGCGTGTGCGTGTGCATGTGCGTGCACAGATGGACAGCCCGGGCTACGAGTTGGAGAGGCTTCACACAGATGTGACATCACTCTGCAGCAGGATAGAGCTCCTCCCCTGCTCCACTGCCAAAGACCGCCTCGCCCAATCAGGTAACGTCGCCACCACAGACTGTTTCTGGCCCAATCAGCTTCTGTAGTCCATAGTGACATCATTAATGAGGCTAGGATAATCCAATAAGAAACAGCATGTCCCTGTGCATCATTAAGTTAAACTTCACTAGTATTACAGTAATAATCTGTGTATATGCTGTTTGTATTTAAGTAGGATCTGTGTATGTCTATATGACCTAGTTGCTGTTTGTATATAAGTAGGATCTGTGTATGTCTATATGACCTAGCTGAGTGTAGTGCTCATTCACTCAGGATTAGTGGATACATTCCCTATGGAGTCACCTGTTCGCCTGTAGGAGACCATGTGGGTGAACACATTGACGGCCTTCACAGTCAGTGATTGTTGCTATAGATCAATGTGCTTTTATAAGGTCCTGTAGTTAGTTTAACCGACTCGTTAAGAGGAACTATTTACCATACTGTATGTTCATTCACCTGTCCCTTACGGCTTCCCCTCTCGTCCAATCAGAGATGGCGAAACGCGTTACGAACATCCTGCGTGTGGTCTTGAGCCTCCAACAGGGTGGAGAGGGTGGGGGCCGACCCCTCCTCATCCCATTGGCTCGTCTGGCGCCTCACATCGGACGTCTGCCAATGCCTGAAGACTATTCCCTAGAAGAGCTCCGTGGGCTCACCCAATCGTACCTCAGACAACTCATCGTCAGCCAATGAGAGGGGAAAGGGCGGGACTTGATTAAACTCCCTGCTCCAAAAGGAACTATGAGTTACCGAAAAGTCAACGAGCAGGGGAGTGAGACACGAACAGTGACTGCTGATTGGTTCACTGAGATGTTTATAAGTCTCTCTGTTGTTGATACTTTCTTAAGGTGGAAGACGAACGACCCATAAATGTCAAGTTTGGATAAATCATTCCTTGGTATGTCTGTGTGTGTTTCTGTTTTTGATTATAATGTTTTTGTAGAGCTTATTTTGGTATTTAGATAATGCCTGATGTGAGCGTCAGTGTGCATCAGATTATTAATGCTGCCTACTGCGGTCTATTTTGACCTTTGAATTTTGATCACGGTCAAGGTCTGTTTTTACAGGTTTATATTTAAAATCAGCCATTGTCATTGGCTGATCTAATAGTAGCGCCAGCTCATTGGCTGGTTAAATTTCGAAGACCGTTATTGTTGCTTCTTATTTTTGGCTTGTTTGACGTAAAGACACACCCCAACCTTTTTCACCAAAGTAAGTTTCCAAATTGGCACAAATGCATTATGTTGTGGGTGGTATGTTTATACAGACAGAGAAATCACAGTTTAATGTAATGTTATAAACAGAGGTTTGGTGTTTTGTTTCTTTTTGACTACAGAGGTAGTCCAGAGTAAAATTCAAATGGTCTATTTTTGTAGTCTGTGCTTCTTTTTCTACCAAGTCTGTGAACCCAAATGCTTGGTTACAAGAATCGAGCTTAGCAGTTAGTGTATTACTAGCACTTAAATATACAATTGCCACAACGATTGAGGAATTTTATTCTTATGTTGGGAAAGACCGAAAGTTTTTTTAGCTGAGGGTGTTTTTTGTTTTCTTGTACCCAAAATGATTTATAGATATCTGTCTAAATATAAATGATTTATAGATATCTGTCTAAATATGGGTCAACTGTTCAGTTACAGCACACCAAAACAGAATGGGCCGCCACCATATACAATTTTCATGCATATGTATTTTCTGTATGTAAAGTTTTTTGTATTACAGAGATGTATTAACATACTGCTTATAGTTTGTGGGAGCAGCAGAAGTTTCGAAGCGTGCGATATGAGGGCACGCGCACGGTGCCTTTCCCGGTGGCGGGGAATCTCTGGTATTAATGCAGCCGTTGCTTAGTGCATGTATGGGATGACAATAATTAAATGTTTTTTAAATAAAGACTGAATAAAATGCATACTTTTGTTTTTCTGTTGAATTGAATATTGTTCATGATAGAAACTACAGTGAGGGAAAAAAGTATTTGATCCCCTGCTGATTTTGTACGTTTGCCCACTGACAAAGAAATGATCAGTCTATAATTTTAATGGTAGGTTTATTTGAACAGTGAGAGACAGAATAACAACAAAAAAATCCAGAAAAACGCATTATATAAAATATATAAATTGATTTTCATTTGATCGTGTGAAATAAGTATTTGATCCCCTACCAACTAGCAAGAATTCTGGCTCCCACAGACTGGTTACATTAGTCCCCCTCACTCTAAGAAAGTCCTCCTAATCTCAACTTGTTACCAGTATGAGACACCTGCCTCAACTCTTTACCTGTATAAAAGACACCTGTCCACAGAATCAATCAATCAGATTCCAAACTCTCCACCATGGCCAAGACCAAAGAGCTCTCCAAGGATGTCAGGGACAAGATTGTAGACCTACACAAGGCTGGAATGGGCTACAAGACCATCGCCAAGCAGCTTGGTGAGAAGGTGACAACAGTTGGTGCGATTATTCGCAAATGGAAGAAACACAAAAGAACTGTCAATCTCCCTCGGCCTGGGGCTCCATGCAAGATCTCACCTCGTGGAGTTGCAATGATCATGAGAACGGTGAGGAATCAGCCCAGAACTACACGGGAGGATCTTGTCAATGATCTCAAGGCAGCTGGGACCATAGTCACCAAGAAAACAATTGGTAACACACTACGCCGTGAAGGACTGAAATCCTGCAGCGCCCGCAAGGTCCCCCTGCTCAAGAAAGCACATATACATGCCCGTCTGAAGTTTGCCAATGAACATCTGAATGATTCAGAGGACAACTGGGTGAAAGTGTTGTGGTCAGATGAGACCAAAATGGAGCTCTTTGGCATCAACTTGACTCGCCTTGTTTGGAGGAGGAGGAATGCTGCCTATGACCCCAAGAACACCATCTCCACCGTCAAACATGGAGGTGGAAACATTATGCTTTGGGGCTGTTTTTCTGCTAAGGGTACAGGACGACTTCACCGCATTGAAGGGACGATGGACGGGGCCATGTACTGTCAAATCTTGGGTGAGAACCTCCTTCCCTCAGCCAGGGCATTGAAAATGGGTCGTGGATGGGTATTCCAGCATGACAATGACCCAAAACACACGGCCAAGGCAACAAAGGAGTGGCTCAAGAAGAAGCACATTAAGGTCATGGAGCGGCCTAGCCTGTCTCCAGACCTTAATCCCATAGAAAATCTGTGGAGGGAGCTGAAGGTTCGAGTTGCCAAACGTCAGCCTCGAAACCTTAATGACTTGGAGAAGATCTGCAAAGAGGAGTGGGACAAAATCCCTCCTGAGATGTGTGCAAACCTGGTGGCCAACTACAAGAAACGTCTGACCTCTGTGATTGCCAACAAGGGTTTTGCCACCAAGTACTAAGTCATGTTTTGCAGAGGGGTCAAATACTTATTTCCCTCATTAAAATGCAAATCAATTTATATATTTTATATAATGGGATTTTCTGGATTTCTTTTTTTTTATTCTATCTCTGACTGTTTAAAATAAACCTACCATTAAAATGATAGACCTTTAATTTCTTTGTCAGTGGACAAACTGACAAAATCTGCAAGGGATCAAATAATTATTTCCTTTACTGTACAGGCAAAATAGTGTTTTCAGTTGGGATTTGCAAGGTCAAGTAATAGGTATTTATCATATCTATAATTTTTTTATTATTTTAATTTAAATGATTGAACCATGATGCTTTTTACCAGCTTTGCGTTCTTTGATCCAGAACTTTCCAGAGAGGCCGGATGGTGAGAGTGAACGGAAGTACCTGTTACCTGCGGTAGACAAGCAGCGTTTTGAGTTTTGTAACATTAAAACTGGACTAGTAGCCTTCCTCACCTCTGTTTGATTATTCATCCCATAGACTTCCTTTACAATAATGTGCTCATTAAAAACCTTCGTTGGCTGGCCAAATTACACTGTCCTCTGTGGTCAATGACAATTAATTGAGAGCGATGAAGTAGAATTTACAATCTGGATGTAATTTGTCTCGTCAATAGACTGAATAAATCGTGCGTCCTGCATTGCAGGGCCCGTTTATTCAACACATCCGGAAACAACGATGAAATTAAGATAGATTGTCTATAGCAGTGTATAAAGTTGTATTGTGTTTTTTTTTTTTTTAAATATACATAACTTGTCTGCGCACAACTGTTACGCGGCACGGCATGGCGCACGATGCGCTCCAGCGCCCCAGATCAGACGCGCATCCTTACCGCACCGCTGTATCCCTTTGACAGTCCATCTTTCACTTACACTGGATACGCAGACAGCTCCCTCTCACTCAAGCGGTGCTTTACGCTGCACGGACTTTAAATCACTCGTGGTTTAGTAATCCGATGACTCGTGTCTTGTAATCGTCTATTTTGTCCGTCAGTGCGCAGGTTTGAGTCTACAGCGGTCGTCGCTTGGCTGTGCGGGATATCAACACCATGCGTCTATGGAGCATCATTTGGGCTTCACTGTTCTTCGGAATAAGTTGTCTTCCAGGTATGTGTACTTTTGCACAAAAAAAGAAGAATAAACGAATACGAGTTTGTCACATTAAACACAACAAAAATACGGTCCTCTGTTTGTTGATTAGTAAAAAGGATTTATTGGAGAAAGGTTTGAAATAAAAGCGATTTGGAATAATCAACGTGAAATGGTAACCGCTAGGTTCCACGTCGCGAGGCATTTAGCCATCTGGAGACGGCGCGAGAGTAAGCTTTTATGTCACAAACTTGCTGGAATGTGTTTTAAACAGTTTAGAACCATGTGGTGACTGAGTGTATCAGAAGTGGCTGTTTTGGATGAACACATTCTGATGATGATGATGATGATGATGAAGGGAGGGTAGATCGTTACTCCCTGGCTGACTGACTGACCCTTAGAAATGTAGCGGATTGTGTCAGTATCTTATAAGGCACCACTGCTGATGGCCTTGTATACATGTGACTGATGATCAGCTGCTTCCTTCTCTCCCTCTTCCTTTCTCTTTCTAATCTTTTATGTATATTTATATAATATAATATATAATATATATATACTGTATATACAGTATATAAAAATCAACCCTATATATCTATCAGACATATATATATATATATACATACGTACGTATATATATCTACACACACACACACACACACACACACACACACACACACACACACGCGTATTACGTTATTGTTTATAGAACTATAACTGTGTGTCTCTTCATTCTTGCTTATCTTCTCTCTGTCAGACATTATTCCTCTCGTTTTCTCAATCTCTCTGTTCCTCCCTTCATATTTCTCTATCGGCTGTGTTTGCTCCCCCTCTCCAGTCTTCTCTCCTTCTCAAACAATCCCCTATGATAATCCTCCCCATCTGGTGCTCAAACTCTCACTGAGCGCCAGTTCTGACAGGGCTATTATGACGTGACTGCGGGGCACACACACACACACACACACACACACACACTCTTAATGTTCCTAATCCTTCATGGTTTATCTGCAGCCAGTCAGTGATGTCATCCCTGTGTCCTTTGACCCTTTGAGTCACACTGCCTCTCACTCTTCATCGTTTGGAGTGTGGAGCGCTCGCTAGGTGAACGTGACGCTAAGAGAAAGAGGAATAAGGATCACGCTGAGGTTTTTAGGGGACATCCCCACCTGTAGGATGGGCTGGAGTGAAAGAGCTAGTCCTAGCCAGGGAAACACATATCTGTGCTTTTCCACCGTGCTTCAGAGGAGAGACCAAGCCCTGGAGAGCGGAGAGGACGCTCTAGTGGATGTAAGAGCGGGCGGGTCCCCCGAGCAGCTGAACAGGGCTGAGGGAGGATGTCTGATCCACTGTAGTGGGAGTTTAAACCTAGAATAACACTAGAATGGCTACTTAGCTGTCCCTGGTCAAGGGTCAAAGGATGTCAATAGACTCACATACTCTCTCCTCTTCCCTCTCCTCTCCTCTCCTCTCCTCTCCTCTCCTCTCCTCTCCTCTCCTCTCCTCTCCTTCCTCCTCTCTCCCTCCTCTCCTCTCCTCCTCTCCTCTTTCACCTCCTCCTCTCCTCTCCTCTTCCCTCCCCTCTCCTCTCCTCTCCGCTCCTCTCCTCCTCTCCTCTCCTCTCCTCTCTTCACTGATTTGAGTTTCTCCTTTGCGTTTCTCCTCCTTCTGTGTTTGTCACTGCTCTGTCCGTCTCCCATCCCCTCTCCTCCTCTCCTCTCCTCTCCTCTCCTCTCCTCTCCTCTCCCTTTCTCAAGGGTTTGTGCCTGTACTAACTGTGACCCCCCCATCAAATCCCTCTTTTACTTTCTCCATCCCTCCACCTCTATCCATCCCTCCACCTCTATCCATCCCTCCATCTCTATCCATCTCTCCATCTCTATCCATCCCTCCATCCCTCCACCTCGATCCATCCCTCCATCTCTATCCATCCCTCCATCCCTCCACCTCTATCCATCCCTCCATCTCTATCCATCTCTCCACCTCTATCCATCCCTCCATCTCTATCCATCCCTCCATCCCTCCACCTCTATCCATCCCTCCATCTCTATCCATCTCTCCACCTCTATCCATCCCTCCATCCCTCCATCTCTATCCATCCCTCGATCTCTATCCATCTCTCCATCTCTATCCATCCCTCCATCCCTCCATCTTTATCCATCCCTCCATTCCTCCACCTCCATCCATACCTCTATCCCTCCATCCCTCCATCTCTATCCATCCCTCCATCCCTCCACCTCTATCCATCCCTCCATTCCTCCATCCCTCCATCTTTAACCATCCCTCCATTCCACCACCTCTATCCATACCTCTATCCCTCCATCCTTCCATCTCTATCCATTCCTCCATCCCTCCATTCCTCCATCTCTATCTATCCCTCCACCTCTATCCATCCCTCCATCCCTCTATCTCTATCCATCCCTCCATTTCTCCATCCCTCCATTCCTCCATCTTTATCCATCCCTCCATTCCTCCACCTCCATCCATACCTCTATCCCTCCATCCCTCCATCTCTATCCATCCCTCGTTCTCTATCCATCTCTCCCTCTCTATCCATCCCTCCATTCCTCCATCCCTCCATCTTTAACCATCCCTCCATTCCTCCACCTCTATCCATACCTCTATCCCTCCATCCTTCCATCTCTATCCATTCCTCCATCCCTCCATTCCTCCATCTCTATCTATCCCTCCACCTCTATCCATCCCTCCATCCCTCTATCTCTATCCATCCCTCCATCTCTATCCAGTCCTCCATTCCTCCATCCCTCCATTTCTATCATCCCTCCATCCCTCCATCCCTACATCTCTATCCAGTCCTCCATTCCTCCATCCTTCCATCTCTATCCATCCCTACATCCCTCCATTCCTCCATCTCTATCATCCCTCCATTCCTCCATCCCTCCACCTCTATCCCTCCATTCCTCCATCTCTATCCATCCCTCCATCCCTCCACCTCTATCCATCCCTCCATCCCTCTATTCCTCCATCCCTCCATCCCTCCATCTCTTTGCTCTCTCTCTCCTCTCTGGTTGCCTCCGGGGCAGAGGGGCGATGGTTGGACAAGGAAGCCAGCTGGCAGGGAGAGGACTCTTAGCGCTACAGTTCTTTCTATCTTTTCCTCGCTCCCTTTCCTCTCTCTCTCCTCGCTCCCTTTCCTCTCTCTCTCGCTGACTAAGCCTTTCCCCTGAACCAAGGAGGATACTCAGCAACAAGCAAGTCATCCTGAGATACAGGCGCAGGGCAGGGAGGGGAGAGAGAGGGATGGAGGGATAGGGATGGAGAGAGAGAGATACAGGCGCAGGGAGGGGAGAGAGAGGGATGGAGGGATAGGGATGGAGAGAGAGAGGGATGGAGGGATAGGGAGGGGAGAGAGAGATACAGGCGCAGGGCAGGGAGGGGAAAGAGAGGGATGGAGGGATAGGGAGGGGAGAAAGAGAGATACAGGCGCAAGGAGGGGAGAGAGAGGGATGGAGGGATAGGGATGGTTACGAGAGAGATGGAGGGATCGCTAGGGATGGAGAGAGAGAGATGCTGGTGCTGAGCAGAGGGGTAAGAGAGGAATAGAGGGATGGCTAGGGATGGGGAGAGAAACAAAAAGAGAAATGGAGGGGTGGAAAGAGAGAGAAAAAGAGATTTTGATGGAGAGAAGGGTGGAGACTGAGAGAAATAAGAATTAAAAGAGAGCGAGTAAATTAATCAATGATCAGTAGAAGTTACATATAAACGATTAGAAACCCCCATGTCATGCTGCTCTGAAGGCAGAAGGTGAAAGGTGTTAACAGTCCATCTCCGTTCTGTCTTTCTTTCTTTCTTTCACACGCGCACACCTCTCTCTCTCTCTCTCTCTCTCTCTCTCTCTCTCTCTCTCTCCCTCTCTCTCTCTCCGTCTCTCTGAGAGGAAAGTAGGCAGCATTTAATTTGTCTCCTGAATATATGTGGCCCTTCCCGGTCAGTGTAAATCTCATGGTGCTGGGAGCTTAGCGGGGTGGTCTCAGGTGATCAAAAGGCGCTGCGCTGTAAATCTGCAGACAGAAAGTGCTCAGAGAGACATGCTATAGGAGGTGTTTATTATACAGCTGGAGGTTTTGTAATGTGTAGAGGACACACACACACACACACACACACACACACACACAGGTTTCTGTCCATGTTGCACCTGGTGTGCGGCGCCCTCTCACAGTCATAAATAAGAACTGATATATCCTCATGCAGGAGGCGGGGGTTTGAGGTTTGCGCGCGTCGCGTCCCCTGTATTTCCAGTGATAAGCCAGTTGGTGCTTTGCAGAGGGAGGCGTTTCCCCTGATAGGATTGGACTGGATGGTGCTGACAGAGCTACAGCTGTCCTCCTGATAGCAAGACGTACATATATATATATATATACAGTACTGTGCAAAGGTTTTAGGCAGGTGTGAAGTCTTTAAAGTTAGAGAAGAAAAAAAACATACAAATATAAATGTTCTTTTTTTTATTACAGAAGCAAATCTGTATCAAATCAACATTTGGTGTGACCACCCTTCGCCTTCAAAACAGCATCCCCTGCATAAAACTTATGCACAGTACTGTACATATATCATCATCATCATCGTCGTCATCCTAAAACCTATGTCCAGGGGATATATATATATATCGGGTCGCGGTATATATGGTAGCAGTTCAAGCAGGGCATCCCAAACTTCCCTTTCCCGGGCCACATTAACCAGCTCTGACTGGGGGATTCCAAGCTCATGTTCCCAGGCCAGTGTGTATATATATATATATACATATATATATATACACACTGTATATACCCTCATATATACACACCATATATATATATCCTGTATATATATAGGTCTGCCCTTCGGCCTCCGTAACCCAGCTGGACGTGCCTGGAACACCTCATAAAAATCCTATGGGAGGCAGCCAGGTGGCATCCTTACTAGATGCCCAAACCACCTCAACTGGCTCCTTTCTACACAAAGAAGCAGCGGCTCTACTCCGAGTCCAATTAAAATCTCACGAATGGCTGAACTTCACCCATCATCCCTAAGGGAGATGCCAGCCACCCTCCGGAGGAAAGCTCTATGTTTCCTCCAAACCCTCTTCACGCGATCCGTGTGCCTTACAGGTCATGACCCACTTCCCTTCATGACCAGAGGTGAGAGTAGTCCAACGAAGATAGACTCGGTTTCCCCCTAGATTGAGAGCTGGGTGTTGTTGCCTTCTGGCTCAGCTCTCTCTTTGTCACAACGGTGCGATAGAGCTCCCAACACCACTGCAACACTCGCACCCGCTGCTCCAATTCTCCGGCCCATCTCTCGTTCCATTTTACCCTCACTCGAGAACAAGACCCCAAGATACTTGAACTCCTTCACTTGGGGTAAAGACTCATTCCCTACCTGCCCCTCCATACCTGTCTGACCTATTCATAGACAATCCATCGGTCTCCTGCTGAGAACCATGGCCTCAGATTTGGAGGATGCTGATCCTCATCCCAGCCGCTTCACACTCGGCTGCGAACCTGTTTCCAAAATCACCCATGAGTGCTGCAGGTCTTTTTAAGACTGATGATGCCCTGTATATACTATACTGTATACATATACATATATACACATATATATATATATACATATATATATATATATATATACACTGTATA